>CM069906.1:64377767-64561541 GCA_036172215.1 Camellia granthamiana
CTAAGGCCTCGTTTGGCAAGTAGCTATTTTAGCCTAAAAGTCAAAAAAGTTACTAAAAAAAATCAAAAAAAACCTGTAAACCTATACCAAAAAGTCAAAGATTCTCTTTTCTCTCTACTTTTTACACATCTTTTCGTAAAAAGCCAAAAAGCTACCCCAAACATACTAGTTTTTTTTTTTTACCTCATATTTTAGCCAAAAAAGTCAAAAAAGTTACTAAAATAACCTGTTCCCAAACGAGGCCTAAATACCATGCTGATTAAAACTGTGAAGTCAATTTCGGGTTTATCACGTCTCTAAAGCTTTCAATTTCCAATCCAAAAGTCTGAATTTCAAACAGATTTTCTCATCATAACGGACAGATATAATGTCATGCACACATATAATTCACACAGTTAAACACGAATTCACATAGACTTTTAGGACAACATATAATTACGTATTAATTAAAGATTTTAAAAACATATAAGAGGGTTGGGTTATTACAGTTTTTACTCCTACCTTGCAAATAAAACATATCCAACAAATCAAGATCATTTTCTATTGATCTCTTATTCTCTGTACCAGGCATATCACAATGCAATGTAATAGTTATTGTTTCACTACAAGCAATGTGAGAGAGGACTGTTTGCAGTCACATCCTTCAAGGCATCAATATAGCAATATATATTTTAGGTCCCACATCATATACTCTACCCCACTTTGCTTTTATAGTTGATGATTAGATCAAAAATAAGGGAATGCAATCATATTGTGATCACAATGAGTGACAATTAATTACAAAAACAACTCCATTCAACAATTACTCACCTAAATGTAACAAAAATTCATAAGCAAAAGGACATAACAAAAAGAATATTTAAAAAAATCCTTAAATCATTATTCTAAGAAAATTAAAAAGAAAAACAATTTTTTTTACAGTAAATTAGCAAAACCAAATCCCCACTTAAAATCAAAAAATCATAACAAAAAGAAGACAAAAAAAAAAAAAAAAGAAAAGCCGAACATGTAAAAAAAACAAAAGGCTTGGCCGGTTGATCGAAAGGATGTCCAGCAAGACATCTCCAGGGAGGACCGGTCAAACCTACATCTCCCAGCCAGACTGCTCATCCGTTCGTAAAGGCGTACAAATCTGAAAGGGGACTACGAATCCGAAAAGGACTACAAATTCAGAGTTCCAAAATCAAAACAAAACATGAGCTAGATGGACTGCTACTCCAGAAAAACAAATAGGGATGAAGTATGAAAGAACTGGACTGTTACTCCAGAAAAACAAACGGGGACAAAGTATAAAAGGTTCGAAATCTTACCTGGAAGCCCTAAAAACTAACCGATCAATCTCTTTCACATTTTTGCACTGGCAATGATGATCGAACCAAAATCTCAAGCTTCTTCGTCATTTGTTTCACACTGATCGGTCCTTTTTCAAGATTTTTGTCTCTATCTCTCTCTTCTTTCTCCCACAAATTTGATCGAAATCAGAATATATAATGAATTAGGGATTTGGGATACAAAGGTTTATTATCGTCTTTTTCATGGTCCAAAGCAAGGGTAATAAGGTCATTTTAGTATATGTAAGTAAACATCATTTGTGCCAATTTATAGCAATTCTGGTTTGGACACAAACCATTTGATGTTTTGGATCTGAGTTTTCATTGCATTGTATAGTCATTTATGCCTTATTTCCCTTACACCTCTTTGAGTATGGCTTTTGGGTTGTATTGGTTGCATTTGGAAAAGATTGGTACCTTGTTTTTCAAAAATTTTTGTTGCCCAGAATTTTTGCTTCTACGCTCGAGTGCCACTTCTTGTGCTCGAGCGGTCCTTTGGGGACTTTTCAGTACTTTTTGCAAGTCTACAAAACTACTAGGGACTTGGTATTCTTCGCTCAAAACGGCCTTGGCTCGAACGGTACTTATTGCGCTCGAGCATTGGTCCTTCTGCCTGTAAAAACTACTGGGAGTTTGTATTCTACCACTTAAGAGAAGTTTCTTGCACTCGAGTGGTAAAAACTTATTGTGTTCCGGTCGCTTTGAGCGACAAAATCTTGCGCTCGAGCGAAACTGAGCATATATCAGTTTCGTAAACAGCCATTTTTTTTAGTCACTTTTTTCACTTCTCTCTCTCTCTAAAACATTTCAAAACCCTAAGTTGAGACCCTCTCTCTCTAAAACTCACATTCTCCCTTCTAAAACACCTAGATCCATTGATTTTCTCTACCATATTCCCTTTGAAGAGAAGGTAAAGCTCACTTGAAGCTTCATTTTTCATCCAAACAAAGTTGGGTTTCGGCGTTGTTGAAGTTTCTTCAATCTCTCTCGTCTTCTAAGCTTGAGGTAGGGATTCTTCACACTCTTATATGAGTTTTTACCTTAGTTGTTTCCTATTTCAAAAGATTATAGTGGTTTTTGGGGTTTTTTTGTAAAACCTAGGGTTTGAAATCAAAAATGAAAAAGAGGGTTTTTTAAATGATTTCTTGGAAAAGCTTGTGGGTATAGAATTGGAGTTGATATATGTTGAAATGAGGTATTTTTGTGACACCCGAATTTTTAAATTTAATTCAATATTGTGTTTAAATAAATAGAATTCCTCATTATAAAAAAAAAAAGTGCATAGTCTACAAAGTTGGGAATTAACCGATTAAATTGTTAAGGGAATAGATTGTGAGGACACCGCATTTTTTTTTATATTAAATATTTTTAGTAAGCGGTAAGTGATGTTTTTATAGTTGGGTGGTAAGGTTTTTTAGACGTGAAACCTTTTAGGAATCATAAACCTTTAGAATTGAAATAAAATAATAATAAATGAAAAAAAAAAAATGAAAAAAAAAAATGAGCCAAAATAAGATTTCTGTGGGCCAAGGGTTAATATGGCTCTTAGTGAATTCATGGGGATTAAAGACAATGGTCAAAACAGGTGCCAAAAAGAGAGGACATCTACATGTATATCTTTTGGCTTGGGCCTCACACTTGGGTAAGTATAAATAGAGGGTGCTGATGTAGAATGAAGCAACAAGCTGAGTAGAGTGAAAGAAGGAAGAACGTAGCACGAGAGATTCGGGAGCATGGGGATAATAGGGGCAAATTTATATTAAAAGTGAGTTTATATTATATCTTAAGCTACCATAACATGTTTTTATATATGTCTTGAGTTACCATAATATATTTTTACAAATGTTTTTAAGTTATCACAATTTATTTTATATAATTTATGTTTATGATTACGTTAATGTTTTTAATTATGTGGATTATTTTCTGAATTCTATTTGCTTAAATTGAAACCCATGGATATATCTATTTAACTTTTAATAATTATTTGACAATGATTTTTGTAAACAATTATTTTCTATAAGTACCACCGCAGGAGTCCCCACACCTTGGGGGACTTAAAATAAAACCATTGGCTCATGTTTTGGCCACTTTGTAGTCCTTTGTTTGTCATGGATCTATTAACCTCTGTTCTATTTGTCACTTCAGTGATCTCTGTTCTGTTTTCTATTTTTGTTACCATGGTTATGGTTTAGTTAATTACCTAATCTCAGTTTTGCTACTTATATGATTATTTTGTTCAGACCTAAGTTATTTTTAAAATAACTATTTAGTTTTCTGCCACTTAAATAATTTTTTTTTATTAAAAACTAAGTTATATTAATGTTTTAGCTTAAATAACTATCCATGGTTTATTTTGTGCCCCAATACTCACAGTATAATATTTTCTCACTCTACTATGTGCTTATAGCTATTATCCTTTTCAGGTGACGAGATTTAGCGAGATCAAAATGGGAGATAAATCGCAGTGTTTTTTTTTCTTTTTTATTTGTATTTCTAATCGGACTCTTGTCATAAAATAAATAGCCCAAATGATTATTTTCCTTTTTAATAAACTTTTGGTACCCATTTATTTTACTTTAATTTATTTAATTTATCCGCTTGCGCTACAACTACAAAAATTTTAGAATTATTTTGTTTTTATTATCTTGTTGTGACGCCAAACCTTTGGGTACCGGGTTTGGATCGTGACAAAAGTGGTATCAGACTAAGGTTTTTGAGTTTTTTTTTTTTTTAAAAAAAACACTCTAGTTTGTCTAACATTATTAAATCGTTTTATCACTATTTCTAGGCTAAGTTTTCTTGTGTTGTAGAAAATGGCAAACCTAATGGAGTTATTTTGGTTCAAGCCCCCAAGAGCTCATCTTACCCCGAACCTACTAGAGGGCTGAGGAGACTAGAGAGTCTTGTTAGGTAAGCTCACCCGACACTTGACTGACTCATGGGGAGACCCGCATACTTATAGGCTGACCCTGATGATGATTTCTTGTTTTAGAGACTTAGCCGAGACAACACACGTGAGAGGTACATTGGGCCGACCCATGTTGTTGGTCTTGCTCTGGACCTAGGACAGCCACACTTTCTGGTCGCACCTCTGCCCCTGGGCTTTGTGGAAAGGAGAGGGCATGCATACCCTAGCAGCCACATACGCACTACGACACCTCCTCCACAACACATTATCCATACCCCAGCTGTGGATTTCACTGACAGTGCATCATACTTGGAGATACTAGTACGGATTACCGGATGGGAGTTTTGGGGTTATGATCACGGTGTTCCTGTCTACATAGTTTTGGGTGGTATGGCTTTGCTTTAGAATAGAGCACAATGGGTGGGAGTTTGAGTCCTTCTTGCAGGGTGAGTTTGCGAGGTTATTTCATGGCCCAGTTTTCTAGAGCTAGTTCTCATGGTAGCTTAATGGTCCCTTCTAGACGTTTCGACCAAGAGAATTTTTTTTATGACCTGACCATGATTAGTCTAATCCTAAACTTTTTGTATTAGTAGGATTAGACACTAACCCTTGACTTTTATCTAAGACTGTTATCTAAGTATGTTGTATTAACATAATTTCTTTTGCATAAGTAACAAATGTCGTGTAAATTATATATGTGTTGTTATAGTATTTTTGTGAATCATATATATAATATTACAATGATTACATATGTAATAATTAGTTCAAAAAAAAAAAAAAGGACTATTCCACTAACCGTTTTCACCCTATAGTAATGGCTAACGATGGAAATGGAATCGGATCGTCGGTTAGCGATGTCGACCCAATAGAGCAAATCATGAAAAAAGTAGTTACCAGTTTTCTACAAGCCCTACAAACCAACATGAATAACGGAATGCCTAAACGGGGAGAAGAGCCAATTAGAATAAAACAATTCTAGGACTTGAAACCTATCATATTTACCGGCAGTACAAACCCACTAGTAGCAGAAGCTTGGGTCAGAGATACGGAGAAGACTTTTTGCGCGCTACCTTGCACAGAAAGACAGAAGGTAACCTTCGCTACATTCACGTTCAAAGACGATGCACAAGAATTGTGGCTTCTTACCCTGGAAGAAGAAGATATCTTGACTTGGCAAGATTTTTGGAAGTATTTTATGAAAAACACTTTCCAGATTCACTGCGGGAACAAAAGGCGTCGAAATTTATACATCTAAAGCAAGGAACCATGACGGTAGCCGAATATGAGAGCAAGTTCACGCAACTTGTGAAACCCCGTATTTTTGAGGTATTAATATTTTAGTGAGAGATATTGGTGGTAGTTTGGTGGTGAGATTATTAGATGACAATCTAACTTATTTTTCTCTATTTGTTTTGTCTCTTTTTAGCTCACCTCATTGTTATCAGTATTTTATTCATCTCTTAGGTTTTCTATTTTATTTTATTTTATTTTACATGAGTTCCAAATAAAATCCACATGGGTGCCATGCCATGTTTTTTTTCTTTCCCTCTAGGCAAATTTTCTTTTCTTTCTCTCAATGTAAATAATCTTTTCTTATTTTATTTTCCATCATTTCTTGTCCTTTCTTTTTCCTTTCATTTAATCTTTTTTTCCCATTTCTTGGGTCCAAGTTTTCTTCGAGGCTAAGTAGCCTTCCATTATTTAAGTTATAACTTGAAACCATTTTTTCCATCATCTTATGCCTTTGGCTCTCTCTCTCTCTCTCTCTCTCTCTCTCTCTCTCTCTCTCTCTCTCTCTTATTGTTCCCTCTTAAATTAAGAGTATTTAGAGTGAGAGTTAGCATTTTTATATAAAAGGAGAGTTGTAGATTTTGTGAAACCTTACATACCTTATGGCTTAGAATTTGGAGATACATGGAGAAAAAATCAAGATTTGAGTGTTGGCGACGGAGGAGATTGATTTGAGGTAATTCAGGTGGTATACAATATGCTTCCTCTAAATCTCTTTGCAGAGAGTGTTTATTTTAATTACTTCTAGTTTTTACTCATTTTGATTATCTTGATCATATGTTAAATTCTGTGAAATCATGCTCTTTGATACGTTTTATTATTCTAGTCATTTGATAAATTCTGTGAAGTTGTTCTGTGTAGTCAGTATTGATTTGTCTAGCTAAATGACGTGGAAATGCTCCGTACATGGATCGAGTGGACCTTACCAATAGCTTGAACTAATAGCCTGGATAAGCGGTTGTGCTTAGGTAAGGTAGGTGAGGCCCGGTCACTGGTCATGTACCGAGTAGGACCAGGTATTTGGTCCTGGATAAATTATCATATGTCGAGTTGACTTGTTTATGCAATTTAGTAAATTGTTTGGTATGTCAAATCGAATCATTTATACCATGTCATAAATTGTTAGATCCCTATTGATTTATTCTTTGTCCGAGCCTTGTTATTCCTGTTGTATTGTATACTTCACGAATTAAATTATTTTTCAGGTGCGGAGGCATTTAGTGGAGATCGGATCAGAAGTTCTAAAGAGAGTATTTGAGTTGGAGATTTTTGGGCCCATAACTATATATTATTTTTGGAGATTTGTATAATTTATATTTTTGGAGACATTTGTGTTAATTATTTATGGAGACGATTTGTATATTCGATATTATAAGTTATCTACAATTATAAATTTGAGATTGATTTGATTTATTAATGGCCCGAAAGTTAGGGCGTTACACAACTAGCTCGATTTGCGACGTATGTCATCCCCACCGAAGTTTGAAAAGCAAGGAAATTCGGAGCAGGATTGGATACTGAAATCAATGATAGGCTTAAGGCTTTGAAACTACCAACCTATGAGGAGGTGGTGGATCGAGCATACATTATGGAAAAGGGGGTATTAAAGCCTCGGGCTCCGGGGAACCAAGCCAAAGGAAGTGATTTTGGGAAAGAGATAACAGAAGATCCGGTGTTGCGCCTCCCAAGAAGGTAAATATGGGCACAACCAGTTCAATCAATTCAAGCAACCAAGGTCTTACGAACCCTAGAGGTGGCACTAGTCCTAGTCCTACTTGTGGAAGGGCTCATTGAGGACAATACCATCAAGACTTGGGAGTATGCTTTAGATACGGTCAAGTTGGCCACTTGTTGAGAGATTGTCCTAAGCTTGTCAATCCTACAGCCCGCCCCTCTGAACCAGTCAGAAAACCCGAAGTACCTGGAGGAATGAGGAAGGACCAAAAACACTAAGGAAGGGCTTTTGCCTAGGTATCTGGAAACCCAGAACTTACTGAGAATGTTGTGTCAAGTACACTTTCTATCTGTGGTCATTTAGCTCATGTTCTCTTTGGCTCTGGTTCCACTCATTCTTTTGTTGCACCACACTTTGCTTCCAAGTTAATATCAACACTCGAACCCTTAGGATATGTATTGTCTGTGTCTTTTCCTTCTAGTAATTATGCCCTTAGTTGTAACAACCCTCACCTCTGATTAGTGTTAAACTATGATTGAGCATGATAAGTAACTCATTAGAATGATATCCTGAATCGATTGTATGAGTGTGTTGTTTTGAATACATTACTATCTGTTTGATTTCTGAATGAATCTGTTCGTGTTTTAATTTCGAATTGCGAATTGAAGGCCTTATCGGCGACTGAATCTGAAACTGATTAGTGTTATATGCTAATTAGGATTTATGTGATTTTATGGTTGGTTTAATTAAAATTTGATTTAGAATGACTAAATTAGATTAAATAAAGTTAAATTACATTAGTTTGCATTTTCTACCATTTTGCCATTGAGTGAATTATGCTAGGCCACTACTTCTCTGACCCTTTGCATTGTTTAGCATCTTCATTTCACCTTCTTGAGACCAAAACCGAGTGAGAAAGGGAGGCTTAGAAGAGAAAATTGATTTCAACAAGATTTAGCTTTGAGACTTAGAGGAATTGAAGGAGATTGCAAAAATTGAGCTTTCATACCTAGAAATCAAGACCTAAGGTAGGAGATTTACCCTCTTGAACATGAATTTAAGTGGTTTCTTGCATGGTCCATGAGAAATTAGTGACTTGAGTCAAGAATTAGCTTAATGTGTTAAATTAAGAGTGATTTCATGCATGCATGTTCATACCATAGCATTTTAAGGTTGTCTTCATGAAAATTCTTACATGCAAGTTCATATTTTTGGTTGTAGTCCATGAATTCATCATGTCTTCAGCTCAATCTTGCATTTGATCATGTTTTAGAGCATTAGAGTTCATGAGAACTCATGCATGTTATGTTCTTACATAATTCATGAAAGTTTCCTTGAAGTTGTGTTCAATTGTCTCTCCTTTGGGCTTGATTTTACAAAATTGATCTTCAAAATATGTTGTAGTATGGGTTTTCAAGTGTTTTCCAGAAAATGGGCCCAAAAGATTGAGTTTTGATGTGTTGAATGCTTGGTTTGAGCTTTGAAGGCAAATTTGGAAATTTCAGATTTTGGCTTCCACGCTCGAGCGACCATCCTTTTGTTCAGAGCTCCGCTCGAGCGAAGGAATACTAGCTCGAGCGTAGATTGCAAGCTCTCAAGTTTTTGTGTATGCAGACGCACGCTCGAGCGACGAGACCTACGCTCGAGCGAAGAGTTGTGTCTCACACTCGAGTGAGCGTCGAGCGAGCATCGAGCGGGGATTTGCAACATCCAGTACTTTCGCATTTTTACAGACCGCTCGAGCGAGGAAGTCTACGCTCGAGCGACCCCTCTGTTTTGGTAAGCTCGCTCGAGCGTAGAAAGCCACGCTCGAGCGAGACCCCTATTTTTAGCAAATTTTGAAAAGTGTTTTAAAGTGTAATTTTTGCATCATCATTCCATCCTAGGCATTCCTAGGCCATGTTTAAGGCATCTTAATGAGGATAATGCTATAGAACCACACCAAGTCAAGTTAAGGGGCTAAGTCATTAATCCCAAGTGTGTAATTTAGTGTGTGTTCGTTCTATAACTGTAGGGTTGGCATCCAATGACGCTCATTAGCTTGCCTATAGCTCAGTACTCTGTGAGTAACAATGTTGTAAAGATACGTTCAATTATAACTATTTTTGAACGATTGATTGTACTGCTTTATGAAATGGCATTATTTACCGAATGAATGTTTGTCCTATTTGTGAACTGTATTCGTGGCATCCATAGCAACTTACTGTTACTATACTGTTACTGCTACTGTTACAAAGATCTCTGTCAGTTCCAATGTTTGGAACTACTACTGTTCACTGTTATGATGGCCATCAACTGACTGTTTGGTTTGTTAAGACCTACTGTACTGTTTTGCTATTGGATGTACCACATATGACTACTATGGTTTCTAAACGACCGATGTGGCATGAAATACGAGCCACTGATTGAATAACTGATTTACTGATGCAAATGACTGTTTTAATTAATGAAAGGACATTCATTCTTACCCCCTTTACACATTTGTTATTCACTGGGCTTTAGCTCACTGTTTATATTTATATGTAGGTGTCCAAGCACCGGACCGAAGCTAGGAGCGTCGGGTTAAGCTCTTGTTTTGTCAAGCCAACCATCATGCCTCACCTCGAGGTTCCAAGTGATACCAAGCTAAGGCTGTTTCAAGGTGCTTCAAATTCACCCTTTTGTTTCTGTTTTGTAATAGATGTTTAAGACTTGACTGTACAGATATGGTGATGGGATTTAGTCCCTAACCAGGATGTTTGTGTATATGGCGTATATATATATATGTTTTGGTTATGAATATGGCTTGCGCATAAAAGTCTTTTTGCATTCAGGTTTTCCACAGCTCATTGGACATCTTTTAATTATTGTTTGGCTTCCGCCAGCCCCTTACTCTGTATTATTGTTATTACTGTTAAGCAGGCCTTTGGTAATCACGGATTACTGGCCGGTTACGATGCTAAACCCATAAGGGGCGGGTTTGGGTCGTGATATTAGTACTGATGTGTACAAATCTTGTACTGTATCCTTAAAAAGTGAAACCTTACATGTAGACTTGATTTTCCTCTGCATTAGTACCTTTGATGTGATCTTAGGAATGCATTAGTTAGTTGACAACCATGCCTCTATCGATTGTGAAGCCAAAAAGGTCTCCCTCTGATCACCAAACCAACTCGAGCTTGTCTTTGATAGAACTGGAGTCTCTCTCCCTCCATGTGTTATATCCTTCATGACAGCCCAACGGCTTCTAAGAAAGGGTTTTTGTAGTTGTATCTGTTATGTGATGATACTCAACAAGAATCCCCATACTTGATGCAATCCCTATGGTTTGAGAATTCCCAAATATATTTCTTGAAGACCTACTTGGTACCCCGGTTGATCGAGAAATCAAATTCACCATTGAAACCTAACCTGGTACACAACCAATCTTAAAAGCCCCTTACCGCATGTCCATGACAGAATTAAAAGAGTTGAAGACTCAACTCTAGGAACTACTGGACAAAGGTTTTATCCGACCAAGTATCTCACCATGGGGAGCTCCAGTACCATTTGTAAAGAAAAAGGATGGCATGATGAGGTTATGCATCGATTATCGGGAGCTGAACAAAGTTACCATTAAAAATCGGTACCCTTTACCACGAATCAATGACTTGTTCGATCAACTGCAAGGCGCCAAAGTATTCTCGAAAATTGACTTGCGTTCCGGCTACCATCAACTAAAAGTCAAAACGGAAAGTGTCGAAAAGATTGCTTTCAAAACCCATTACAGGCACTACAAGTTTCTTGTCATGCTATTTGGCATCACAAATGCTTCAGCGGCCTTTATGGAACTCATGAACCGAGTGTTCAAACCCTATCTTGACGAGTTCGTCATTGTCTTCATTGACGACATTCTCATATACTCCAAATCACCGAAAGACCATGAGCAGCACTTGTGAACGGTTTTACAAACAATACGTGATCACAAACTCTATGTGACACCCCAATTTTTATTTATTTTTGGAACATCATAAAATTTAAATAACAAATAACTTGCTAAATAAAAATTTTAACAACTAATTAAGGAAATTTAAATTCTCACATAGTCAAAGCTTATTAACAAAACAAAATTACGAGTCCGCATACAATATTACAACAACTTTATAACATTCGTAATTACTAAAATAAAAGATAATAAAATTTTATTTTGCTAAATTCTTAATTTCAAGTTAGCCACGGTTCTATATTAGCAGTAGCCACTATTTCGGCTTTAGTCCCTTCCTCGTCATAATCCGGCATAAAACGCCCAAGGCAACAAATATATGCCATGAGTTTTGCAACACAGTAAGAAAACATAACCAACCTACCATTCTTTTTAAGAGAAAGTAGTCAGATAACAATCATGACAATTAAGAGAAAATGACGGAATTGATAACATGACAATATAAAAACAATTTAAAAAAATTTCAACAATTTTATTAGTTTAGGTGACACTCAAAATCTCACCAAAGAGATTTTCTTACCAACCATTAAGCCATGGCCATGGTTAATTTGGAAACTCTCCTTTAGTCAAATATTCAAAAACTACCAAGGATGCCCACCCCCAGAGTTATATACCCAAGCCGTGGCATCCGTGGTTTGCCCCAAGGAAACGATCTGCCAAGGGTATGTAACCTCCCTGTGTGCCACCCGCACATCCACCCTTATCCCAAAACCAAATACTGATAAGGGTTCAAATAAGTCTTGTGCCATTTTAGGATTTCACAACACAATTATATAAAAATTATTAAAAACCAGGGCTCACCTTGAACTACCAGGATTAACCCTCGATCGTTAACTTTATATATACCGTTAATCATTTTAATTAGTTTTTATATTAATCACAAATAATTTAAATTTCAATCACCAATAATATTATACCAACTCATTAAAATTCCCAACATAAAATATTAATATAAATCAATGTTCAAAATTTAAATAAACAATTAGTTTAAACCATGGTATGAAATAATAATGTAGATACAAAAGAAATAAACCATAACCACACACATGCATGGATTTTTAATTTACAAGACTAGACTAGCACAATATTAAATTTGCGTCCAAATAAACAATTTAAGAGATAATTTTTTATTCCTCCTCAATCTGACAGAATTTTTCAGAAGTTATATCTCGTAATTAAAATTATAAATAAATTACTTATACAACTCTAAAATTCATATAAATCTATAGCATACTCAATAAACATGTTATGGTAATTTTTCAGAAAGAATTTTCCAAAAATAAATTGTAAATAATTCTAAAAAATTCCAAGAAAGCTTACGACACAGATTTATCACATTTTTTTTAATTAATTCCATACTTAAATTTATAAATCAATTTCATAATATAAAAATTTATTATGAAACTAAACTTCTCAAATTTCATTTTTTATTTAGAAATTACCAGATTTGGTTTAATATAGAATTTTTAATGATTTTTCCAGCATAGAGTAAAATTTGTCTTACAGTTCCAGATTTGGTTAAAAATTTATATAAATTCGTAAAAAACTCAATAATCGTTACCAAAATTTGTGGATGAATTAAATATCATTCTCAACAACTTTGTAGAAGAAATGATCTCCAAATTTTGAGTATAAAATTATCTAAAAATTCGTATAACTATTTGGCAGATTTAAAGGCCAAATAAAATCTTCAATCCTCTCTCTTTAATGGTATAACTACACATGCAAGCCTATTTTCACAATAATACCATGATTTTAAGACTATCAATATCTTCAAATATTTGATACACAAATCACAAATTTACATACAATTATAAAATTATATCTACAAGTTTAGTCATTTTATCATATGAATACAATCTAAAAATTTCAACAATTAAAAAAAATGAGAGGGTTGAGAGGGTTTTCTTACTTAATAATAGGATGATAAAATGGTAGAAAATTTTGGCTTTCTTAATCTCCCACTCTTCTTCTTCTTCTACTCAGCTTAGCTGCTTCACAGATTTCTTTTTCTTCTTTCCTCATCCGAATGCAAGCATGCATATATATACAATGCTTGCTGAGCCTCTCTCTCTCTCATCATTTGCTCAAGTCTATTCGTATTTCTCAAATCCAAAAAACATAATGAAGTCTTCTCCCCTATATTGACATGCAAATAAACAAGTGGCATTCTCTACCACAAAAAATTCGAAATTCTTGAATTTTTTTTTTTTTTTTGGGTTTATTAAAATTAACACACTAAGGTTTTTAACTAAGTTATTTGGCAAAGATAATTATCATGTTGAATCCTAATTGAAATAATTTATAAACAATAAATATTGAATACCCACAAAATTATTATTCTTAATAATGTCTTTGTTAGTGATTTAATTAGATTAATTTAAAACTAACTTATGCACTAATATATATTTTAGATAGACTCTGGGAAAAATTAATTAATTTATTTATTTATTTATTTTCTTTTAAGAATAATTAAATGCGGGCTCTCACACTCTATACCAAGCTGAAGAAATGTGAATTTTGGATCACCAGTGTACATTTTCTCGGTCACGTCATTAATAAAGATGGCATCTTTGTTGACTCCCAAAAAGTTGCAATAATCGTGGATTGGTCCCAACCTACTAACGTATCCGAGATTCAAAGCTTCTTGGGTCTAGCCGGCTATTATTGACGCTTCGTGCAAGATTTCTCGAAGATAGCATCACCCTTGACCCAGCTAACTCAGAAGAACGTACCCTTTGAATGGACGGACAAGCAAGAACATTTCTTTCAAAAATTGAAAAACAGACTTGTAACAGCTCCTATACTAGCACTCCTTGCGGGAACAGAAGGGTTCGTAATTTATAGTGATGCCTCATACAATGGTTTGGGTTGCGTTCTTATGCAAAATGGGAAGGTCATTGCATATGCCTCATTTCAACTAAAGACCAACAAGAAGAACTACCGAACCCACGATCTAGAATTAGCCACAGTAATCTTCGCCCTCAAAATTTGGCGTCACTCTCTACGGTGCAACCTGCTAGATTTACACTCATCACAAGAGTCTTAAATATTTGTTCACACAGAAGGAACTGGATATGAGACAACGACAATGGCTAGAATTTGTGAAGGACTACGATGAAGAGATCTATCACCATCCAGGCAAAGCTAACGTGGTGGCAGACGCACTGAGCCAAAAGATAACCAGAAGTTTGGCATGTACCCTCGTTCCCTGCCAAATCTATGGATTGCTCGCCAATATAATCGTGGAACCTACATTGATTGAAGAAATTAAAGCACACCAATGTGAAGATAAACTTTTAAAGAAAAAGTATGAAGAGCAAAGAAGTACGCCTGATCCTAACTTCACTATAAGCAATAGGATGCTAAAATTTCAGAATCGAATTTGTGTACCTGACCTTCTAGAACTCAAGAAGAAGATATTGGTAGAAGCTCATAGCTCGAGGTTTGTGGTCCACCTTGGCAATACGAAGATGTATTATGATTTGAAAGAACACTACTAGTGGACAGGAATGAAAAGAGACATAGCAAGCCACGTCTCCAAATGCCTGCATTGTTAGTGTATTAAAACAAAACATCAGAGACCTACAGGGATGCTTCAACCACTCCCTATCCCTGAATGGAAGTAAGAGCACATTATTATGGACTTCGTGGTCGGGCTACCACAATCACTCTTGAAGAAGGATACAATATGGGTTATAGTAGATCGATTGACGAAGTCGACACATTTTTTACCAATCAAAATCACGCACTCCCTTATTAAGTTAGCCACTCTGTACATCAAAGAAATCATTCGATTGCATGGTACCCCAGTTTCGATCGTGTCTAACTAAGACCCCCGCTTCGTGTCTCACTTTTGGAACAAATTACAAGAGGCTTTGGGGACTACATTGAAGTTTAGCACTGTTTATCACCCGCAAATTGATGGGCAATCTAAAAGAACAATCCAAACCTTGGAAGATATGTTACGTGTGTGTGTGTGCGCTACACCTCAAAGGTAATTAGGACGATCACCTACCTTTGGTGGAGTTTGCCTATAATAACAGCTATCATGCAAGCATCGAAATGACACCATACGAGGCACTGTATGGAAGAAGATGTCGATCACCTTTGTGTTGGATAGAAGTCGGAGACAGGAAGCTGCTAGGACCCAAGATCGTGCAAATAACAACTACTAAAATTCAGCTCATCCAACAGCGAATTCGCACTACTCAGAGCCGCCAGAAAAGCTATGCAGATACACAGAGACGAGACTTAGAATTTCAAATAGGCGATCATGTGTTCCTAAAGGTCTCACCAACAAGAGGGGTTGTCCGATTTGAAAAACGAGGAAAGTTAAACCCACGTTACATCGGGCCATTAGAAATACCATAAAGGATTGGTCCTGTGGCATATCGCCTTGCGCTTCCACCCGAACTGTCCAATGTCCACAATGTGTTTCATGTTTCAATGCTTCGTTAATATGTTCGAGATTCAGAGCATATTGTTGATTATGAGAACCTGGAAGTCCAATAAGACCTTTTTTATGAAGAACAACCTGTACAGATTCTCGATTGTCGTGATTAGGTTCTTCAAAACAAGACTATACCTCTTGTAAAAGTCTTATGGAGAAACCATCGTGTCGAAAAAGCGACATGGGAAATTGAAAGCCAAATGTAAGCCAAATACCTGCACCTCTTCGAAACCCAAGGTACGTCAAGTTTGGGGACAAACTTCTTTTAAGAAGAGGAGAAATGTGGCACCCGAATTTTTAAATTTAATTCAAAACTGTGTTACTTAAATAAATAGAATTCCTTATTATATCAAAAAAGTGCATAGTTTAGAAAGTTGGGAATTAACTGATTAAATTGTTAAGGGAATAGATTGTGAGACACCGCATTTTTTTATATTAAATATTTTAGTAAGCGGTAAGTGATGTTTCATAGTTGGGTGGTGAGGTTTTAGACGTGAACCTTTTAGGAATCATAACCTTTAGAATTGAAATAAAATAATAATAAATAAATAAATGAATGAAAAAAAGAAAAAAGAGCCAAGTAAGATTTTTGTGGGCCAAGGGTTAAGATGGCTCTTGGTAAATTCATGAGGATTAAAGACAAGGGTCAAAACAGGTGGCAAAAAGAAGGGGCATCTACGTTTATATCTCTTGGCTTAGGCCTCACACTTGGATAAGTATAAATAGACGGTGCTAATGTAGAATGAAGCAACAAGCTAAGTAGAGTGAAAGGATGAAGAACGTAGCACGAGAGGTTCGGGAGCACGAGGATGATAGGGGTAAATTTATATTAAAGGTGAGTTATATTATACCTTGAGCTACTATAATATGTTTTATATATGTCTTGAGTTATCATAATATATTTTACGAATATTTTAAGTTACCACAATTTATTTTATATAATTCTTGTTTTATGGTTACGTTAATGTTTCAATTACGTGGATTATTTTTTGAACTCTATTTGCTTAAATTGAAACCCATGGATATGTCTGTTTAACTTTTAATAATTATTTGACAATGATTTTGTAAACAATTATTTTCTATAAGTACCACCACGGGAGTCTCACGCCTTGGAGGACTTAAATAAACCATTGGCTTCTGTTTGGCCACTTTGTGGTCCTCTGTTTGTCATGAATCCATTGACGCCTGTTCTGTTTGTTACTTCAGTGACCTCTGTTTTGTTCTGTTCTGTACTGTAGTTATGGTTAGTTAATTACCTAATCTCAGTTTTGCTACTTATATGATTATTTGTTCAGACTAAGTTATTTTAAATAACTATTCAGTTTCTATCACTTAAATAATTTTTTTATTAAAATTAAGTTACATTAATGTTTTAGCTTAAATAACTATCCATGGTTACTTTGTGCCCCAATACTCACAGTATAATATTTCTCACTCTACTATGTGCTTATAGCTGTTACCCCTTTCAGGTGATGAGATTTAGCGGGATCAAGATGAAAGATAAATCGCAGTATTTTTTTTTTCTTTTTTATTTGTATTTCTAATCGGACTCTTGTCATAAAATAAACAACCTAAATGACTATTTTCCTTTTTAATAAACTTTTGGTACCCATTTATTTTACTTTAATTTATTTAATTTATCCGCTTGCGCTACTACTACAGAAATTTTAAAATTATTTTATTTTTATTATTTTATTGCAACGCCAAACCTTTGGGTACTGGGTTTTGGTCGTGACATATTTCATATATTGAAATTGATTTTCAAAGAGAAAGGGATTTTGCCCTAAAATGTGAATGTTTGCGATTATAAAGAGAAAATGGAATTGATGTTGAGAATTATGAAATTGAAGTAATGTTGATGATGATGGCAGAGTTGGATGTGTATTATCATTCTTATCTTGAAATTTTAGAAAACTGTATCTTGAATGAAATTTATTTATCTATTTAGAGATATCTGTTTTGGGCTATCGGTAGAGGATAGCTATGAGTGTTGTAGAAATTACATGAGAATTAGGTAAATTAAAACTAATTCGCATCCATGTGCATTGAACATTGTTGCTCATTTGATACATTGAAAATATATATGATTTTGAGAAAAATTGGTGAACGTGGGAAAGAGGTGTGTATTACCAAATCAAGTTGGCCTGTGTGTCTAGGGTGAAAGTCCAAAAAAATGGGCGTATACATTGGTGCCGATTCCCGCGGATGAAATATCCGTAAAATGGCAATAGTAGCGGTTGTATAGGCTACGTTTACATGGATGCCATTTGACGGTTTTCCACGGACGAAATATCCGTGAAAAATTGTACTAGATTGAGATTTCCTCCTATTTTCTATTGTAAATGGCATGGTTTTGAGAATTGTGATATAAACCTGACATAGCACGACTTTTGAAAAATGATATAAATGTTTTGATACTAGCATTGCATATGCATAAAAACCTTATGACTTTGTTAAGATTTATACGTTGTGTTGTAGTGTTTCTACTGGGTTTTAGCTCACCCTATGTGGGAAAAACTATTTTCAGGTGTTGGTGATATGCCTCCACCAAGAACTTAGCTTGGGAGAATTGTGAAGCTAAAGGCTCATTGTTGTTATTTTGAATTTAATTTTGCACAAGTCTAGGATTTTATCTGTATTGAGCTTAAGACTCATTTTTTATGTACCCAAGTATTGACTTGGAAAGATATAAATCTTTAGGACATATGATTATCTGTTTAGATTTCACTTCTTTTCATTATCTTGTAAAACATGCTGTAGATTTAGGACGTACGGTTTATGAATGTATATTGCATGTATCACCTTTTGTATATCAAACTCTAATTAATGAAAGTTTATCAATTCATTTATGTTGCTATTTATTGGTTGTTATGAGATGGATATATATTGTGTTTATATCGGGCGTTACACAATTTGACAGAATGAGGGAATCTTAACAATCTCAAGTGAAGTATGGGAGGTTTGTGTAATTATTCAAATCACAGGAGAGGTCTCTGTGTTTGTCAGAAATCTCAGGGAAGGTGAGTGTAATTTACCCTAAAATAAACTAAAACTAAAAAAGTTATAAAATGAAATTTATTTTTATTTTAGGAGAAATTACTCATAAATCCCATTTTGATAAATGTTACTCTAGTTAGTCCTGAATGTTTTTTATTAAACCATTTAGTCCTAAAAAATATCACCAACATCACTAAAAATCATCATAAAAAATTAACATCATAAAAACATCAACATCATCAACTACATCGTAAAACATCATCAAAACAACATCCTAAAGCATCACAACATCAAAACATCAAAACAACACCCCCACTAGCATTTCATTGGCCAGTTTTTTTTTTTTTTTTTTCCTTTTCTTCTAATCACCCACCCCCACGTGGAGGTAGGGGTCACTGGGGGTGGGGGTCTGGCGCATTGATCATAAGTAAATCTAAAGTTTTTTTTCTTGGACAACATATGAGAGAATGTCATGTACCATTTTAAAGAGATTCAATTTATGTCATGGGTCATTTTAATGGGTCGTCTATTATCACCGCCATACGTCTCCTCTCTCTCTCTACCACTATCCATTCTTTTCTTTGAATTTTGTTTTTGAAGTCCTTCTCTACCTCGCTTTTTTATTTATTTAAATGAGAAACACTTCCTTTGTTTTTTAAAGGGAAAATTATCAACATATCCTAATAATTCGACTTAATTTTTATAGAGAGGTTGGCTATAAAGAGAATTTTCGAAGCCCGTTCCCACCGCACTCACGGCCCGGTTGGCTTGCCAAGCCTCGTTTGTCAACTATACATTTTGGGACTAGCTTCCCTCTAGTTTGTGATTGGACTAGAGGGTACTGTTGGGCCCGTAGGGGCCCACCACAGGTCCCGTATCGATAATCTGAACTGTTAATGTGTAGAACTCGTCGAAAACTATATGTCTATAAAAAATCACGTTGATCAGATATCGATAGTTATGTGATCAAATTAGTTTTGTATAAAAAAAAAATTTGATGGTGAAAAAATAAATGCTAGATAGAAATCTGATCCGATGAGATAGCTATCGATATCTGATCAACGTGATTTTTTATAAGCATATAGTACTCGACGAGTTCTATATATTGAACGGTTTAAATTATCGAAACAGAACCCGTAATGGGCCCCCACAGGTCCAACAGTACCCTCCAGTCCGATCACGGACTGGAGAGAAGCCCAACCCTACATTTTAGCTAAAAAGTCAAAAAGTCATTATAAGTTGTCACATCACTCTCTCTACTTTTTTGCATATTTTTTCATAAAAAATCAAAAAAGTTATTAAAATAGCATGTTCTTAAAAGAGTCCTAAGTCTTATCAATTCTCGTTAAAAGTTGGTATTAACAAAATCATCCCTAAAAAAGACTTTTTCTACGATTTTTTAAATCTGTCATTAAAAATTGACAATTAGCGACGTTTTTCGATGACAAATTTTCTAAATTGTCTCTAAAAACTAACAATTAGTGACTTTTCTTTTCTTTCTTTCTTTTTTTGTAAAACAATTGCCAATTATCACATGACCTATTGAGTAAGAAATTCACCTATTAGGACTTGGATGTAAGTTCTCCTATTTTAATTTCCTTTGTCATATCATATATAGCATATATTCTTTTGATTTATTCCTTATTTTTGTTATTTGACATTGCGGTGTGTATATGTGTTTATTTTCTTTTTACTTTATTTTTAAAATTTTTATTTTGCTAAAGACTTTGATTAATTGATGGTTTTTTGGGGGGAGGGGGGTTAGTATGCTTTTGCAAAAATGACAATATTATTTCGAATTCTCCGAAATGAATTACTAGACTATATAAATATATTTTTGATTTATTCCATATTTTTATTATATGTGATTAGATTATATGTGTTTGTTGTGTTCAAGGGTTATATAGATTTTAGTTTGTGAATTTCAATAGGTTTGTGTTTTTGCAAATATGGCAATGTTATTTCAAATTCTTTGTAATGCACCATCAGACTATTGACATGTGCATCATATATAGGGCAGTGCAAAATACCGCACAATCTGTTAAAACAGCACTGATCCGCATCAATTCGCACCGTTCTAACTGCTAACCGTGGTTTAAACTTTAAAATTTATAATTCGCCAACCGAACCGCTTCGCTTCCCTATAGTTAATACATAGATATTTTTTAATTTCCAATGAAATATCAATATAAAAATGAGTGTGAGAGATATTTAAGATATGAAATTTATTATAAATTAGTGGTAATATATATAAAACATATTATGTAAAATTACTTTGTGTTATATATTATGAAAATGTATGATAATTAGTTAGAATATTCTTCAATCTGCCAATCCGTCAAAAATGTCCAAACTGCAATTTGTCAATCTGCTAACCTGCTATTCAGTTTGTAATTTTATTCTCAAACCGTCAGAATAGCACCGCGCACACCCCTCATATACCACATATTTACACAAATGTATGAGATTTATGCACATTGAGATTTTACATATTAAATAAGAAGATTTTATTTGAATCATAGGATGGGTTGAGAAATTGACATCGAAACTTGATTTTTTCTTTTTTTTCTTTTTCATTTCAATGAAGTTTTTTCCCCCTACAATGATACATTTTGGGGAAAAAAAACTATTAAAGTGATTATACATAACAAAAAAAATTTCAAACATAACCTATGTATAGCATGGGTAGAAAACTAGTGAACAGTTTGATTTTTTTATATAAATGCTTATCCATGTTGTTCTTATTTTTCATTTAAACCAAACAAATATAAGAAATTAATCTTTCTCATTTTAACATAAGGAGAAAAAATCTCATTTTATTTTTCTATTTTCTTTCTTTAATATTTCTTCTTACTCTTCCTCATTAAAGTTCTAAACATAATTTAAAAAGGTAACTGTGGGTGTTGATTTCTAACCACACAACCAGATAGGGAACTCAACTGGAGAGCACACGGTAGAATAGATAAAACCAAACCACCTACCAACAAGAAAATGAGAATACCGTAGTGGTTCGTCCACCTGGGGGCACTCCAACGATCAAGTCAATACACAAATTAAAGCATACCTTAGACTCACAGATAGGAGTGTAAAAATGGCTCGCGGCTAATGAGTTCGGCTCGTTTGGGCCCAGGCCTGAGCCCTTGGGCTTGGGCTTGGGCTTGGGCTTGGGCTTGGGCCATCATTTTGAAGCCAAGCCCAGTCTGTGGCCCAGCCTATCAGCCTGCTTAAGGCTTGCCCAAGCTCGAGGCGTAGCCCACTGGCCCGCCTAAGCCTCAAATATCCCTGGGCTTAGGCTTGGGCCTAATTTTTTGCCCGTGGCCTAGCTCGGCCCGAATTTTGGCGGGAGCCTGCGAGGCCTAGGCCGGGTCAAACCAGATTTACATCCCTACCCACGGAGGTGCCTCACATTTATAGCAAGCAATGACCCAGTTCTCTAGAAGTCTGTTCATTGGACTCAAGCTCAAAGTTCATCTCGAACTCTCAGTTGAATAGGGATAAACTCCTCAAGAGTTTTATCCTTATCCAGACTAAGTGCCTCCTCTTATTTAGGACTTCTGTCATTTATCCAGATATCTCATAATCCCGGTATTACCGCACCGAACCTCGATGATACCGCGATCATCTCGGCAACTATGATTGAACCACGTGGCACTTTAGCCGACATCTCGGAACCACCTCGGACATGTGATGTCATTCGCAAAACCATCAAATTTTAGCCATGTTAGGTATTGATGAACCTAATAAAAGACCTAATAAACATGAAAATGTAAAAGATTAAATAAAAAATCAATCACGTAAAACAAAATCATATGATTTATTTGCTTTATTCAAAATTGGGTTATTTGGCCAAAATTCCCTTTTTGTACCACTTTTTAGTGAAAATGGCATCCCCAATTATTTTACTTTGTAAACCTCTTTAAGAAATAGCGTTTCCTTCCTCAAAGATAAAAAAAATCATTTTCATGAACGATCTTGGCCTTCAATATATATTATATATGTTAGAGATTTGAATCAAATCTTTTTAATAGTGTTAATGTCGTTATTGTCGTTCTTTTCCTAATGGAGTACTCTTTTCTTCATCAATCACATTCCATAGAGTTCATAATCACAACAGATTATCAATATTATAATTCATTTGAATTTGGAAAAAAAAAAAAATCAATTTTGATTCTGATGAAAAGTACATAATTATTGAAGCCTTTTTCACATGAGATTAAAGATTGAATAATGTATATTTCATTTATCATTACTGTTTTTTTTTTTTTATTGAATCTAATAGAATGATAGTATTTTTGTTGCCATGAGATCAATTTCACTTTGATTTGGTAATATATGTCAAGTTGTTTTATTTGCTAACACTCTGTTTAAAAGTAATTGTAAAATTTTACTCTGATTTGCTATAATAATTGCTAGAAATGGTTGGAAAAATTCTGGGTAAAACCAGAATTTTTTCCTAAGTTTGGTCTATTTTTTAGGTGGGTCCCGTGCGTCGATTTTCGCGGGTCAAAGTGGTAACGCGTTCTATGCCGCGTTGTGATTTACGTGGTATATTTGGTTGCTCAAAACCATTATCGAGTGAATGGGAAATTGAAGCCAAAGTGTGCTCCATGAAAATGGAGTTTTGGTGGAAAATCCTTAAAGGTTGAAAAATGGCTTGTCCCACATTGATTTGGTGGGAAGTTTTGAATGGGTTTATCAGGCATGGGATTGGAACTTGGGGTGTGCCCTAAGGGGTACCCAAGTTTTGTAGAGAGGGAGGTTATAGGCAAAATGGGCACCCATTGAACTCAAAAATCACCACAGGCGTAGGTGGGTTGTGCTGGGCTTGGGCACAGGTGCGTGGTGTGAGGTTGGTTGGGTTGGGCTTGTCCGGCCCAATACCTATCTTTTTGGGCCAAAAAACATTTGAAATTTATTTTTCTAAAATTAAATTCAAATTTTTCCAATTTGTTTTTCGAAAATTAAAATTCAAAATTGGGTCCGTTTTTCTCCCACCCGAACAGATTTAAATCTATTTAAAATTTAGAAAACCCGAACAATGCATAACAGTTTTATCTGTTTGAATTTTGAACCCAACAGATTTAAATTTGTTTAATTCAAAACTAAACAGGTTCATACCTGTTCAAAACAGATTAGCACTTGTTTAATTCAAAACCAATAGCCACCACTTCACCTATATAAATAGGTAGTCCCTCATTTGATAGATTTATTCAGAAAATTCGTACTTCCCTTTAACTATTATTCTTACATATTGCTGCATTATTTTTCTGTGAGAAAGAATATATACACTTAGTGTGTTCGTCGAACGAATAAATTGTAGTGCTGCATTTATTCGTTGTTAGATCATTTTATCATGGGAGATAGACGTTCGTATTCTGAAAGCACTGTGGAGAGGACGAATTTGTCTTAAGGACACAGTGTCGAACACTGGACTTGATCAAATTATTATTCAAGATATTAATCAAGTAAGTTATTTATTTATTTTCTGTTTTATTATTTATATAAATCAGATTTTAATTTTGTTTATGTAACAAAATAAAATCTGTTTTTATTTATTTAATTATTTTTCTAGTTTGGTTTTTTGTAATCAAACATTCTCTCTCATTTTTTATTTTTCTTTTATATTCTGTTTGTCGTTTAGTACCCAAACAGAATTAATTATTTTAATTACAGTGAAGATTGTCTAACAATAATATGTAATATGTCATTTATTTATTGATATTATGTTTTAAATTAACAATAAAATTTTACTTCCATTAAGTTTATTATTTCATTTTACTAGTTAAAGTTATGTTTTTGTAATTATTTGTTAATAATTATAGTGGCTATAGTGCTTAGATCTTGCTTGAAAATTGACTATTCGTTGATTTTTTGAATATTTATAAAAAAAATATATATAAAAAAAAAATAGAGAGAGTAATGTGATAACTTATAGTAACTTTTTAAATAAAATCTCAAGTCCCCAATTAGTGACGATGATGGTGTTTTACTATTTAAATAATAAATTTTACTGTGAAGTAGTGTAAAATTTTACAATTGATATTAATTTTGACGGTAAAAATTTACTATTTTTTTATTTAAAAAGTTTCATTGTCAATATGAATATTGTTTGATAGATCTTAAAGATACGATTCTAAAAATTATAGGTGTCCGAGGTTCAGATTTGGACGGTTTGCAGATCGGTTTGGGCCTGCCCACATTTATGCGGTTTGGGAAAAAGTCAACCTGTAATCGCCCGCAATGCGGTTTGCGATTTGTGCGGATAGGGTTCGTGGATGTGAGGCGATTTGCAGATTGGACTTTTTTCTTCAAAAATTTATTTTTGAGCCCTTTTTTTTTTCATTTTGTAAATATTTATTTTGGACCTTTTTTTCCCTCATTTTCTAAAATGCTACAACATTAATAATTATTGAATTAAAACTTATAAAATTAAAAATATAAAAAAATCAATTCGTAATACAAACAAATCATTCAAAATCCTAAATCAAATCATAAATTGACACAAACACATATTTCAAAATCTTAAACAAGATCATTAATTCCATTCACTATACATCATACAGTAGTATATTACCAATTTGAATTCATAGAAAACTGAATAAAATATTTAATTTCATTTCCATAGAATATCTAGACATCCACAAAAGTATAGCCAAGTAGAAATGAAATGGATACTGGACACACGAAATGAGATAATCAACAAATAATTTGAAAATATTTGCATCTTTTCATAAGATGCAAATTGAAAGACGCTACTACATATACAAATATTTTTCAAAATCACGGTAAATAAATTATCAAGCAACACCTTCCTTCGCCATTTCTTAAAGAATATTTTATTTTTATATTTTTCTTCATCCCCAAAAGTCAGCCATACAGTAATTAGGCCTCGTTTGGGGATTAGCCGGTTTAGTTAAAAATTCAAAAAGTTATTAAAAAAGTCAAAAAGTCAACAACCCACACCAAAAAGTCAAAAATTCTCTTTTCTCTCTACTTTTTACACATATTTTCGTAAAAAGTCAAAAAGTCATCCCGAACATACTAATTTTTTTTAGTTCATATTTGAGGCAAATAACCAAAAAATTATTAAATTAGTCTATTCCTAAACGAGGTCATAGGAAAAAAGTAAGAGTATTATGAACCAGCGTGACCAACATAGATGACTTTGGTTTGTTTGGCCATGGATGAACTGTCCAGATTTTTTATTAAAAAAAAAAATTTGTTAATGCATGCAGGTCGTGGCGGGTGCAGTTATAACCCGCAACCCAAAAATCAGTCAGAATTCAAACCGCACCCTACCCTATTATGTTTGCAAAATCACCCATATGTGTGGGGGTCGGTTTGGGTAGGGTGGATTGTGTGGGTCAAATAATCCTAGTTCTACTAAAAATATTAATTTTATATAAATAAAAAAAATGATATCTAAATTAATTAAAAGTTATATTATTTTAAATTTAAAATATTAAATTAGTCGTTAAGAATATTAATAGTAATGTATGCTCAACGTTTTAAGATTTTTTTTTTTTTTTGTACTTATTTATAATGTATTAAAATTTTATTATGAAAAGACTAAAATTTGGTTAGGCAACATCCATAATGGATGCTTTTTCACTATTATACACAAGATACTACAAAATTGCCCTATCACTATAATAATGTATATATGTAGTTCAAAGTACAGATTACATGCGTAAGAAGAATGTCAAATTTTCTTTTTTGTAACAAGTAATGTTATACAAATAGAAAGGAAAAAATATATATATATATACAAAAAATTGGTACAAAATGAAGTGACTATGTTATGGTCCTATAATTTCAAAATAATTTTTAATTTTTTTATCAAATTGGATGTTAATTACGAAAATATCAATATCATGTCATTCTAATATTACATTTCTTTTAAAATTTTACATAGGAATATATTTTTCCTTAATTAAAAGGTCTCTTTGGACAAGTAGTTTGTAAGTCAGGTCTCTTTTAGGAATAAATAAGTCGATTTATTAGTTTATTAACTTATTTATGTTACATTACTTCTCTATTTTTTGTATATTTTTTTTGTAATAAGTCAAAAAAACTTATAAGGCACTTCCCAAAATAATTTTTATTGATTTTTTAACTTATTTAAATTATATCACTTCTTTATCTTTTTATATTATGTCTTTTTGAAATAAATAAAAAAGATAATTTATTTATCATTTCCGAAAATTTCAAAAACAAGTGGTTTAAGATTCACCGCGTAGTACTTGTAAGTTGTATTGGGTCAAAGTCGACCGCTTAAACTGGTGTCAAAATCCAATATGATGGAAGGGAAGGGTCTCTTCAAATCTTATGGTTTTACATTAGTCATGGTAATCCAATCTGATGGAAGGGAAGGGTCTCTTCAAATCTTATGGTTTTACATAATTCATGGTAATCCAATATGATGGAAGGCATGGGTCTCTTCAAATCTTATGGTTTTACATTATTCATGGTTTGATTTATTTAAAAGCCCTGATTTGACTATTATTAATAAAATAATAAAATAAATTAAATAAATTAATAAGACAAAATATCACATTTAATTCATAATTATTACACTTTTTCTCTCGTAAAAGTCAAAAAAACTAAAAAATCTAAACCGAACAAGACTAAAAAAGCTAGGCTAAAAAAGTCCCAACACAAAAAAGTTAGCTATGGATTCGTTTGGAAGTGGGTTAATTTTTTGATTATTTTAGCCTGGGGCTAAAAAGTCTCGTTTGGGAAGAGCTTTTTGACTTTTTTGACTTTTTGTGGAGAAAGAATTTAATGATTATGTGTTGGATGTGATATTTTATCTTATTAGAATAAAAAACCTATTTTATCTTTTTGTGACGAAAATAATCTCAAACCCAACCCAACCCATCTTTCCAAACAGAGACTATGTTAACCAATGGCAAACGAAACTTAAATTATCATTTTAATTTGAGAGATTATTTGGATTTAGTAAGTTCATTTTAGAATTGATTTAGGTGATTTGAATCGTTCGTTTTTTAAGATTTATTGAATAAAATATTCATACAAAAAATCAAAATGATTCAATATTGATATTTATATATTTAAATCATATTTGTTTTTAAAAAATAGGCAATAAATATAGTTTTAAAAATAACTATTTATTTTTTGTAATACAAATTTAATATTCACAAGTTTTAAAAAGTAAATTGTTCAGATCATCGAAATCAGTTCTAAAATAGACCTACTGAAACCAAACGCTCTCTCAAATTGAAATGGCCAACACGAGAGAAATCCAACAAATAAATAAATAAAAGTGACAAAGTCAATATTTCAAACTCAAATACATTTTTTGAGCTTTTTTATTTTGATGTTTAGTAAACTTTTTTCACATTTCAATAATTTTTTATTTTATTTCTAAATACACTTAATTTAAATACACTTAAAAAGTAAAACTTGTGGAGAAATCTAAAACAAAAAATCACTAAAAATGAAAAGGTCAAAAACAAAAAAAAAAAAAAAAAAAACACAATTTTTGTATTTTTTTGTCTTAATAATTTTTAAAAAATCATAAATGTCGTAGTTTTTACGTTCATTTGACTTAAATACGAAGAAAAAGAGAGTTTATTCAAGACAAAAAACAAAAACTCAAAAACTATTTAAAAAAAAGTAAACCACACAAATTTGATAGGTGTATTTTTAATAAAGAAATAAATATCAGTACTAAATTTCTGTGTAAGAATTTAAAATACAATTTCAAAAATATTTTCTTATTAGCCTATCAATTGACTTGACCTCTACATCTTATAATTTTGACTTTTTAATTTGTTTCAAATGGTAAAAAAAATAATTTAAAATTACTTCCTAAACCAAGTCTGATCAATCTTTGTTTGTTTGTTTTTTTTTTTTTTGGAACACAGAAAAGGAGGTTTTGAGGGGACATCACGATCTCCGTAGGCCCAGGCCCCGGCGTAGCCGGTTGCCAGCCTGATTTAACTCAACCCACAGGAAGGGACCTACCACCGAGACACCAGTGGAGCTCATCAACCGCCCCAGCCATGGACAAGTTTCGATCGGAGTAGGCCTGATTTAACTCAACCCCCAGGAAGGGACCTACCACCGAGACACCAGTGGAGCTCATCAACCGCCCCAGCCATGGACAAGTTTCGATCGGAGTACAGCGCGAGATCTCCGCAAAGAATCCCTGGAAATCCCAGGATTTTCGCGCCCCCTAAGAATCGAACTTGACTCATGGTTGTGGGAAGGCAATGCCTTCACCACCGGAACACCACCCTTGGTAGTTGATCAATCTTTGTTCAACTACAAATCCAAAACTAGTACGACACGAAAATGAATTTGTCAAGCAAAACAACGCGTGATCTGTTTGAAATTGTAACTCCTATATCCGAATTAATGTCTCCATCCACTGATGAAAATTATAGAGGCCTAACATTTTGTAATGTTAAAAAACCAATATCATAATAGAAAATTGTTCAAGTAAAATATGATAATTTATTTTTATTAAGTAGTTGCTATAATGTACAAAAAAAAATTATTAAATATTATCATATAACATTATTTATATGATACTCATTATTAATGAAAAATCACAACATGTACATCTCATAAGGTGAATGAGCATATCACACTTATAATGTCGTAATTATTTGAAGCAGTGCATGTCATGAACTTTATTTATCGGAAGGAAATTTTTATGGGGGATTTGGTGATAGCCCCCTCACTATCTAATTTGTCTTTCAAAATGACAAGAATTATATAAGTACTTTCAAAACCCCCTGATATTTTAAAACTTGTTTCTTTTATTATATTACCCTCATATCTATCAGCTATTCTATTAAGCCATCTTCACTATATATTTCAGAGTAAAATTTTACTCTGTATAAAAGTAAAATTTTACTCTGAATAAGAGTAAAATGTTACACTCTGAAACTAAAGTAAAATTTTACTCTGTATAAAAGTAAAATTTTACTCTGAATGAGAGTAAAATTTTACACTTTGAAACTAAAAGTAAAATTTTACTCTGTATAAAAGTAAAATTTTACTCTGAAAAACAAGTAAACTGTGAGACTCTGAAGTTAAAAGTAAAATTTTACTCTGTATAAAAGTAAAATTTTACTCTGATTCTGTCAAATGAAAAAAACAGAGCAATAGAGCCAAAGTAAAATTTTACTCTGGTTCTATCAAATGAAATTTGATGTTTACTCTGAAAAATCGATGGAACTTTGAGTTTTGAGCTTTGAATCAGGCCTATAATCCTTGAATCAATCGATGTTTACTCTGAAAAACATTGAATCAGGCCAATAATCCTTGAATCAGGCCTATAATCTGAAAATTTCAAAGAAATCTCAATTTTTCATACCCCGGTTCTTCAGATTTTTCAGATTTTTGAAACTTTGAGCTTTCAAAAATCTTGAGATTTTTCATACACACAGATTTTTCAGATTTTAAAGGCTCAAAACAAACATATATATAGATATATATATATTAGAGATCGGAATATGTAGATATATATATATTTGAATTCAAATCTCAAAACACACAAACACACACATATATAGATATATATATATCAGTGCGATTTGCAAGAACTGTGCACAGATTTGAGTTGAAACCCTAAGAGAAGCTTGTGGAGGCTCTGGAGGATGATGAAGTCATGGAGAGGTAACGGTCGAGGACGGAGTCGACGGAGGGGTTGCCGAAGGCGAAGGTGTTGCCGGCGTTGGAGAAGGTGATGACGGCGGCTTCGATGCCGCACAAGTTGCAGAGCTCGCCGGTCTTCTTGAAGAGGCCATCTGTGGAAAGGAAGAGAGTGGGTGTAATAGTCATATAAAATATTTAAATAATAAATTTGTCCTTTATGCAACACTTTATAATTATGAGGGGGTTTAGCATGTATAATTTTTTTCTTAATCCTTTTAACAATGAAAGGAAAACAAAGGGGGTTTATAACCAAATTTCCCAATTTTTATTCATATAAAGAATTTCAAAAAAAAATAATATAACAATTCTATTTTGTGAACAAGTTCATATTAATATTACAGGCTTCGTTTGGCAAGAGCTAAACGGGCTAAATAAGCATAAAAAGATAAAATAAATTAAAATTAATAAGACAAAATGTCACATTTAAATAATAATTATTTCACTTTTTTCCCACACAAAATTATTTTAAAATTAAAAGTTTGTTCCAAACCGAGCTAATTTAGTCAAGTTAAATTAGTCAAAAAATTAAAAAAAATAGGCCGAATTATCTCTTCTCAAACGGAGGCATAGTTAGAATTTTACTTAGAAATATAAATGTGTGGTTAAAATTCATTTATGCACGAAGGGTGTGCACTATATGTATCTTATAATTAAAAAAAATAATATAATTTAAATTTTTTAAGTCATAACTTAAAAAAAAAAATGTCATAACTAAATATAACATGAGGTATAATTAAGAAAGGGTGATGCACCAATAAATCCCAAGTTAACAACTTATACACCATTTAGTCCTAAAAGTTTTCTTATAGACTGAAAAGTCCCATTACAAAAAAAATGACCATAAAGGACATATACATCAAACAAGAAGCTTTCTTATAGTCAAAAAAACTTACTATAGGCATTTTTATAATTTTCCAACGTCATCAAACATCAAACATCACCAACATTAACAACATCTTCAACATTATTTGTCAAAAACCCCAAACATCACAAACATCAACATTATTCATCAAACACCACAAACATCACAAACACCACAAACATTACTATAGGCCTTTATATGATTTCTCAACGTCATCAAACATCACCAACATTAACTACATCTTCAACATTATTCATCAAACACCACAAACATCACAAACATCAACTACATCTTCAACATTATTCATCAAACACCACAAACATCACAAACATCAACTACATCTTCAACATTATTCATCAAACACCACAAACATCACAAACATCAACATTATTCATCAAACACCACAAACATGAACTACATGAACAACATTATTCATCAAACACCACAAACATTACAAACATCAACATTATTCATCAAACACCACAAACATCACAAACATCAACTGCTGATGTTTAACGAGAGGGACGTTATAGATACTGTTAGGGTTAGGGTTCCTCCGAATTCATCATAAGCATCATCATCATCATCAAGAAAATCTGGTTTCTTGATCTTGCTCAACGATCAAAACCCTAAAAATCCCAAATCACAATTGTTAAGTAAATCAATTAGAAGTCAATCGAAAATTGACTACACACACATAAAACTACCCATACAGAAATCAATCGAACCTGTGTTCTATTGCTGTAAATCCCACAGGGGATGAGAGAGTTGAGTGTTAGAGATCAACTAGGGCTCGAATTCATCGAGAGCTCATAGCATCAAAGTGCATGATATACATACATATATATATATATATATATACACGCGAATAGATATAGAGTAAGGTTTTGATGAGAGAGAGTACGGTAGCGTTGGAGTCGGGAGAGCGGACCGCGACGGCGTTGGCCAGTGTCAGAGGAGAGGCCGGCACGCATGTCGGCGGCCATGGAGTCTGCCACGTGGCGCAAGAGGGGCAAAGGAGTAGCGCAATCTTTCTGCAACTTTGTCAAGATTGGGGCGACGGTGACAACGTCAGATCGGACGGCCATCCTAAACCGTCGGATTCCCACCTGGGATGGAGAAAGACAGAAAGATCGGACGGCCGGTGGACTTACGGTGACGGACATTGTCGGTAGACGGTAAGATCAAGAATGATGGAGAAAGAAGTAGGAAAGAGAGAGGCCTAATGGTGATGTTGAAACAGAGCGAGAGATGTTTGATGTAAGCCCAGATACGTTGATGTTTGATGTATAAGTGGCCTAATGGTGTTTGATGTATATGTTTTCATAATGTTGCAGATTTTTAGAAAATAAACATTCCACAAAATGGGTAGTATTGTAATCTGTATAATAATCAAAATTAAAGAATAATATTATTAAAATAAAATGGGACTAAATGGTGCATAAGAAAACCTTTAGGACTAAATGGTTCAACTTTTCAAAAAATAGGATTTATGGGTAAATTTTCCTAAAAAACTCATGAGTCATAATTAAAATAATGTAATAACTAAAAAAGAAATTGATTACAACTAAAGAAAAAAATAACATAAATAAAAATGCATATAATACATTCTTTTAAAAAGGATATGTATTAAAATTTCTCATACAGGAATCATACAACAGATCAATTCAATTTTAATCACATATCAAAATTTATTTATTTTTTTTTTTTGAAACCTAATAGATGTCTTGTTTTACAACTTGTATGCTAGGTTGTACAATTTAAGCTTGTGGGGGTTCACCATTGTTCCCCACCTTCATGATTGGAATATAAATTATATAGAAAAAATAATTAGGGTAAACTACCAATAGGTCCTACTTTTGAGACTTATTACCCATTAAGTCCTATTGATAAATTTATTAAGTGATAAAGATAAATTTATCAGTCTTTTATTTTTATGAATAAATTTATAGTGATAAATTTATCAGTCTCTTTATTTTTATGAATAAATTTATAGTGATAAATTTATCAATCTCTTATTTTTATAGTGTTAAATTTATTAATTAGGACTTGTAGGTAAATAAGTCTAGTTAATAGGACTGATTGGTAAGTACCCCAAATAATTAATTCAGTTTGATAGTTGTAATCACGTAATTGATTACATTTATTTTTTAAAATATGAATGATTTATTTTTTAAATAGTAATTATTGTTTATTTTTTTACAAATAATAAAAAATATCATAAACTAATGCAAGGCTCACAGGCTCAAAAAGGGCAATTCAATCTACAAAATGAATCGTCCATTTTTTTTTACACATAAATAAATATCATAATGAATCTTACGATAGACTCCCATTGTTCATTGACGGGGCGCTTAATTAACATTTTATATAACAACAATGATTCATCTCCCTTTTTAGGACCCCCTTTGGACCCCCTCTCTCTCTCATTGGTCACCTTTTCTTTTTCTTTTTCTTTTTTTTCCTGCTCCTCCAATCACCTCTTGCCACGTGGCAAAGGGGGGTAAAGGGGGTGACCCCCAAAGGGGATCCCAACCTTTATTCTTTATATAAATACATGTCAAAAAAAATATTTATAATTAAAAAAACTTTGAACTTGAGATGGAACGGGTCTAGTCCTTAGGAGCTGACCACCAAATTAACCCTCCTATTTTCTTATTTCAAAAAAAAAATAAATTGAAAGGCCAAGTCATACCACATCAACGTTAAAGAAGAAGGAATAAATAGATAAATAAATAAATAAATAAAATCAATGAAAATGCAAACTGGTAAGGGATTGTTTGGGAGGATCAAATAAGTGTATTTTTTGACTTTTTATAAAATATGGATTGAATTTGAAATGATGTGGTAGTGAGGTAATGTGACTTAAATAAGATAATGACTTTTTGATTTTTTTAGGTTATGACAAACAAGGCTTTAGTATAAGCGTTGTTTCGGATGTAGAGTTTGAACTAAAATGGTCACAAAAAATAAAATAGATTTTTTAATTTAATAAGATAAATACCATATCACATTTAAATCATAATTATTTTATTTTTATTCTCATAAAAGTCAAAAAATTTAAAAAATATATTTCAAACGAAACTTTTTAATCCCAAATTAAAATAATTAAAAAGCCAATTCACACGAAGGCATATTATAATTTTGGCCAAGTTTGGTAACATTTAATTTTAATTAAAAATTTTAAAAATTATTACATTATTATTTTTATATATTTATTTATGAAAAGTAAAAAATTATTAAAATAACGTGGGAAGAAAATTCAACACTATAAAGCCAGAAACAACCAAGGAGACCTCTGTCTTTCTATCTCTCACACACTCACAATTGTTTTTCTCTCTAGAAGTCGGCCAACAGCATTTCCATGGCGGAAACTCTACCAGAAAACCACACGATCGACCCTTGCAATGGCTTCTGCTCACAAACTACCACCTTCCACAGCCTAAGACCACCAGTCCCTCTCCCTCCTCCCACCATTCCCCTCCATCTCTCCTCCTACACACTCTCTCTCCTCCAGCACTCCTCCACTTCAACCACCACCCCCTTTCTCATCGACTTCGCCACCGGCCGCCGCCTCCTCTACTCCGACTTCCTCCGTCAAACCAAATCCCTATCTCTTTCTCTCCAAGCCTCATTCCCATCTCTCTCCAAAAACGACGTCGCTCTTATCCTCTCCCCAACCTCTCTCCACCTCCCAGTCCTCTACTTCTCTCTCCTCTCCCTCGGCATCACAATCTCTCCCGCCAATCCCCTCTCCACCCAGTCCGAGTTAACTCACCTCATTCGACTCAGCAACCCCGTCATCGCCTTCGCAACAACAACATCCTCTCACAACCTCCCCTTCTCTCTCCCACTCGGTACCGTCCTGCTCGACTCGCCCGAGTTTGAATCCATGATTTCTGACTCGGTAATTGAAAGCGACTGTAAACCTAACCGAGTCGTGAATGTCAACCAGTCAGACTCGGCGGCGATACTTTATTCTTCGGGAACAACGGGCCGAGTCAAGGGCGTCGAGTTGACTCACCGGAACTTTATCGCTTTAATCGCCGGAATTCACCACCAAAGCCGCATCGAAATCGAAGAGAATGCGGCGGCGGCGGCGGTGGAACCGGCGGTGTCGCTGATGATTTTGCCGTTGTTTCATGTGTTTGGATTTTTCATGATGATTGCGGCGGCGGCAATGGGAGAAACTCTGGTTTTGATGGAGAGGTTCGATTTCGAGGGGATGTTGAGGGCGGTGGAGGAGTATAAGGTGAATTATATGTCGGTGTCGCCGCCGCTCGTGGTGGCGCTGGCGAAGTCGGAGGTGGCGGCGAAGTACGATCTGACATCTCTTCGGGTGCTTGGATGCGGTGGCGCGCCGCTTGGGAAGGAGGTTTCCCAGAGGTTCACGGCGAAGTTCCCCAATGTTGAGATTGTGCAGGTAATTAATTAACACACTGTTTGGACAGGTGGAATCTATCCTGTCCATAGTCTAGACTCTCGTGTGCTCCATTATAACTCCATTATTCAAATTATTTATTTTATCAATATTAATAAAAAAAATTAACTCAATTTCATATTTATAACATATTTAATTTATCGTATTTATCATAAAAAATAATTTATTTATTTTAAAAAATACGAGAGTTATCTATTTTTTAATGACAAACGTGATGAATTGAATATATTACAACTATTTTATTGAATTACTTCCAAAATATATACATTAAGGCTTGAAAATATACTATTTTAGTAATTTTTTAACTAAAATATAAGATAAAAAAATTAGTATGTTTGAAATGTCAGTTTTTTTTTACAAAAAGATGTGTAAAATGTAAAGAGAAAATGAAATTTTTGATTTTTGGATATAGATTATAAATTTTTTATTTTTTATAATAATTTTTTAACTTTTAAGTTAAAAGTGTTACCTACCAAACAAGACATAAATATATAATAAAATAAATAATTCAAATTATCAAAAAGAAATTTGTAATAATTCATACTAAATCCTACATGCCGGAACAGCTCTCCAATCCATAATTTGAATTTGAGGGAGTGTACATCTTTACTGAAAACATCTATTATTTGAATCCACCTTACGTTCATTATGATTCAAATTATCAACTTTGAGGCCTCCTGAATAAATTAATCCAATGTTAATAGTCACATGTTTATAAAATGAGTTATGTTAGAGACTCTAAATGAATTATCAAATCTCTCAAGTAGGTGTGAGACTCATACAAATCACATGTGTGGATCTCACATCCGTGTGAGAGATTTGGTAAAAAATTTAATAATCATTTAAGGTCTCTAACATTTTCCTTATAAAACATATCACAAGTATTTTTTTATTAAAATAAAAAAATAAACAGTCAATGTTGTTAAGACTGACTTTGAAATTTGAACAGTTTTTAGACTTTGGTCCGATTCGTAGAGTTGTAGGAAAGTGATTATAACTTATAGTCTAACAGCTTACAGCTTATAATTGTGAACATAAGTTGATTTTTGACTTATAAATTAAGCTTCACCTCTCCAACTCAAAGAATAAGTTGATTTTTGACTTACAAAAAGTTATAAGTTATAAGTTAAAAACTGAAATAAACTGAAAATAAACCCTACCAAACAGGTTGGAACAGTCTAGATTGACAAAATGACCAAGGTTGGCTCAAAATAGTACAAACTGATCTTCACTTTAAATAGTTGGACAAACAAAAAGACAGAGAGAAATATTTTTTCAACAATGCTATAGAGCTCTAAAAGAGCTCTAATGAGTTGGCATGTCCAAAAAAAAAAAAATTTCAAGCTAAAACATCACATCAAACTGGACCCCACACACTTCCATGTCATTAGTGCATGGTTTAGAGCTCTCATTCTAGAGCTCTCAAGCATTTTTCATATTTTTTATGATGATATGAAAAACGTCTTTTTGCCATATAAAACGTCTTTTTAAATATATTTTTATTTTTCTTGTGCAAAGTTTTATCACTGCCAGTATATCTCTACCACGGCCATTACTCCCCTTCCACTGCTATCACAAATATTACCACTCCTATTAGCACATTAGTTCAAGTCACAATCAAACATAACAAAACGTTTTTTAAAATGTAGAAAATATTTTACTGCCGTTAAAATAAACGGAGAATAAGTTTATTCAATAGCTGCTTATTATTTATGAAACAATATTTAATTATGACTTTTGTTTGTTCTGGGCCCACATTCCCTTGTCATCCATTTTGGTAGCAGACTCGGACTGGCATTTTTTAGCGTCAAAATAAGCTGTTTAGGTTGAACAAGACTTGTTTAAAAGGTCAATAATATTTTAATAGGGAAAGAGAAGTTACTCGTTGGTCTTAGGGCATAATTACTTGGTGTCTGAGGTGTGTTCTGATTAGTAAAAATGATGAGATTTACGATTTTATGTTAAGTGATTAAAAAATATAAAAGCATGAGGATTTATGATTGACCTAGGGTATGATCATATGGTACTCCAAGACTAACCAATAATTTTTCATATGCATCTTATAATTATAAGAAAAAAAAAAAATTTGTATAACTTCATATTTTCTAAGTCCTAATTAAAAAAAAAAGAAAAGAAAAAGAAAAGGCATAGCTAGACAAGCATAACCAAAGATCTCAAACTAATTTCATAATTAAAAAAAGTAGTCATAACTAAAAAGGTAAATGACGTAACTAAGGGTGTATATAATAAATGATGTTTATGATAGAATTCTCCATTTTAATATGAGCAATGCTAGGACTTTTTTTGGTAAATTATTTTTAAAAAAATATAGTAAATTATACAGTTTTGATATAATTATACTAATTTTTCTTTTAATAAGGTTAAATGGATCGAAATTAATTCATATAGTACGAAAACACAAAAATAAACAACATAAAGTACACATTTTCGTATAAAAGAGATGACAATATCATATTTTTTTTTTAATCTATACAACTAACAAATTATTAATGAAAATTGGGCTACGTATTATATAAATTAAAATCTTAATAGAGTTTAATGTAATTATGTCAAACTATTGAGCTTATTGTATTTTCTCTAAACTTGAAGGGAGGTCTGACCTCATTTGAGTTTCGAAAAAACTATAGCAAATTTCATAACTTTGACATAATTATGCTATTTTGTTTTTAGTAAGGTTAAAAAGACCAAAACTAATACATATAGTGTGAAAATACAAATATATATACTGTAAAATATAAGTTTCAATGTAAAAGAGATGACAATATAATTTTTTTCATTTATACGACTAACAAATTTTGAATGAAAAAGGGATTAAGTGTTATATGAATTAAAATTTTAAGAGAGTTCAATATAATTATGTTAAATTTGTTGGGCTTATTGTATTTTCTTCAAGCCTTAAGGGAAGTCAGTGTAATTTATCTTTAAAAAAATCATAAAAGTTATATCAAAGATTTACATAGGTGTGAATTTTACATCATATGGGATCCAACCATGTGAGAATTGTATAAAATTTTTGATAATTTTTTTTTTAGGTCTCTAGCACTTTGGGATGAATTTTTTTTTATTTTTTTCCATGCTGAGTCAAATAACAAATATTATGTGCATATTTAGAACTAATTATGGCTAGAAAATAATGAAACTCATCATTACAAACAATTGTGGATTTTGCATACATGCAAACATTATATAAATTCACGCCAGTGTGTAAAAAAAAAAAATGTTGAAATTCATTGAGTAATATAGATTGTTTTGGATGGAAAATTTTCACTATCATTTGATGTGTGCGCATTGTGCAAGGTGAGTCTTAATTGATATATATATATATTTTTTTTTTGTACAATAATTGAATTGTTGAAATTAATGGAATATAATAAAACCTACTACTATGTCTATTAAAATTGTATGCTTGTTAATGTTGGGAAATATTATAGTATACACCTTTTAAAATGTGTATCATATATATCTTATGACCAAAGAAAAAATATGACATAATTTTATACTTTTTAAATTATAATTAAAAAAAAAGTTAAAATCAAATATTATACGAAATATAATAAAAAATATTATGAATCATAATTAAAGTAATGTCATAACTAAAAAAAAAAAATTAATCATAACTTAAAAAGAAAGTAATATAACAAAAAGTAGACATCTCATAACTAGAATTCTCCGTTAATGTATTATTGAGTTGAAACCACTCTGTAATTTGTACAACCGTATTAATTGTACCATGTGTCTATATTAAGGATGTGAGTAAACCGCGTGGAGTGAATAATGGTATTTTGTTGTATGGCGTCGGTCACCTATGTGATATATTAGTCTCATCCAATTATTACTATTTCTTCCGTTTCAAAATAATAGTTTTTTTTTAGAGAATTTAATTTTTTTTAGTAGTACAATTATTATACTTTAAAAAAATTAATTTTTCAAAATTATTCTTTGATAGTACATTTTTTGAGAAATATCAATGTCATAATTGTATTTTTTATGTTGTTAATAAATTTTAAAAAAAGGCAAAATAAAAAATTTATATTATTTTTGAACTTAATTTTTGAAAAGGGACTAATATTTTGGGATAACAAAAAATGAAATAAGAGACTAATATTTTGAAACGGATGGAGCATTAGATTGATTTATACATTAGAGCTTCGCTTAGAGAGTGGATTGATTTTGTTAACTATTTTAACTTGGGTTAACAAGACTTCTTTAAGATGGATTTTTTTATTTTTATGATTTTTGTGAGAAAAAAAGTAAAATAATTATAATTTAAATGTGATATTTTATCTTATTGATTGATCTATTTTGTCTTTTTTGACTAATATAGCCCCAAAATCACATGCCAAACATAGCTTATGTTAGCAAAGTAAAATCTAGAATTTATTCGACTGTTTTTGAATCATAGATGTAGGTATCCAAATTCATGATCGATACATATCTTTAAGGAATTTAATTTTGAGAATTTAGTTACTTAATTATATGGAATTAGAATTCATATGAATAAATTATTATAAATAGTCATAGGGGTATAGATTTTCAGTGAGATTGATAGAGTAGTGGAGGAAGAAATAGAGATGCAAGAGAGGTGTGAGAAAAAATGATGAGGCATCAAGGTGGGTAAGGACTCAACTAAAATAATATGAGGTGTCAGGGTAAGTAAAAACTCAATTACCATTGAGCATGGAGTTCTAGTAGTAGTGTGAGTTTGGGTATCTATCTCACATGAATTCTCTACTTCATTTATATAGTGAATTATCTCTCTTCCATGAGCACAGACAATTGGTGTCGAACTACGTAAATTTATGTGTAATTATTTTTCTTTTTGTTGGTGAAAATACCAGAAAAAATTATATTTTATTGATAAATGATGCAAAGAAAATGAGATACAAATAGGACAGGCTGAGGCACGGAGGTTACCAAAGTAATGAAACCCCATTTATGTCCATTTATGACCAAGATATATAAATAAATAAACAAAAGATATTAAAATGGTCCAACACTTTTTAATGTATGCATGGTTGTGCTACCGTTTACATTTGTGGATATGAAATGAATCCCAACAAGACAAACCAATATATAACTCTCTTCTGTCCATATAAGGAGCTCATGTTTGTATTGTAGACCAGACTTTATCTGAATAATAAGAACTTTAATATATGATTCATTTTTTGTGATTGTATCTCCTTAGTGATTACCAATTTCGTGTTTTTGTCACTAATTTACTTTTTGTTATGTCTTAGGGATATGGTCTTACTGAGACTGGTGGAGGTGCCACAGGGATGACAGGGCCAGATGAATCTAAGCAATATGGATCTGTTGGCCGCCTAGCTGAGAACATGGAAGCCAAGATAGTCGATCCTACAACTGGAGCGGCCTTGCCTCCAGGGCAACGAGGGGAGTTATGGTTACGAGGACCTACAGTAATGAAAGGTGATGCATTCAGCGCCATTATTTATTCGTGTTTCTGTTGGCAGCCACAATCTCTAGCAACTCACCAAACATTTTTTTCTCTGTTTTTGTTTTGAAACTACTAATGATATCAAATGATTCACAATTTCTTGGTGATTCTTATTTGGTAAAAGAGAAATGTTGTGCAATTGTAGGTTATGTTGGTGATGATGAAGCAACTGCTGCAACATTGGATCAAGAGGGCTGGTTGAAGACTGGTGATCTCTGTTACTTTGATTCTGACGGATTCCTCTACATTGTTGATAGATTAAAGGAATTGATCAAGTACAAGGCTTATCAGGTGCTAAAATTGTTTTGTTTTTTTTTTGTTTTTTGTTTTTTCCTCACAATTTTCAACTTTTAAAGATTCGGAATAAAATGCAGGTCCCCCCAGTTGAGTTGGAACAATTGCTTCAATCGAATCCTGAAATTGCCGATGCTGCTGTCATTCCGTATGTATCTCTATCTCATATTGGCATTTCTATTGATCTGCATAAAAAATTACAATTTTAGTATTTGTGTCATTAATGTGAAACTCACTTAAAAAAATTACACTATTTTGTTCCTAAAATGTGATATGTGTCATTTTAGTCTCTAAAATTACATATTGCTAATTTTAACGGTGTTTATTGACGGAGTTAGCTTGGAAGACTAAATCGAAATACTTTTCGTACATTAAGGATTGAATTGACACAATGAAAACATCGAGAACCAAAATGAAACAAAACTCATACTTAAAATGAAGGCTAAATTCATGCATCAATCTTTATACGACATCCCCTTTACAAGCCTTGTTCTCTCTCTCTCTCTCTCCATATATATGTATATATATTATAGATAGCACTTGAATATGTTTTCACTTGCTAAGTGAAATTCAAGCATCAATCATCATTCACACGGAGGCTAAAGAATGAGCATTACATTCCAATTCTACTTTCATTCCAGTAAACTAAACATAGCATTAGTGTCTTCATCTTTACGGATGGTCTGTCTGTCTAACAGGTTTTTGAAAATTTTCATTGTATCTATCTGTAGTGTGCTTCTCTTGTGAAGTTCAAAACTCATCTTTCACGATGTATGTCCTACAACTTATTTCATGATTAGTGTCGATTCTTATCCAATTTATGTTTACGGGTGAAGAGCGACAGAGTTTCACTATAAATGTAGAGATCACAATGAGTCGACTCTCTCTCTCAACAACCCTATTATAGAAAGCTCACAAGATCATCATAATCTTAGAACCTGAGAGGGTAATTTGGGCAACGAGTTGGGCTGAGCTAGATGGAAATGACTGAGGCTTGGGCCGCGAGTTAGGCTGAGCTATGCCGTGGGAAGAGCTTAGCCGAATAGTGGATAGAACCGGTCTAAGGGGTTTGACCAAACTAAAATAAGGCCTATATTCTTGGACCTAGCTACCTCCTAATGGCGGTCAACACCTTGACCGAGCTACAAGGGAAAGTGGTCAAACAGACTGAGAATGGAGGTTTGACCGAGCTACGAGAAGAGCTGCGTAATGTCAACATGGTGGTGCACCATGCAAGCCATGCAGGCACTGTGTGTAGCATGGTTAAGCCAGTGGCGGACAAGGTACAAGTAGTCCAGTTGCACAGCGGAAAGCCGAGCAAATAGTTGTGTCATCTCACTTAGTTTGTAGTGAGAAGGGTGTCAAAGGATAAGCATTATCCTTTAAGAATGTGATTCCTAGGAGGACTCTATGAGGAGAGTTAGAGTCTAATCAGGATTGTGCCATGCAGAATCTACAAAGCTTAAACCAAACCCTAATCTTAGGTATGGCAATTCGTACTTCCGAATTCTCAGAGTTTTTGTCTCTTTAGTCTATTTGCTGACTTAGGCATCGGAAGGGTTTTCGGCACACACCCGTCGACTAGCTCACGTTTGTGATTTTAAGTATTACGATGACGTTTGGAGGAGCACAAGCTTGATCAACAGGATTATACGAGTGAAAATTATTTCGTACTCATATAATTGGCGCCATTTGTGGGAAACTCAGAGAACTTACCTTTTGATCAAGTTTTCCTTCAGTAGATTTTAATGGCACACAACGAAGATCTGCCACAATCTGCTATTGATGGCCAAATGCCAGAAGGGAACAGGAGGCGTGACGACTTGCCTTCTGCTCCGCTTATGGCAGACTTGGACCCTTAACGACAGAACCCTCACAAGGGTGGGCAAGAAAAGCGAAGTTTGAGTCCTCGCCACTCCCGAAGCCCAGATAGACAAAGGCGACGAACAAACACCCAGGTTTTAGAGGATCATGTGAGCGAGCAAGACGAACTGATAAGAAGAATGGCGGTAGACATGGAGGCTTTGAAGCGCTAAGTGAAAGGCAAAGGCGTGGCTAGAGTGGAGATCCGCGAAGGGCGAACGCGATCTCGCCGTTCTGGGGATCAGGATAGGCACGCCACGCCCACGTATTCTGAGAGTAGAAGCCTCCGGACAAGCGAAACTCATTCAAGGACTTCTAGAACTCGTTACTCCAAGTCTGAGAGGACTAGGTCTGAAAGATTATATACGGTTCCAGTTACCGCAACCGTTACGCTATGGTCTTTACATCCCGCAACCGCTATCACGTCACCGCAACCGTTACGGCGACTGCAACTATTTTTCAAAACCTTGCTGGTGACGGAAAATTGGGACCCAATTGGGAAAGACCATACAAAGTGGTGGGGCTGGCAGGAAAGGGACCTTACCACTTGGAAGACATTGATGGCCGAGCTATGCCAAGACCGTGGAACATGGCTAATCTCAAATTGTTCTATTTTTAATTCTTTCTTACTTGCAATTTTTTTATTTTTTATTTTTTATTTTTTATTTTTTTTAACTCGGCATTAATAAAACAAGTAGACATTCTTTTTGAACTTTGCCTTGGTGTAGTTCTATTGTGCACTTGTGTTATTTCAGTTCGAATTTTTTGGCAATCTTTGCCGAGTTGGTTAGCTCGGCAAAGTAGATTAGTAGGATTGACCAACTTTGGAAAATAACCCAATATGTACAAAGATCTTAAAGTAGCAAATCAGGTCAAAATAGACCCAAATACATATCCGGTTAAGACTATCAGGAGAACCCACCATTTGCCTATTTAGGTGGATTGTGCGAGCCCCCAGTGGGTAATAAATATCATTTGGGTCGAATTTGAGCACCTGAAACAGAAAGTTTTCACCCTCCAAAATTGTACACTGAATGTGACGTGTTTGATGTTTCACTATTTGTTTGCTTATTTCAAATGTTTTTTTAATATCAATTAGCTTTATAATAGCTAGCAAAAGGTAAATTATCTGTTTTTCATGCTTTAAATCCATGTGTCATCTGAAATTAGGTATCCCGATGAGGAAGCTGGGCAGATTCCCATGGCCTTTGTGGTGAGGAAACCTGGGAGCAGTATCTCTGAAGCTCAAATTATTGATTTCATTGCAAGACAGGCATGTTTTTACTTCTACTATTACCCTCTAGAAATATTTGGCAGACTTTCCTTAAAAAATTTCATATAGTGTGAAGTAGTCCAAATTGATAATGCCCATTTAAAAGTCGGACTGAAATGAAGGGACAAAATAATCTATTCACTCTTCTCAAGGTAATTGACGTCCAATTAAAAATGATACTGTCCTTTTAAATAAACTATTTTTCCATTGATATCTATCTAATTTGTTAACAGATATTATAAATTGGTCTAATTTGAATTTTTTTGACATTTCCTAAAAGTGAGTTATGTTTAGAAGAAAAAAATATATATATTCAAAATAGCATTTGGAAACAGTTCACAAAAATAAATTTTCTGCAAGTTTCTGAAAATTAGAAACAACCAAATATGCCCCTTCTCCAATCCAACAATCGTTTTACTACTGATAATCTCAGTTATCATGGAAAACTCTCATGTTCTATTCGGGATTATGCTTTCAAACTTCCAAGTGAAACACACTCTGATAAGAAAGTGAGAAGCTCCGGTTTTCCTTCCCTGCCCTGTTTTACCCCGTCATTACCCTAATTATATTTATTAAATCTCTTTGTATGCATATAATATCACCAGAGTTGGGAAGGGCAGGTGAGGCTGGAGCTGGGGGGTCGCTGTTCAAACATGAGGCTGAAAAAGGAAGGAAAAAAAAAAAAAAAAACCTGGACATCTAATCAAACAAAGTGCACTAATGCAATATAGAAAATGCGAACATCTAATTTTCTACTATTGTTTGATGTTGTAGGTTGCACCATACAAGAAGATTCGACGTGTTGCATTCATCAATTCTATTCCAAAATCACCAGCAGGGAAGATCTTGAGAAGAGAACTAGCCAATCATGCTCTCTCTGGTGCTTCATCTAGATTATGATCCCAAGTTATATATATACATACTCAAAAGAAAAATCAGTGTATATTTTGAAGAAAAATTCAGATTAATGATAAATTTTATAATTTCAATTATTGAGTGCATAAACATTTTGATGTATATGTAATTATTTTTTGAAGGTATAACTGATTTGTAATTTCCTCCTTTAGATATGTATGTGCTTGTTTTTGGAATGGAACGGAAAGGGGAGGGGGGGATAAGAAAAGAGGATCTCAAGACTCGAAATTTGAGTGTGTTTGTAATATTGTTGGTTTTGCTTTTGAAGGGTGGGAAGATGCATATCACACTTCACTATACAGGACTGGCCTTAGAACATTTGTTCCTCCAACATAATTATTTTAAAACTATTTCACTTATTTGTAATTGTTTTTAAAAAAAAAAAATGATTGAACGAGGAGAGAGAGAAGGTTAATTGTTTAGGAGTAGGTATTTAATTTTTTTTCATCATCTTATGTCTCTGCTAAGAAGAAATTTTTTTTTTTTTAACAAAAAAAAAAAAAATCAAGCAAGTAACCTTGTTCGGTTTTAATTTCTTGAATTCAATTTTTTGAAAATTGAATTTTTTTTTTTTGTATTTTTTTTTTGTTTTTAGTGATTTTTTTAATATTTTAAACTTTTTATTTTTTAGATATACTTAATATAAATACAATTAAAAATTATAATATTTATGGAATTTTTTTTATAAAAAAATCACTAAATACCATTTATACAAATAAAATATAAAAATTTAGTACATTTTCGTATTTTTGTGAATGAATTGATTTTTTAAAATATTTTTACTTTTTAGGTATATTTAGGTTGAGTGCATTTAAAAAGGAAAAAAATTCTTAAAATGTTAAAAATAATAATAAAAACACGAAAAATAAAAAAATTAATTTTCAAAAAATTAAATTAAAGAAATTGGAACCAAAGAAAGTGATAGTTTCTTTGCACACAATCTATTTTGGCATCTGGTTTAAAAGTCAGTTTTTTGACTTTTTACTTTTATGTAATCATATCATCTCTTTATTTTTTTACACGTTTTTTTAAAAAAAATCAAAAATTGACTTTTAACATACTTTTCAAATGTTACATCAAGCTTCATTTGAAAACATGACTTATAAGCTGCTTATTGGTTTATTTAGGTTACATCACTTTTCTTTACATTTTTTCGTAATAAACAAAAAAATCAGCTTATAAACCCAAAACAACCCTAAGTTTTTTTTGTTTTTTTTTAAACTTCAATTTTACATCACATTAGTCGTTGGATCGAAAATATACAATAATTGGAAGGCATTTTCTGTGTCAATGGGCTTGTTTCGACCAAATATATATATATAGATATATATTATATAGACCTACTAGTACATGCCCGTGCCTGAAGGCACGGTACAATTAATGATGAAATTAAAATATAAATCAAAATTAAAGAGGAATGTATTCAAATTTATTGTTTTTTGTTTTTTTTTCTTTTCTTTTCAAAGAGTAGGTAATGAATTCACATGAAGGAGAAAAATTCCTAAATGAAGACATGAAACTTAAATGAAACACCGATTTATTAGTACAGCAATACTAGGTATCATGAAAATTTTTTCATAAAAATAATCATAAAAGTTTTGTGACCCTTGGATTACACTTAGAATAAAGCACCACACACTAATCAAGATAATCCAAGGATCATAAATTTTTCATGACAAAATTTTCATGATCCCTAACTTTTCCCTTATTAGCAACCCAAATAAATTTCAAGAACCCCCAAAATTAGGAACCTCCATGACTCCCAAATGATGTAAACCAATCATATATTTTTATTTTTTTTCTTTCCTTCCTGGACCAATCACAGGTGAGTGCGAGTTATAAAGTTGTATTTTGTTAAGAATATGTAGCATTTTTTATATTTTTAATGAAAAAAAATCTTCCCAAGATAAATTGCACTTTCCCCAAATTGCAATCTCTCAATTTTCTCACCCACTCTCTCTCCTCTTCTCTATCACCTCAGTCTCTCTCCCCCAAAGACTGTAAAACATTAATCTTCTCAATTGTCTCTCTCTCACTGACTGATATCCCCCCCGTTCCTCTCTCTTCTCGAACGAAGACTCTCTGTTTCCTTAAGTCATAGATGATAATATTAAATTTAAAAAAAAATAATTGTAAACTAAAAATAGATTGAACAATTTAATTCCCAATAGAACCCAAGCATCATATTAAAGAATATTAATGAGTTAACGTTGTGCACTAAAATGCTATGAACAACTGATAAAAAATTTTAAAAAAAATCAAATAAAACTATCCATTTGGTTTGCTCAGATGAACGCACCATGAAATTGGATCAAGGGACTGGAACAATAAAGCAAGGACCACAACATCCATCCAGCAACGTAGCTGAAGAGAGTGAATATCCTCTGTCAAAAAAAAAAAAAAAAACCAATACGGCTATGTAAAAATAAAAAATAAAATAAAATAAAATTTAAAAAGCTGAGATTACATTCGCAGAATCCACCTCTCCTTTAGTCCCACGGGTCTGTGAGCTTTGGATCTGATGAATAAATAAAGAAGATGACCATGGAACTTTTAGGGTATTCTCTACGCTGTTTCCACTATTGTTGTGGGTCAAGAAATTTATCAAAAAAGGGAAAAATAGAACTCGAAAGATAAAATACATATTCTCACACACATAAATAAACACAAACCTAGAGATTACAAACTTTCTACCAAGTTTTTGAATTAATTTTTATGAACACAAATACAAATGCAATAGAAATGACAAAATTGAAGCTGATATGCACAAACAAAACCAGTAATTTTATCACACTTCAAACAACTCAAACCCAGATTAATAAAGTTTAACACATAAATTGCAAGATCAATTCCACCAACAAAAATGATGATCAAAACCTCAATTCCACCAACAAACTTGAAGATATACCACTCTTGGGCCAAACAAAAATTTGACTATCGTTAGAATTAGAATATAACCCGTGCCTTAAGATATATCACACCTGGGCCAAACAAAAAAAAAATTGACAAAAAAAAAAAAGTGGAAAAATACCAAATAGAAACATACCAAACAGATAAAACTACATAATCATTCTGTTCTGGAGAGGTTGTTTTCAAATTGGGTAAGAGAGAGAGTAGTAGAATCTCAGATAAGCTCATCATTTAATTTTTTATTTTTTAGAGAAACAAAAAAAAAGATTAGTTTTTGGATATAGAAATTGTAGAGACTAAGAAATTGACTACAGAAAATATAACACACACACATCTATTTTGGAGAGGTTCATAATGTGGGTGGTGGTGGTTGTTGCAGCGGCCGCGGCAGTGGTGGAGGTGTGTTGGTGTTGGTGTTGGTGTTGGGTAGAGGAACACTGCAGAGACCATGATATTGATAGAAGATGGTGAGAAGGATAAGGTCGATTGACAAATTATGAGTTTGGCTATCGTTAACATTCTGCTTTTATCATCCATGGACATGCTGCACCACAATTCATGAAAGAATGGATGGATATCTTATGCGGCAAAATGATAATGTCATAGCGATCTGATATGACCAGAGATGAAAGATTAGGAGAGGTTACTTCCATGAAAAGTAAAGCATGAATAGGGATTTTCATTACAACGAATACTAAGTCATGATTATAAAATCGATCTAAATTTTCTTATAAAAAATGGTCGCCAAATTTTTTTATATAATAAAATATTCAAATTATAAAACCAAACTCATAATAGACCGGCCATACAAAAGTCTTAATATTTTCTTAAATTCATATTTGAATAAGACTGAAACAACTGTATTTCCTCGTGTATGAGTATGACTACTACCTCTTCTCGTTCAAAAGGGAAATAAATGAAAATAATGCTTCCAACAATGATTAAGCAGTTAAAAAGGAGATACCAACTTCCCGAAAACAGCTATTATATGACTACTACATTTTTTTAGTCACGAAAAGCTCATATTTGGCAACAAAATTCTTTGGTCGGCAAAGAGTAACCCAAGAATATGCATGGTTTTTGACAACTAAACTTTCTTTTGTCAGCAAATAATTGTATACGACGATCAAATTAAATTTTTTGTAGCCTAAAATATAGACTATCACCAACTAACAGGTTTTTAGTCGCCTATTACTTAATATTTAGCGACTAAATTTTTTTTAGTCACCAATAAATAGCATATCTTGACTAAATTAATATAGTAGCTAAATTTCGAACCAACGCTGACTAATATATTTTTTAGTCGCCAAAAATGACACTTTTGGTGACTAAATTTATTTTGGTCGCCAAATTTAGTCGCTAAATGTGTAATTTCTTGTAGTGAAGGAAACACAAACCCATATTGGTTTCTTGAACATATAGAAAAACAAATGATACAAATGATAGAGAATCAAAATGATTGAGAATAAACTAAAATACCTACAAAACTCCATAGCAAATATTACCACCAAATGATACACATGCAGCTATTAGATGAATAAATGAAAGAGAGAACCAGAGTGTTAACCATAGTCCACAGAACAGCAGCTACTACTCATTCCATAATAGACTTGTGGGTGTTTTCAAGTCAACCATTTTAAAACATTTGGCTCTATTCAACAAAATTCTAACTCAAATTGGACCAATAGATATTGGCTAGACCAAATGGGTTATGTATAAACTGTACAACATGATTCCAATATATTGTAGGTGTTTTGATTTAAGGTTTAGAAAAACAAAAATCAAAATAAGGGCCAAACTACAGGTGACTTTTGCAACTTGGCAACCTAAAAAGAGTCCCAAAAGAACAACCACTTAAAAAATGCCCCAGTAAAAACATCACACCCAGATCCTCTACCTAAAATCACACCAAACCCAGATCATAAAACTAAAATTCTTGGGTTCAATACTTATTGCTAAATAATCACAAAAGATTAGACAAAAGAATACAGGCTTATTGAAAGAGATACAATTCCATTTAATCCAATAACAATTAAAAAAATGATACAATTTCTTCACAAAATAAAACTAAAAATCAAAATTATAGAAAGAGGATATCATAAACTAAAATGGCATCAAGTTGAACCAAACTTGTGTGTTTCAGAACAATCTAAATACCTAAAAATAACCCAAGTCAATTAAGAACAAATCGAACAAATAACCCAAGTCAATTAAGAAAAATACCTAAAAATTGAACAAGTCGACAAATAGTCCAACAACCCAATTCAATTAAGATCATCAACACTCTAATAGTTAGTTGCCCTGATGAGTCCAAATCTTTTCATTATCAAAAAGCTACCCATAAGACTCAAAGTAAACACAATACCAACTTTCAGAGCAACTAAACATAGTAACCAATTATTAGCCAAAAGGAAACCCAAATTTCACTTTCTTTACTATTTCCCACACATTCTCACCAACCAAACAGGACATGATTTTTTGGGTACAGAATACTGATTTATGGATTGATAAAAATCTGATGCCATTTGTGGAACACTTGATAGTTAGTTGCCTTAAAAATCTGATTTATGATGAAAGTTTAAATATTTAAAATGATCTTTTCATTCTCAGAAAGCTAAAAAAAAAAATTGAGCCCAAATTTCACTTTCTTTACTATTTCCCTCACTTTCTTACCAACCAAACAGGACAGAATTTTTTTGGGTACGAACTACTAATTCATGGGTTGATAAAAATATGATGAAACTACAAATTTATGGGCTGATTTATGGTGGAATACTTGACATATTTATGGGATGAAAGTTTAAAAATCTGATGAAAGTTCAAATATTTAAACTGATAAAAAAAATCTAAAACTAACCCAACACATTGAAAAACAATGGAAAGTTTGAAAAATCTAAAATCTAAAATCTGATGGATGTTTAAAAATCTAATGGAAGTTTAGTATTCATGGGATGAAAGTGTTCATGGCAGAAACTTTATCAGATAAAAGTTTCTGCACCAAGTGCAGCAAGGAAAAAACCCAAGTAAAACTAAATAAAACTAACCCAAATAAAACTAACCCAACACGTTGAAAATACAATGGAACACAGCCATCATCAAATGCACAACCAATTTCCCCCACTTTCTTTCCAACCAAACAGGACAGAATTTTTTTGGTACAAACTATTGATTTATGGGTTGATAAAAATATGATGAAACTACTAATTTATGAGCCGATTTATGGTGGAATTTCGACATATTTATGGGATGAAAGTTTAAAAATCTGATGAAATTTTAAATATTTGAACTGATAAAGAAACCTAAAACTAACCTAACACATTGAAAAAACAATGGAAAGTTTGAAAAATCTAAAATCTAAATCTAAAATCTAAAATCTAAAATCTAAAATCTGATGGAAGTTTAAGTATTCATGGGATGAAAGTATTCATGGCAGAAACTTTTATTCAATTTGGTCTGATTTTGATAAGAAAAATACAACAATAATTTCATGGCTTTTCATAGATATCCATAGAAAGCAAAATAAGAGAGAGACACAAAGAGAGGATACCATTTCTGCTCACAAATTCATATGTTTATAGATTCATATATCTATAAACATTTCTAGGAGAGATAAAGAGAGTAAACTCACGGGGATGTGCCAGAAAGCGCTGAAGCCGGAAAACTCGTTCTTGGGGATGATGTCTCAAGCGAAACGACTTCGAATTTCTGCGGATTTCTGTGAATAAAACCCATCAAATCCATTTCAAATTTCAGAAATCAAAACCCATCAAACTCTTTTGGTACAAACTATTGATTTATGGGTTGATAAAAATATGATGGAACTACTGATTTATGAGCCGATTTATGGTGGAATACTCGACATATTTATGGGATGAAAGTTTAAAAATCTGATGAAATTTTAAATATTTGAATTGATAAAGAAACCTAAAACTAACCCAACACATTGAAAAAACAATGGAAAGTTTGAAAAATCTAAAATCTGATGGAAGTTTAAGTATTCATGGGAAGAAAGTATTCATGGCAGAATCTTTTATTCAATTTGGTCTGATTTTGATAAGAAAAATATAACAATAATTTCATGGTTTTTCATAGATATCCATAGAAAGCAAAATAAGAGAGAAGCAAAGAGAGAGCATACCATTTTTGCTCACAAATTCACATGTTTATATATTCATATATCTATAAACATTTCTAGGAGAGATAGAGAGACTAAACTCACAGGGATGTGCCAGAAAGCGCTGAAGCCGGAAAACTTGTTCCCGGGGGTGATGTCTCAAGCGAAACGACTTCGGATTTCTGCGGATTTCTGCGAATAAAACCCATCAAATCCATTTCAAATTTCAGAAATCAAAACCCATTGTAGACGAGCCCCGCGTGAGGGCCTCACCCCACAGTTCGGGCTCAATTTGTCACGGTTCTTAATCTGAACCAAAGAGTCCAAATCCGGTAAATCGTTTTTGAAAACAAATTTTTAGAAAAGAAGTGCCAAATATGGATTGCTTTGCCAGATATAGAATCGCCACCTAAATATTTTTTAATGGGGAATTTAGGAAACCCTGACTCGTTTGCCTAAGGCCACGTGTCCGTCATCACCAAAGTTGCCTCGGCTCGGGAACTTGGGTACGATTGAGGAAGGTCAGCTATGAGCACCCCCTCTCGCCCGATCAAAGATCGGCCTCTACTAACCATGATATCTCGTTTTTTAAAACACATGCGTTCTTATTTCGGTTATTAGCCTAGATTTACTATGTGATGCGCGCAACAAAACAAGTATAGACTAGATCACCTAATTTGGAACAAAGCATTGCATATCCGTTTTGTTTAGGAAATGGTTTGAAATTTGCTACTCGCAAGTAGGCTAAAACACGGATTTCAATGAGTTGTCCCAACTCAAACAATCCAACCTTCACCCACATGCATTCAGGCAGGTAATCAAATAAGCATTTAGCCGCATGGTAAGCATGCAATCATGCTAACATTCACACTCATGCGAGATGCTAAAGCATAAATACTTACATCGTACTCTGAGCCGAAACAAAGAACATGTTAGCAATCATGCATGATCCAAGTCCATGTTAAGTGGCTAATGCAACGCATACAGGATGTCACTAAAATAGGCTCGGCTAATCTAAGGATGACATGTGAAATGTACAGATAGCATGTATTCAAGTTGGATTTGAAATACTATGCTATTAGCATGATGCGCCGAGCCCTGGTGCATGCAATACTGATAAATGATGCACGCATGCATAGCATAAGGATGCTAAATTAAACATGTCCTAATACTAACCACCAAAAGCAGGTAAGTAAAAGGGAGAAAGAAGTGGGGGTTGGAAGACATGCACACACGCACCCACACTTATTACAAATTTGCCCTCGCTCGGAGGGACCGAAAGAATAATACAATTAATTAACCTACAAGCTAATTAATTATTACAGACAAATTAAACTAGTTAAGCTAATTAACTAATCTAATAAAACAGTAAATAGCCTCGGGAAGAGGACCCAATGCAATGCATGCTCGGCTCTGTCCGGAAGTCCACTACCATGCATAAGTTGCCTCTGTTTTCCCTGCTCTGCTCCTCTGATCATTGCACAAATCACAGGATGCACTGTATGAACCCTGTGGGATGCCACCGGCCAAGGTGAATGGTCACCGGCCAAATTTGATGGTCACCGGCCAAAGGAAATGATCACCGGCCACCAATTGTTGGTCGGTCGGCACTAAAGATAGCCGGCCGGCCAAGTTTTTCTACAGAATCCTGTTTTGACAGCAGCAGAGGGCAAAACGAGGCATAGCAATGCATTCCAAGCAAATGTGTGCACCAACACATCCCTTATCATGTTTATGACTCAAAGGGACATGGTTCTTGGTTCTCGGACCACCAATTACGCACTTCAATGCGTGATGGCCCAAGAAACCAAGTATGCACTTTGATTTCAAATGAGATGCACATAAACAAACAAGGAGCTCAACCTCTATCATACTCAATTCAAGAGGCTAAGCATGCATGTCGATGCGATGCAACCTAGACATGTGATCTAAACATGCAACATGGCAATGCAAATGAACATGCAAGGATGCAACTAACAAGCATGCAAAGTGTAATGTCAACATGCACACATGCAAGGCATATAACATGTTAGACAACTTAGCAAGAAATGCTTGCCAAATGCAACACCATTCAAGCATGCAACAACATGTCATGAACCAAGTATCTAAACATACAATCATGCATGCAAACATAGTCCATCACTTAGGCATATGGAAGCAACTTCTAAGCACACTTAAAAGGAGGTAATTATGGACAAATGGCGTGCATCGCAAGCTCTGAAAATCATGTTAAGAATGGTGCCAAACCAAGCAAACAAGACAAACATGGCATGCAAACAAAAGCCCAAAACCCAAGACAAGCCAAAGGGCTTAAATCATGATCATGTGACGCATGAAGCAAATGATCAAAATGAATCAGAACAGTCCCAAATCATGTTAAGGCAAGCCCCAAAAACCACTTAGATGGCATCTAAATAATCTACACATGGATGCATGCACAAATGCTTAAACATGGAGCACACAACACAACCTCTTGAAGCATCAAAGGAGCATTAAATGCAAGCATGCAAGCATGTTAAAAGGACTGAAATGACATGTTAAATGGTTCCAAACCACTGGAATAATGCAAGTAATGCATGCTCATGGTTCATACACTTGAGGCTTACAAGCCAAGAATGCAAAGAGGCTAAACAAAGCATGACAAGCATGGCTAAGACAACCTACATCAGACCTTAAGCATGGTAAAACAAGCCTAAAAGCTTCACAAAGCTTGGCCAAAACAAGTAAGCATGGTAATTTACATGCTAAGTACATGTTAAGACAAATGATGACATTACATGACATGTATGCTAAACAAGTATGGTGTGCCTAAACCAAGTTGAAATAGAGGTAATACATGACAAAATACTACCAAATAATAGCTAAGGCATGGCCATCATACACTTAAACAAGATGCTCACTGAAGAGGCTAAAATGGCCCTTTTCAAGGACAACAAGGAGAGGGGGTGGCTCTCTCTTTCTTAGGACCTCAAGGCACCATCCCCACCACTAAAATCCCTCAAGATTTCAGTGGTGAGGAGGCCCAAACAAAGTGGTCCCGGAGCTCACCAAAATGGCACAAAAATAGGGCCTAACAAGGCCTAAGAGGGGTGAAACAACCTCAAAGCTCAAAACACCCTTAAGCAACTATTTAGAGCAAGCAAAATCAGAACTTTTATATGTTATATACTAAGCTCAAAAACAGTTGCAAGGTAGGTTAAAAAGCTATGCAAAAATGGGGAATAAAGGGAGTAAGTTCTTACCCTTGTTGACCCTCTTCACCAACAATGCTCCAGCTGGTTCTTTGAGTTCAAAACCACCCAAGAACACCAAGAACAACCCTCTGGCCCCTCAGCAACCAAGAGAAGGTGCAATACTATGTGTTTGTGTGCAAAACCAAGACTTAAACACACACAAATATAAAAAGAGGAAGAGATATAGAGATAGAGTATATGTAAGCCCTACCCTAAAACTCAGAGCTCTGGAGCTTTTTTTTCTAACCCTAATGGAGGGAGAAGAGGCTCCCTCTTATAGAGCTCCCTCTTGCAAAGCTTCTCAAGTAAGCTAGTCAAGAGGGAGATCCCTCCAAACACATGTATGGAGGGAAGCAAAGTGTATGCCAGCTAGCACAGCTGGCATAAAAATATTTGCAAAAGCAGATGAACAGTGGTCGGCCAGCCAAAAATGCAATTTGACCAAAATAGATGGTCGGCCGGCCACAAAGAGTGCCGGCCGGCCAAACATTTGGCCGGTGGCCTCAAGCCATGGCCGGTGATGTGTGGGGATGGCCAACAAGTCATTCCCTACCCCTCAAAGGCAAAACACAAGTGTTTGGTGCAAAACCAGATACAAAACAGTCGAGTCGAGAGATTCTGAGGCAAGGCGCGTAACCGAGACCTCCGGAAACTCAAGACGAACACAAACATGGATGATCACCGGGTGTTCAAGCGGTGACGTCCAAGTCTTGAGGACGGTCAAAAATGGGGTGTTTACACCCATCAAACCCCAACAAATTAAAAATAGTTTACACCAAAATCATTAACTTTAAAGCAAAACCTGGAGAGCATCCGTGTATTTTTTCCTAATGTAAGAGTTTAGGTTATTCCTACACTCTTCTAACTCATTGAGGGTATTGTTCAATGGAAACCCAAAAAAAAGAATGTGAGACATGTATTTCATAGAAAAGAAAAGTTACATTATTAATTGGAACATGATTAAACAATGTTATAATGGATAAGAATTTTTTAAGATTGTAAACCGACACATAATTAAATTCAAAAAGCAATTAAAATTTATCTTGTGTTTAATATTGATTTTTGGATGAATATGTTGCTTTGAGTTCCCATCAAGAAAACAAACCAGTTGGAAACATTGTTAATTATAAAGGTTAAAAAATACAAAATAAATATAAATGATAGACACAAAAAAAAAAAAAAAAAAAACAATATAATATTTTGATTCAGATCCAAAAATATACATGATCCCCTAGTTAGAAAATTCAAATCATATTAAATAAAACCTCCAACGAAGCTCAATAATTAAATCATGAATTTACCTTTACAACTATAACTCATGCCTCAATCTGGAAGAGTTCACACTGGTAAATAAAAAAATTACAAACTTCAATCAATGTGAATTTTTCGAAAGAAAATGAGCATCAAAACTAACATCCTAAAAAGCAATATATAAAGGACATGGAAAGAATTTCAAAACAACAAATATGAAGGTCGAAAGAGCTTAACAATTCAATAAATCCTAGTTCTGCTACATCAATGGAAAGAGTGTCTCGACTCCATACGATATAATATTAACACCTACGCTCAATCCCATTGAGTCAGTCAATTTTATTTATTTTATTTACTTTTAACAAAAAAATAAAAAAAATAAAACAAAGAAGACCATGAATTACTCTACTCAAGAAAATAACATAACATCCACACAAAGATAAAGAATTGCATGCCTAGAATCAAACCATGACAAAATTGGACTTTCAGCATGTTTAACTAATAAAGATAAAAACACATTAGCATGTTTTGTAGACCAAAAGAGAAATAGTTGTATAACCTAATCAACATAATCCACAAATCTGAAAGTAAATATTTGAAATCCAATACACAAACTGAAGGAAAAAAGAAAAAGAAGAAAAAGAAATCTCCCTTAAATTAGCAAAAACTTTAGTCTTCCCTGAAGCATGTATATGAATAAATGTGTTTACCCTTCGCAATGTTGCATGAGGCTAAGATGGTAGCTGTGCGATGGTTGAGATGGGGAGTGGGGTTGCTACAGTTGTTGCGATCAAGATGTCGACAAAGGGTCGCTAAGGAGGGAGGAGCAGAGATGGTTGTAAGGAGTGTGGGTGTCTGCGAAAAGGAAGAGGCAAATCTGCTACTGTGGTCATGGTGGAGAAATCTGTGTACATCAGCATGTTTTGTAGACCAAAAGAGAAATAGTTGTATAACTTAATCAGCATAATCCACAAATCTAAAAGTAAATATTTGTAATCCACTACACAAATTGAAGGAAAAAAGAAAAAGAAGAAAAGAAATCTCTCTAGGAAAAAAGAAAAAGAAGAAAAAGAAATCTCTCTAAGAAAAAGAAAGCCCTAATTTAAGTGTAGAAGATAAGGCGAAAATGGCCAAATAATGTTTCATAGTAGCGGAAGCAAAACAATTCCAAACCAAAAATTAATATGTGAACACAGTTTACAAACCAAACCAATATGAAGGACTCATATAATTTTGATGCTCGTATAATTTCCTAAAATGAGAATAAAATTCCAAATCAATATGAAGGACTCACAGATGTCAATGAAATGCCACTGCAAAAATAACAGATGTCAATGAACATCCACCTAAACTACAAAACCATGGAGAATTGGACAAAAATTCCAAACCAATATGATACGCCATCACCGTAAACTACAAAACCATGGAGAATGTAAACAACAAATCCAAACAACTACTTCGTTATATAATAGTTGCAAAGATTCTATTTCGTTATATAATTAGATCTTGTTATATGATTGCATTGGAATCAAGAAGAAAAAAAAGAAAAAAACTCTTTTACCATAAAAAATTTTAAATTGTATGACTACATTATTCATATTGGACTGTACAGATTGGAGATGAATAACGATAAGATGGGGAAACCAATCCCAAAAGTGCATATTGCTCAAAGAATCCACATTTCCCTTACCCTTTGAGTGATTGCCATCAGTATCAATGACTAACATTCCAGAAACACGCTTCCAAAAAGAAAGAAAATAAACAAACAAACAAAAATTAAAACAAAAGAATATTATAAGACCATCATAAGTAGCTCAACGTTTTAAATGAATTTTTTGTTCATATTTTCAACAAATACTTCAGTTATCACAAACAGGTAGAGGATGCTCAGTAAAAAATAAACATAATAAAGTTACATATACATACAATTAGTGAAGCACAGAGCCTGCAAGATTGATGAATAAATGTGTCTCACAATCAAAATTGATCCCAATATACATGAACAAATGCATACCAATTGGACTATTCGTTGCACCTCTTTCAGTTGACACCCAAACTCCTAACCCTTGAATTTCAGGTTGTTCATCCTACAAAGTTTTAAGCAAAAAATATAAATTTAAGTATACAATGCTTCAAAATACAAAGAAAACTTAATAGACAGAAACCAAATCCTTCTTAATGTTAAAAAAATAAATTCCACTGGCATTCTCATAATTAAGCACTATGTATGCAAAAGAATGCGCTACCTTTTGACTTATAATTCTAAAAATTTAGGTTGGTTGAGCAGCAAGACAAACAAATTGACATGTGTACTTTCTGAGTTGGAAAAGGCAAGTACATATTTATCACTCACTTTGAAAGAGTAGTGGTGAAAAAAGGGAAAAACACAACAGTGACCAAGAGGAAATAGCCACTGGCATTCTCATAAGTAGCTCAACGTTTTAAATGAATTTTTTGTTCATATTTTCAGCAAATACTTGAGTTATCACGAACAGGCAGAGGATGCTCAGTAAAAAATAAACATAATAAAGTTACATATACATACAATTAGTGAAGCAGAGAGCCTGCAAGATTGATGAATAAATGTGTCTCACAATCAAAATTGATCCCAATATACATGAACAAATGCATACCAATTGGACTATTCGTTGCACCTCTTTCAGTTGACACCCAAACTCCTAGCCCTTGAACTTCAGGTTGTTCATCCTACAAAGTTTTAAGCAAAAAATATAAATTTAAGTATACAATGCTTCAAAATACAAAGAAAACTTAATAGACAGAAACCAAATCAATTAAAAAAATAAATTCACCAAACCCATCTAGTGCTGTAAACCAAATCAATATCAATTGCAGACAAAACCTTCACCAAACTCAAGTCAATAGCAATAGCAATAACAAAACCCATCTAGTACTGTAAACCCATCTAGTAAACAAAACTCAAGTCAATAACAAAACCAACCTTCACCAAAGATGTAGAAATCAATAGCAATAACAACTCAAGTCAAACACATCTCCAGAAACACATCTAGAATTTCAAACATTTCTTTAATTCTCTAGCAGACAAAACCCATCTAGAATTTCCATCAACCAAATGAACACAACAATCAAATTCAAAATCCATAATAAATAACCCAATTGAACCAATTAAAAAAGATGAATCTTCACCATTAATCAATAAAAGGTATGATGAAACAAAAAACCCAGAACTTACATTACTAAGACTGGTTTCAAGCTCATCTAAGCCGCCAATGCAGCTAGAAACAACAATACACAGCTCTTGCAAGTCTGAACACAACGGAGTAGGTGGCATTGTGCAGTAGAGAGATAGAAAATGTTGTTTTGGGGCTTTTGGCTTCTGGGTAATGATAGTTTGCGGCAACAATCTTTGCCATTTTTGTTTTTGCAAGAAAAACATCTCTTCCAAAGCAAATCAGTGAAGGGTCGTTCACTTCAAGGTCATCAATCATATATAGGCAAGTTCACATGAAATTACAAATATAATGGATCACCATATTCTTTAAGGCAATCTATCAAACAGATGGTGTGAACCCTGATAGGGAAAACTTGAATTCGTTTCTCTAATGCAATGGAAGTCTGAAGCCTACACCATTGGTGATCATGTAGAAATTGGTTGAGGCAATATGTTGAACAGGTGGAGGGCAAAAATATTGAGATTTGTAAAAACTCTTCAATCGCCGATTTGAGACTGATTAAGACAAAACCCAGTTCACAAAACTCAACCACGCATATGGTCAGTGGTCGTCGCACAGGATGGGCTCCGATGCAGGTAGAGAGAGAGAGAGAGAGAGAGAGAGTTCAAAAATTGAAATCAGAGAGAGAGGAGATGAGTACCTATGACGGAGAGGAGAGAGAGAGATGGCCTTGCCTTACCGTTGATGCTCAAAGAGCATTTGGGCGGGAAATAAAAAGATCTCAACCATTGAAGTTGAGATGAGACAATTTAAACCATTATATCAAAATGTATCTCTAACATAAATTAGACATTTTCAAAAACCTTTGTGACTTATTATATAGACTAGTGCATGCCCGTGCCTGAAGGCACGGTACAATTAATGATGAAATTAAAATATAAATCAAAATTAGAGAGGAATGTATTCAAATTTATTGTTTATTGTTTTTTTTTCTTTTCTTTTCAAAGAGTAGGTAATGAATTCACAGGAAGGAGAAAAATTCCTAAATGAAGACATGAAACTTAAATGAAACACCAATTTATTAGTAACCCAAATAAATTTCAAGAACCCCCAAAATTAGGAACTTCCATGACTCCCAAAATGATGTAAACCAATCATATATTTTTATTTTTTTTCTTTCCTTCCTGGACCAATCACAGGTGAGTGCGAGTTATAAAGTTGTATTTTGTTAAGAATATGTAGCATTTTTTATATTTTTAATAAAAAAAAATCTTCCCAAGATAAATTGCACTTTCCCCAAATTGCAATCTCTCAATTTTCTCATCTCTCACCTCTTCTCTATCACTTCAGTCTCTCTCCCCCAAAGACTATAAAACATTAATCTTCTCAACTGTCTCTCTCTCTCACCGATTGATATCCCCCCCGTTCCTCTCTCTTCTCGAAGGAAGACTCTCTGTTTCCTTAAGTCATAGATGATAATATTAAATTTTTAAAAAAAATAATTGTAAACTAAAAATAGATTGAACAATTTAATTCCCAATAGAACCCAAGCATCATATTAAAGAATATTAATGAGTTAACGTTGTGCACTAAAATGCTATGAACAACTGATAAATTTTTTTTAAAAAAATCAAATAAAACTATCCATTTGGTTTGCTCAGATGAACACACCATGAAATTGGATCAAGGGACTGGAACAATAAAGCAAGGACCACAACATCCATCCAGCAATGTAGCTGAAGAGAGTGAATATCCTCTGTAAAAAAAAAAAAAAACAATACGGCTATGTAAAAATAAAAAATAAAATAAAAAAAATTTAAAAAGCTGAGATTTGAGAAATTACAAATTGCCCCTGAGGGTCAAATTTTCATAACAAATTAGGGGAAATTAGGGGGGAATCTGTATGAAAATAAAAACCTCAGGGAGCAATTTGTTACGGAAATATAAACCTCAAGGGACGGGATGTAATTTCTCAAACCTCAAAGAGGAATCTGTATTTTTACCAAACCTCAGGGGTGTTTGTAATTTGCCCTATATTTAAAAACTTATGTACTAGGAATAGGTGCATACCTGATCTTTGTACAAATGTATGTAATTGAGGAATGATGAAAATAAAGAGTGATGTTAGGAAACTCAAATAATTTATCAAATGTTTTACCAAACTTTTTACATGGGTGTAGGACCCACATACATGTGGATTTGTGTAGGTCTCACATTCATGTAAGAGATTTGATAAATATTTGATAGATTATTTGAGGTTCATACCATTTTCCGAAAATAAATAGTACAAAATTTGAAAGATCTTAATCAATTTTTTGACATGGACAATTGTCAAACTGTCGTTGGCATTTTTTATAATAACAAAATATGTGACATATACACCAAGTCTTATTGGTTCCTAAGATGTTGCTTTGAATGGCAAACACCACAGGCAAACCCTAACCCCTTTGAATTGAAGAAGAATAGAAGAAATGGATCATATGATGGGTTCTTGAATCAAAAGTTAGAGTTAGGTCTTTCCTAAAATTAGGCCCAAACATTTGATCAAGTTACGGCCCAGGCCCAAACATTGTGAACTTTACCATCATGATCAAAATACAGTGATACCACCAATGGATAGTAATACCACATATATTTGTTTTAGATGTGACTCAAAATGCAATTAATTAATTAAATTTATATTATTCTCTCTGTCCCAAAATAATGGTTCCTTTTGGGGAATCAAACTTTTTTTGGTAGTATAATTATTGTATTTGAAAAAAGTTGATTTTTCAAAATTGTCCTTTTGATAGTACATTTTTTGAGGATATCAATGCCATAATTGTACTTTTTATATTGTTTATTAATTTAAAAGAATGACAAAATAGGAAATTTATATTATTTTTGTACTTAATTTTTGAAGAGGAACTAATATTTTGGGACAATGAAAAATGGAATAAGGGACTAATATTTTAGGACGGAGGGAGTATATATTTAAATTTGAAATATTTCTGAATATATAAGGTTTTGTGAATAGGATCGATCTTCTCTTCAGTTAATTAATGGGCTCACCACCACCAAGCTCACTAATGGTCTGAGCTGTTAATTTTCTAAAACGTATATGTGGATTAGTCATGAAAATTTTCATATTGATGTGATAATCTTAACTATAAAAAACAAATAAAACTAATCATGTAACTATAATTATCAGATAAATTTAATTATTTTTATAAATAAGCAACAAGCAATGTTCTAGAATATAAAACAATTCAGATAATCAAAATGAGAAAATCTCCAGACGAAACATTTCTATTTGCAAATCATCCAAAAAAAAAAAATTTCAGTTTACACAACAATTGAATAAAAATTTAGTGTCCAGATGTCAAAAATTGAATTTCATTTTTGTTCAATTGATATCTCAATAATTATTTTTATTCAATAGTTGATATATCAATAAAAAAGAGAGCTGTTGTTCCCACTCCACTTTATTCTAACAAAAATGATTTGTGGCACTAAAAAAATGGGCACTAATGCCCCTAATTTCTAATTTGGGTTTTTTTTTTTTTTTTTTGCCTTAACTGTTTTTCTATTTTTCTAATTTGGGAAATTTCGGGGCATTAGTGCCCCCAATTTCGGGGCACCAATCTGGGTTGTTATTCTAAATATATTTCTTTCTTTGTTTTTATTATATATAATTACATTAATACCCTTTCACACAAAATATACTCCCTAAAAAAAATTAAAATTCTAAAGATATTAATATAACTATATATAATAAGAACAAATAAGGGAATATACTTAAAATAACGTAGAGTAAAAATAGCAGCTACCTAAAAAAATAATGTGAAATAGGAAAATGTGAAGTACACAAATCAGCCGAAAGGAAGGTGGATTCTTGTGAATAAATGTACTGTTAGAGCATCTTTTATCATTTCTTTTATCTAACTTAAATTTGATAAAAAAAAAATACTCAAAAATTATTTTTAAACCAATCTAATTGAACCGACCGCTCAAGACCAATTTCAATTTCCGACATGTTTTTCACAACTTATGGTTTTATTTTGATTTTGAAAAAAAATCTAAACTGATATAAACAAAATCAACCAAAATATCATATTTAAATACTTTTTTTTTAATTCTTTGATGATTAAAACATAAATAACTAATAATACATTTCGCAATTAAAACTAGAGAGGAAGGTATTTATATATGTCTTGAGTATATATATATACTCTAAACAATTTGACACCGAAGTCAATACACTCTTTTTCTATGGGTGTCTTTGGGTAGGACCCATAGACGCACTTTATAAATATATACATGTTTGTTTTTGGTATGGCAGGGGAAGGGGAAGGGGAAGGGAATAGGAAAAAAGGATCTCGAGACTGAAGTTTGAGTTTAATTTGACTAATATGAATGTGTTTGAGTACAAAAATGGGCGTGTTTGTTACATTGCTGGTTTTGCTTTTAGGGGGTGGGAAAATGCATCTCACTTCTCCATAATATGAATTCATATTACATATTATTATTAGCCACAAGTGTATACGTAGCGTGTATAAATGAATGTAATTGAAGAAAAACGAAGATAAATAGCTGAAATCATAGAAAATCTAAATCCATTTTTTAACATAAATAATTTTTAAATTGTCATGGACATTTTCAAAATAACAAAATGCGTGACATCTACACCAAGTTTGATTGGTTTTTAAGATGTTACTTTGAATAGCAACACCACAGTGCAAACCCTAACCCCTTTGAATTAAAGAAGAACAGAGGAAATGGATCATATGATGGGTTCATGGATCAGAAGTTAAATATGGTCTTTCCCAAGTTCGGCCCAAATATTTGATCAAAACTTTACCATGATGACCAAACTGGGCCCACAGTGATACCAACCATTGGATAGTAATACATAACATTCATTTTAGATGTGACTTAAAATGTAATTAATTAAATTCATACCATATATTTAAATTTAAAATATTTCTGAGTATGTAATGTTTGTGAATAGGATCGAGCTAGAACAAGACAATTAGTCTAGTGGTCCATGTAGTCATTGGGAGAAGGTCAGAGGTTCAAAATCTAAATTGATGGAGCAATTGCGACCTTTTCATTATAATATAACTTACTAGCCTACTAATATCCTATATATGGCACAAAAAAAATAAAAGAAAAGATCGAGCTTCTCTCCAATTAATTAATGGGCTCACCACCACTAAGCCCACTTAGATGATCTGAATCATTAATTTTCTAAAACCTTGTATTTAGATTAGTCATGAAAATTTTGATATTGGCATGATAATTGACATATAATTTTTGGAGTTTTCTTAGGTGTGCAACCCACAAAAGGTGTAAGTGGGTTGCACACCATGTGCCACTCACACAAAAAGTGTAAGTGTAAGGTGTAAGTGTAAGGTGTAAGTGTAAGTGGAAGGTATAAATGAAATGTATAAGTTGCACACCATGTGCCACTTACACAAAAGGTGTAAGTGCAAGGTAAAAAAGGTGTAAGTGTAAGGTGTAAGTGAACACAAAAAGGTGTAAGTTGCACACTATAGCATTACCCATAATTTTTTTATCACATTTGTTTCATAATCAAATTTAAAAAACAAATAAAATTAATCAAGTAGCTATGATTATCAAATAAATGTAACTATTTTTATGAATGAGCAACAAGCAATGCTCTAGAATATAAAACAATTTAGATAATCAAAATAAGATAAGTTCCAGATGAAAGGCGGATCTATTTGCAAATCATCATTTTTTCTTCTTCAGTTTACACAACAATTGAATAAAAATTTATTGTTTGGATATTAAGAATTGAATTACATTTTTGTTTAGTTGTTGATATCTCAATAATTATTTTTATTCAATAGTTGATATATCAATAAAAAATAATATGAAATTAGAAATTGTGTGGTTTGCAAAATCAACCGAAAAGAAGGTGGATCCTTGTGAATAAATGTACGCTGTTATCTTTTATCTTTTCCCTATCAAATTATTTTTAATTATTTCATTTAGGAGTGTAAGAAAAACTGACGTAAGAACCAATGGTTCAAAATCGACAAAAATTTCAATTTTTGATTTATTTTTCATAACTTGTGATCTATTTTGATTTTGAAAAATTTTACATTGACATAAACCGAATCGATTGAAATATGAACAACTTTTATCATTTTTCTTCATTTATTTTCAAATTGAAATTTTACAAATTCTCATAATTTCTAATTTCACATTGAAAAAAGAATTTTTTAATTCGTTTATAATTTAGAAGTTTAAAACTTTTTGAAATAAATTTTAAAAAAAGTTGAATAAATCAACAAAAAAGAGTGGAAAAAAATAATAATCCTAGACACTAAATAAAAATTTCATGTAAATAACTTGGTATTACCAACAAATAATAAATTCTATATGTGGGAGAAGGAACCGCTACTTTTCACATAAACTACTTTGCCACATATGCATAAAATGGTAAATATCGATGCATTATTAGATGATGATACTGATAACGTAATATTAAATTTTTAGATAAATTATAAATATATCTTTTGAAGTTTATTTTAAAAAAATATTGCTCTATGTGGTTTAGAAAATTGTAAATATCCCTTTATTGAAATTTTTTATTTAACAGAATTAATTATAAAAATAAAATTTTTAACTGTTTTCCTATACAGTAATAAAATTACTTAAATTATTAATTCAAATATATTTATGATACCATTAAAAATTGTTAATTGACTTGATAATTTATTAATAAAATGCATAATTTGTTATGAAATTAAAAATTTTAAGGATATAATGTAACTTTCAAAACCATAAGCAACAATTCGTATTTTAGGTTAGGAGAGGCTTCTCTCCTGTCCAAATCAGACTATATGGTGTTGTTAGGCCTATTGATGGGTCGTTGAACACACCAAAATATAATCACTAAACTATACCAAATTCTATTAGAATAATGGCAAGTCCAGGTATCGATCCACAGGGACTATTGTGAAATTAAACTAATTTAATCGTTAAATTCCTAAATTAATTTTGATAAAAAGATTGAATGATCATAACCTAATTTAATAACGAATAAATTAAACTAAGGAATTAAATTATTAATAATAAATGAAATTGGTTTACTGAATTGGGGGAAAAACTAGGGCAAAGAATCCACCACTAGCCACGTAACTAGGGTTTCCAATTGAAATTAATTATCCTAGGGTTTGAACAGATTAATGCTTTGCAACTACAAGTTCAAAGCATTTAACAAGAAAATCATCACATTCAATGTACGGGCACGAACCATCTCAAGTAGTACGAACCGTTCACTCTAAACTAGGGTAGTGACACGACTCGTCCCTCGTAGTATGGTTCGTCTCATACCTTGAATGTGAAAGAATAGAAAACTCATGTATGGATAACATTCAACAATCACAGAAAGTCAAATATTTAAAAAGATAATGAAAATTATATATAAAGAATTTCTAAAACACCATACAATGGTTCAAACCTTTACATAATTGAGAATCAAAAGGAAAACAAAATAGTTACATGGCTAGGGTTTCATCAAAACCCTAGAAAAGACGACTAGCCACTCATGGAGGAGTGGAAGGATGAAGATGGAGAAGAAACCACCATGGAAGACATCTTGGAGCTTTTGCTTTCCTTCCCCTTTCCAAACCCTAGCCTCCCTCCTTAGGTTAAACAGTTTCAGAACCCTAGAAAAGCCTTTCTCTTTTCTTTTTATACTTCTCCTCATTTCCAAACAGGTTTAAAACATCAGTTTGACTTTTTCTTCCGTCCAAATTTTGTCTTTTTGCCCATTTTATGCTCCGACGATGTATAACCTGATTGACATTCAACACACATAAAATACACGGTTTGACCAGCAAGTGAAGTTAAGAGATTCTAATTAACGGCCTCAATGATGTACATTTCGGCCTTAATCACCTATATGGGCCCATTACGGAGTCCGCATCAATAATTCGAACCATTTAATGTATAGAACTCATTGAATATTTCATCTCTACAACAAATCACGTTGATCGAATATCGATAGATACTTGGTCAGATCAAAATAAATTACTGATACAAATGTGATCTGATCAAGTGTATATCAATATCCGATTAATATGATTTTTTGCATGAACAGAGTACTCGATGAATTTTACATATTCAACGATTCAGATTATCAATGTGGGTTTCATGGTAAGCCCACGGGGGGCCAACAACAATCTCCAATTCCCAACTAGAGGGAACTCTCTCCCTTTAGGGGTTGGCCTAATGAGTGTACCTTAGGACTTGTGGTGTACTCCTGTTAGATCTCAGGTTCAACTCTCACTAAGTGTTATTAACCTTTTAGGATCATGTCCATTGACTCTATTTAAAATTTATCCGATCTACATAAAGGGAGTGCTATTCATAAATTCCAGAATTAATTGAAATCCGAACACTTGCTATAACAAATTTTTTAAAAAAAGAAGGTAAACCCTCCATAAATTTGTTTTTATAGATACTAGGAGTATAAAAATGGCCCGCGCCTTGTGAGCGACTCGAAGCCTGCCCGCGGCCCGGGCCCAAGTCTAGTTTGAGACCCTGGGCCTAGGCCTAGGCTATCATTTTGAAACCCAACTCGGCCCATCGGTCCACTCAAGGCCTACTCAAGGCTTGGCTCGAGTCCTGGCCCACCTGAGTCCCTGTGTCATTTTTAGTGAAAAATAAATAAATTTTTGGTAAAAAAAAATAGAAAAAAAATGTTCCAATTCTATCCAAGCCCGGCCCAAGTCCACCGGCCCGGCCTGGCCAGGCTAAGGCTAGAATACCTCCTAGGCTTGGGCTTATCTTTCTGGCCCGTGGACCAAGTCGATTGAATTTTGACGGGAGCACTAGGACTGGACATAAAGTTATTCGAACCGCACAACCCGTCCAATCTAAACTGATCTGCATACAAATGGGCGGTTTTGCAGATACAATGCGGGCGGATGTGGTTTGGAATATAGCATAATTGTAGGTTGCGGGTGAATTGCAAGTTTAACCTGCACCCACAAGAACCCGTCCGCATTTAAATTTATTTATTTTTTTAAATAAAAAACTTGAATCGTTAATTTCATTCATCTTATCCTAAATATTTTTGGCCAACACACCAAACTCTAATTTCATGAAACAAAAAGAAATGTTGTAGAGAACATTATTTTTGAATATTTTTGTTTGCTCTGTGAATATTGTAAGAAATTGAATCTGTTAATTATTTTTGAAATTGAAATCAATTTTATATTATATTGAATCTGAAAATCGAAATTGAATCTAGAAATTTAAAAAATTCTAAATTGCAAACTGCCTGTAATTGCCCGCACATTTGCGAATCTTATCTGCACAAATCATAACCTGCACTTCAGTGCGGTTGCGAGTTAAATTTTTTCCAAACCGTATACATGCGGGCGAATCCAAATCAATTTACAAATTATTCAAAATCAAACCGCAAATACTCCTAAAAAACACGCAAGACCTAACCTAGAGTGGCCTAAAATCTAATCTTGAATGAGTCCGGCCAAACCGAACTTTGGCCAAGTTTGACATGGCCTAACCAATACAAAAAGTCAAAAAGTTACTATTCTATTTAAGTCACATCATCTTATTTAAATCACATCACCTCTCTAACACATCACATCAAATCTAACCCAAACCCAACCCATATAAATCAATAAGTCAAAAAATACACTTTTTTAGAATATCCTAAACCAACCCTAAATTTACACCCCTAACAAAACCCACGAAATGGAGATAAGAATGACAATAATGCTTCGAGAAGAATGGCATGTAATGGGAATCAGACCACCGCTAAATCCTCCATAAGAGATTACACACTTGCCGATGCAAAATGCTCACACTTCAATACACTTCGTGACGCACATAAAGCCCATAACGATAAACACAATCACAACCAATCCACTCAAATGAAGTTATCCAGTGGCTACTTGGATACAGTCACAGGTATTTTAGGTGTGTTATGACTGGTTGGGGAGATTAGGATGTAACTGGTTCCGTGGATATTTAGGTAAAAAATTAATCAAATGATGATATTCAGTGGGTTTAGTTTTAGTTCTTTAAAAATTAAATTTTTTATTTTTTTATATTTTATTTTTTATTTTTAATGAATATTTTTAAAATTTATTTTTTATTTACTTTTTTAAATACACCTCACTTAGATATATCTAAAAAATAAAATATTTATAAAAAATATTTTAAATAATTAATAAATATATAAAAAAGCGAAAAATATACTATATTTTTATATATTTTTTTAATATTTTTGATATTTAGTGAATTTTTTAATGATTTTTTTACGAAAATTATACTTTTTAAGTGTATTTATGTTAAGTATGTCTAAAAATTTTAAAAATTACTTAAAATATTTAAAAAAATTGGTAAAAACAGAAAAAAATACAAAAAATAAGAAAGTAGAATTTTTTGAAAAGTGTTTCAAAAAACTAGAAACAACATGGTAAAAGTTTTATTATTTTTGAATATTGATATAGATTATTTCTCTCATCAAATCGTACCAAATCAAACTAATTGAAACGGTTCAAATTTGAGACATTTTTAAATATAATCACTAAGTTGTATAAGAATTTATCCATTATTTCAAACGTATCTAATCCTTTCATTTAATAAATATTTTTCAATTTCTAGATTAACAAAAATAAAAGCATAACAAAGTTAAAAAATACTCAAGTTTCAAGAATAATGAGTTAGAATTAAAATTATATATAATAAGAGTTCACAAACTTAAGTTATAAAGATAATAAGATTAATTTATTATACTTATCAATATCATTATATTATTAGATTATATATATTATAAATACAATATATGTTGAGGTGGTTGGTTTCGGTTTAGTTTGGTGCACAAGGTGCTTAAACCGATACCGAATTAAAAATCAAAAAAAATCAAATTAAAAGCCTGCACAAATTTTTTTTTGTTAAAAAACAGACCAATTATAGTCTATTTGATATAATTCAATTGATTTGATTAACTTTTTTAATTTTTCTTACATCCTAGAGGAGATGAGACTTATAATTTTATGTTAAGATATAAAAGAACAAAAAAAATTAATACTTAATAATTGGCGGGTGATATGAACAATAGTGCTGGGACCCTAGTGGGGGTGACCCTCAGCACCCCCACCTCCACGTGGGGTTGTGAGAGCAAGGTTTAAACAAAAATAAAAAATTGAGCAATCCCGCTACGCCACATTAGTTGGGGGTCACTGGGGGTCGGAAGGGACTGGGGCCGGAAGCATTTTTCTGATATGAACCCACAGTGTCTTAAATAATAATTTTTCATTAGTCTCTCCGCAATTCCACGCGTTTTGTAAAAATTGAATTATACAATTTAATACTTGTTGCTTTACATGATTTTATTTATTCAATATATTTTTTTCTAAATATTGAGATAGATTAGTGTGGTTACTCTAATAGTTATAGAATTGAGGATTTTAAAAATTATTTATCCTATTTTGCATAGAATGCCCTTAATTTAGAAGGGAAATTTCAATCCAGTGTAAATGTTATAAAAAAAAAAAAAATTTATACATATTAATCATTAAAATTAAGAGTTTTTTTTTTTTAAGGTCCCTCGTATTAAGATTTTATAGGATAAAGGATATCTAATATTTTCATAATATCTAAGGTCCCTCAAGTTGATCCAAAGAAAATTGGTCCAGAGAAAATTAGTCCAAAAAAAATTAGTCTAGAGAAAATTCACGTCACAAAGAAAATTGGTCCAAAGAAATTCTGGGAAGAATTTCTCTGGACTTCAAGCTCTTGCACAGAAAGTTCATGACATGTGCTGTCGCTTGTCGGTGAAGTAGTCTAGATGCACCACCGTTATCAGGACATGGAAAAGAACAAAAGACTTTGCTTCAATGATTTTGTGCCATTGGTTCAATCCAGGAAATGATTTTCTCTAATCAAATGCATAGGGTTCATCTGCATATGGATTCAGAATTTCTCTAGACCATCAGAATTTCTCATCTTCGTTGATGTAGTAGAATAATTCTTTTTTTAATCTACTTCTTGGTCCTCTTGTGGTTTGTCACCCATTACTTTCCACTGCAATTGCAGTAGCACCTTTTGCCTGTCTTCTTTGGATTTCTGGACACCCAACTCCTCTTTTAGTTTCTTGCACTCATCTTCATGCTGACCCTTCAAGGCCTTTAACTGAACTTCATGTTCATTCCTGATTACCAAAAAAAAACAAAAGAAACAATAACATCAGTGAGATTTATACAAATTAAGCATTCTAGGATCCAGCTCGAAACCAAAGAATTTCTCTGGACCAACCCAGAGAAAATTCAGTTAAAAAACCAGAGAATTTCTCTGGTTTCAATCCAGAGAAAATTCAGTTCAAATGAAAAAAAAATTCAGTTCACTAGTCCAAACACACACCATATATATACCACACCTACACACACAAATTCATTAAATCTAGAACTTGATTATAGAAGTACTCTTGTAGGCCAACAAGTGTAAAACCATCTCCAATCCCAAGAATGATGAACTGAGGAATGGGAATTTCTCTGCAAGTTTCCAGGAGTATTTGGCAATGAAACTGAATTTTCTCTGGGTTGAGAATTTTCTCTGAGTTGAGAATTTCTCTGGTAATTTAGCTCACAGAACGTCTATTTCGATTATTTTTTTTCATTTGAACTGAATTTTCTCTGGGTTGAGAATTTTCTCTGGAGAAAATTCAGTTCAAATTCAGGCACAAATTCAGCTCCATAGCACACATCCCATCCAATCACTCTCACTTCCCAAATCAAAGTACAACCTACAAATCCAAGAAACAAATTACAATTGCAATTACAAAACATATTTATATATTTTCTAACGACACTTAGAAAAATTAAAGCTCATTTGCACTGATATTGATTGAAATCAAAGAATGGTACGAAGACGATAGTGGTGCGTTGGATGTGAGGGCGGTGGGGGTGTAGAGGCGGAACCAGAGATTGAGAGAAGAGTCGATTGTGGTGTCGCAGGTGGTGACGCCGTGGATGGGTTTGGTGGCGGAGGGAGGAGATTTGAGTTCGAGGAAGGTGGTAAGGCGGCGGTTGACGGTGCCGTTGGGGCAGCGAGAGGTGTTGACGGCGAAGGTGTAAGTGAATTCTCTTGTGTCTATCATCAATCAAGCATGTATATATATATATAAATATGTATGTATGTTACATTTATCCTTGATTCTGCAAAATTTAGGGTTCAAAAGTCTTCAAATTTGAGTTCTAAATCTATAGTTTATCACTTGCAAGCAAGGTTTTGTAAGAGATTGATTGAGAATGGCAACTGAACCCAAGGCGGCAACTGAAGAGTCAAAAATCGACCTATTCGAAGACAAATTTCTCTGATATATGTTTAGGGACCTTAGACATTAAAAAATAATGTTGTGGATCTCTTCCATTACGAAAAGTGGGAGAGGGACTCTAAACTAATTTTCCCTTAAAATTATGAACATTTCTATGATTTTGTAATAATTTTTTTAATACTCCCACTGGAAGGTGAATTAGTAAAATCTTATCTACTGTTTGTTTAAATTTACTAGTCATGAAAAAGTAATGTGATGACTATAATTGAGCAGCATATTTTAATGTTTTAATCACTAAATCCAAATCCCTTAATTCTCATTTTGTATCTCACATACTCATTTGTACGGGAAAGAAATACGCCTTCTCGTATAATCCTGTTGATCAAGTCTGTGCTCCTCCGTACGACGTCGCTTTATCACCTGAAAACACAAACGTGAGCTAGCCGGCGGGTGTATGCCGAAAACCTCTCCGATGCCTAAGTCAGTAAGCTTGACAAATAGACAAAAGCTCTGTGTATTCAGAAAACCAAGTTGTGTTACCTCCCCATAGGTGATGTAAGTGAGCTTTTTATAGGTTCCGTGTGGCACAATCCTAGTAGGACTCTCATTCCTCCACGTAGAGTTCTCCTAGAATTCATACTCCTGAGAGATAATGCTTCTCTTAACACCCCCCTCACTGCTTGAACCAAGTGAGATGGTTTTACCATGGCCAAACTCCAATATGACCGAAGTAAACGTTAGTTCGGCCCTTACTTTCCATTCTCTTACCTCGGCTTTCCCATGCTAAGACCGAGCTAACCATAAGAGAGTTAAGCCGAACTAACTTCAGAGCTAATTACTGAAGACCTCTTAAGGACTTAGCACACCTCGGTTTCCATACGCTACGACCGAACTAATTACTGAAGACCGAACAACGCATCCCTCAACCGAAGTAGAAATAAGCCTTATGTGACCGAATTAATTACCACGGTTGTGACCGGTCTAACACCAAGGCTACTTCTTCAGACCGGAGTAACTTAGACGGCCTTTTTACTCAACCCTTCGCAGTGTGGCCCAAACTGGCCCATCACTTTAGCTTGGCCCAATTTATCCAGCTCGGCCCAATTTTCATATAAATTACCCTCTCAATTGCCCCTTAATTCCATCTGCAAAGCATGATAGGGATTACCTGTCTATAAGCCGAGCTATAGTTTTAACCTCTCCAGCCGAGCTAAAAAAAACCCATTAGCCACTCCAGCCGAGCTAAAACACTTGTTTTTCCAGCCGAGCTACACTCAAGCCGAGCTGCGCACGCCCGGTCAAAACGTCTTTTCGATTGCAGCAACTGAAACGCTTCCCTTTCCAGTGACATGTGGCAGCCTTTTATTGGTCAATCCTAGCTGTCGCGCCGCCCTCGTACTTCGTAAGTTTTGAACAGTTCCCGCCTTTTGCCCCTTCTCTTTCCACAAAACAAGCAAACCCTCTTTCTGAATCATTTCACCAAAATATTCTCTCTCTGGGCCTCCACTGTCCTTCAACCTCGTGAGCTTGTGTTCTCCATTGCTGTTGCTGTTCTTACCTCCCATTCTTGCCTCTTTTTCTGGTAAGCCTTTCTCAAATCCCTTTTGTTGTTTTGTAGTTGCTTTAGTCCATAGCATACTATTTTTTGTGTTTTGTTGTGCGTGTTTTTACAAAACATATCTCTTCCATTTTGCCTTATTTCCTCTGAAAACATTACGCTAGAACCTCTGGTATTCATGAAATAATCTGTAGAATACTTTCTTTGATCCAAAATCACACACAACCGAACTAGCAAACTGTTTGTTGCTACATGTAGATTTAGGCAGACTAGAACCGAACTAGAACTTGTGCACATAACACAAGTTTCAATAGGTCACCAACTGATTCACATTAGCCGAAATAAAAACGTACCGAACCAGAAATCTCGGCCCTCGACCGAGCTAAGCCTTCGGGGCCAAACCAGCTTTTTCAGTTTCTACACCTAACTCAAAAAGCTGCCCCTTGATGCCCAACCGGAGTAACAAAACCCATAGGTAGAACCGAGATAACCAAAATGACCTGCCGAGCTGAGATAACAAGCACCTTGTTGAAACCGAGGTAGATCCTGTTAGCACCCTATGCAGCCGAAGTTAGGCTTCCTTTTCTTGCTTTGTTTTTGTAGCACGGTCAATGATCTGTGCTTAACCCCTTTGTTCTTCCACTTTGCAGACTTTAGGTTGCCCAGGCCATTCTCCTTGAAGGCTTGACCGAGCTTCTGAGCACAACTTCTTCAACCGAAGTAATTTATTCTTAATTTATACAATAAATGGGGAAGTATAGGTTTTTAGTAGAAACCCCAGGAGGCTTAGCCGAATTCCGCAAGGATTACAATATTCCCGCCAATGTCAACCTTACCCTAGCCGAACAAGATGTTGACCCATGGGGCAACGAAGGCTTTGTCCCCTTTACCATTCAGTCAATAATAGAAACCGGACTACGATTTCCAGTCCAACCACTAATCTGTGAGTTTCTTAGGCAAACCAGACTATGCCCAACCCAACTCTCCACCAATACTTACCGAATCATAATGGGAATAGCCGAACTGAACCGCCAAACCGGTCTCAACCTAGGCTTAGCCGAAATATTTCACCAATACTCCATAGGATCCAAAGACGACGGCTGGTGCTATTATTTGAGAATACGCCGTGGCCGAGAGAAAATAATTAAAGATACACCGGACAAAGACCTAAATGATGATGATTTCTTCTGGGTGTCTGGGAACTTCGAGGACCATCAAGCCCAGATTCCTGGCCGAAGAATAAATTGGAAAAAAGGAGAACCCGGTATACATACTTCGGTTTCAATTCAACCTTTTCTTTTAATTCGGTTTTCATTCTGAACCGGACTAACAGTTGTCTTCTTTTGCAGATAAGGCCCATCTTCTATCGAATTACGGCTACGCCAACCTAGGTATTCTGCGCGCCGCACTACGGGTTAAGGAAATAAGTTGGGCTAAATTGCTAAACTTCGAACCGACATACCGATATAGCGGTCGCCGAAAAGCGAGGGTGACTGACTTTCTTCTTGAGGAAGCACCGCAACCGGACCCCTCCTTGCCCGAAATCAACCTAATACCTCTCACAGGCGAACAAGAAATAGCAAAAAGAAACCGACTGAAGGCATTACTGACCGCAACAGACCCCGCCGAAGTACTACAAGCCGGCCAGACCATTGAGACCGTGGTGGCCCTTTCATCCCAACAGCCATCTTCCTCTCGCCGAAACAAGCGTGCCCGGACTAGCCAAACCGAGCCACAACTTGTTGATGAGGACGAGACCGTTCTGCCACCCAACCCTCCTCCAAGCCCTCAGCAAAGCCTCCAACCAGAGCAGTCCGATCGAGCTGCCTCCTCCTCTAAATGGGCTCCTAATCTCACCTTCAACGACCAAGATATAACTGCTTCGGATTCGGTGGTTGCTGAGAAGGACCACTTGATGGCTTTCAACCTAGCCAACAGTGTGTGCCTTCCTAAGGACATGGAGCACCATTACAAACAGCTCAACACCGAACTGAAATCCATCTGGTCTTCGACCAAGTCCATGATCCTGGTAAATAGCTCTCTACTTTCTATGTAATTTTTTCCAACTTTCAGTTCGGCTAAAGTTACTTCTCCTTTGCAGGCCATCCAGAAAAACCAAGTTACACACAGGAGGGTCATGGAACTTAGGAGAAGTACCAGGGAGGCCATGGCAGAGGCCGAAACAAAAACGGTCGTACTGGAGGAGGCAAGAAAACAACTCGCCGAACTCCGGTCCGAGAACGGTCGGCTGACCGAGCTTTCTAATTCGGTTGAGGCCGAAAAGCAGAAGGTTTCCAACGAGGCAAAAGACAAATACCTGCGCCTTTTGGCAAAAATTGAGAAGAAAAAAGACACCGAGATAAACCAACTGAAGGCCGAAATGAAGAAAGCCGAAAAACGGGACTTTAAGGAGGCCGAAGTCGCATACACCCTCTAATGCGATGCAGCCAAGGATCTTTTCTTTAAGTGCGGCTGGAGGAGTGCGGTGGAGCAGCTCGGTTGTTCGCCGGACACCGATGTCTACAATGCTCCACCATACTCTATTCCGGTTTCACTGTCACAATACGCTGCTGATCTTCAAAGGCGATTTCTGGAAGGGTCTGACAACGATGAAGATGATGATGAAGATGATGAAGAAGATGAGCCAACTCTCACCCCGGCCGTTAATGATCAACCCAATAATCAAACAGTTCGGTTGGAGCCAGTCAATGAAGACCTAACTGACGAGCTGCTAACTGACAAAACGCAGCCAACTGAGACCGAGGTTCAAGCTAAAACCGAGCTCCCAGCTCGAACCGTGCTCCCAGGTGACACCGGACTCCGATCAAATGCTGTTGAGGAATTTGATGCCGAAATTGATGACCTTTTCCGCTGATTTTTTTTTTTTTTTGCTGTCTTTTGTTTTGAATTTGTAACCGGGCTACGGCCCCTCACTTGTATTTGCTTTTCATTTTAATGAATGAAAAAATCTTCCGAGCCGACTCTTATTCCGGTTTTGCCTGTATGCTTACACTTGTAATGAATTGTCCATGAGCTCTTTTGCTCAACTGTGATCTCGGTTTGAATGCTTGCTTTCTAACTGCTAGTTGAAATATTTTCTGGGCCGATATACCATATTCCGGTTTTAGCTATCTAACTTACTAGCCAACCACTCTTTAGCCGATCTACTTTACTTCGACTGAAGAGTATAAAGAGTAACAAGAGTTGGTTTAATCCAGCCAACCACTCTTCAGCCATAAACTTACTTCGGCTGAAGAGTAACAAGAGTTGGTTTAATCCAGCCAACCACTCTTCAGCCATAAACTTACTTCGGCTGAAGAGTAACAAGAGTTGGTGTAATCCAGCCAACCACTCTTTAGCCATAAACTTACTTCAGCTGAAGAGTACAAAGAGTTGGTTTAATCCAGCCAACCACTCTTCAGCTTTAAACTTACTTCGGCTGAAGAGTACAAAGAGTTGGTTTAATCCAGCCAACCACTCTTCAGCCTTAAACTTACTTCGGCTGAAGAGTACAAAGAGTTGGTTTTATCCAGCCAACCTCTAAGTTGGTTTTTCCAGCCAACTTAGAATGAAGTGTTTGGTTATTCCGACCAAACGTCCTGCAGCCTGGATCCTTATCCTGGGCTTAGGAAGGTTCATAGTTGGTTATTCCGGCCAACTATATTTACAATGCTCCTAACTCACTAAAGTTACTTTCTACTGAAAACAATTATGCTGAAAATAATCGACTTGTTTTATTGAGAAAGTAAAAAATTACACATGCTTAAAAGAAAAAAGTTAAAAATAAAACAACTTAAGATTGGCTGTGTTCCACGACCTAGGAATTGCTTTGCCGTCCTTATCTTCCAAGTGGTATGCCCCTTTGCCTGCTAGTCCGACCACTTTGTAAGGTCCTTCCCAATTAGGCCCCAACTTGCCATCTCCTGGAACCAAGGTGTTTCCCATCACTTTGCGCAGTACCCAATCTCTGATCTTGAACTGTCTTGGATGCACTGTTTTGTTATACTTTCTGGACAATTCTTGTTGGTAGGAGGCGATGTGAACCAATGCTCTGTCTCTTCTTTCTTCCGCAAGGTCAAGCTCTAATGCTATGGCTTCACCATTTAAGTCTGGATCAAAGTTCTCGCTCCGAATTGTGGGGAGGCCGACTTCCAGTGGGATTACTGCCTCCATGCCATAAGCTAAGGAGAATGGTGTCTCTCCTGTCGATCGCTGAGGTGTGGTGCGGTAAGCCCATAAAACATGAGGGAGTTCCTCTGCCCACTTGCCTTTGGCTTTCTCTAATCTTTTCTTCAGTCCATCCAAGACTACCCTGTTGGAAGCTTCAGCCTGACCATTTGCTTGGGGATATGCCGGTGTAGAATTGTAGAACTCTATCTTGTATTCTTCACAAAAGCCTCTGAAAATTCTGCCGTCGAATTGAGTACCGTTGTCTGAAATTAGTGCCTTTGGTATGCCAAAGCGAGTGATGATATTCTGCCAAACAAACTTCTTCACATCTTTTTCCTTGATTGAAGCCAAGGCTTCTGCTTCCACCCACTTTGTGAAGTAGTCGGTTGCCGCAAGGAAGAACTTCCTGTTGCCTGGTGCTGTTGGAAGTGGTCCTACTATGTCTAAGCCCCACATTGCGAAAGGCCATGGGCTAGTCAATGGTAGTAATTCTCTGGCAGGTTGGTGTATTTGGTGTGCGAATTTTTGACACTTGTCGCACTTTTTAACATACTTCTCTGAATCCGCTTGTATGTATGGCCACCAATATCCTTGCGAGATCGCTCTGTATGCCAATGATCTTCCTCCTTGATGGCTGCCACAAACACCCTCATGTATTTCAAACAGGAATGCTTCTACTTTGCTGGGGTGTACACACTTTAGGTAAGGTCCTGAGAACGACTTCTTGTACAATGCCAAGGATGGAGAGAGCCAAAATCGCTGTGACTTTGCTCTTATTCTGTTGGCTTCTTTCTTATCTTCCGGTAAGGTGCCGTCTTTCAGAAACAATATGATGGGATCCATCCAAGAAAGGCCTAATTCTGCACAACATACTTCTTCTGCTTCTGGGTCCTCAATGCTTGGTCTAGACAGGTAGTCGATCAGTAGTGGATGAGGGATGGAGGTATCTGCCATCGAGGCGAAGCCTGCTAGTTCGTCCGCTCTGCTGTTTTCCTCCCTACTGATTTGTTCTATCCTCACCACTTCAAATTTCTTTATCTCTGTTCTGACCAATTCTTGGTACTTAGCCATCCTGTCATCTTTTGCTTCGTAGTCGCCAGATATTTGGTTTACCACCAACTGTGAGTCGCTGTAAACCATTAGCTCGGTGGCCTTCATGTAGAGTGCTGACTTAAGTCTTGCAAGAAGCGCTTCATACTCCGCCTCGTTGTTTGTTGCTAGGAAGCCAAGGTTGATTGCCTGCTCTACTACTAGGCCATCTGGAGAGATGAGGACTATGCCAAGTCCTGCTCCATGCCGGTTGGATGCTCCATCCACGAAGAGCTTCCACATCTCTCCAACGAACAACTTCCAGCAAGTGGAGGGATCAGATGATGCCTTGGGATCTTCCATGTTGCTGGTGTCTTTTACAAGGTCCATGCTTGCTGTCTGCCCCTTGCTTTCTGGTTGTACCAAGTCTTGTTTTGTTAGTGAGTTTTGACTTGGTGTAGCAGGACGCTTCTTCTTTCCTTGCCTCGCTTTGGTCTGCCTCGGCGTCTGGCTGAGTATCCTGTGCGAGGGGTTGCGCTATTCCGGCGTCAACTTCTATCCCTAGTTCGGCTGTTTCAGTCAGGTCGACTGGGCAGATGTGATGACTTCCTGGTGTGAATTCTGCGACAAAATCTGCCAATGCTTGAGCTTTTATTACTGTTCTGGGTTGGAACTTGATGTCGTATTGTCCAAACTCTACTGCCCACTTCAGAATTCGCCCAGAGAAGTTTGCTCTTTCAAATAAAGCCTTTAATGGGAAGGCTGTGAGAATAACCATGGTGTGGGCGTGAAAGTAATGTGATAACTTTCTTGAGGCCATCATCAAGGCCAATGCCAGTTTCTCCAGTGGCAAGTACCTCGTTTCGGCGCCCAGTAATGTCTTGCTGACATAGTAGATGGGAAGATGTTGGACTCCTTCTGCGCGGACCAACACTGCGCTAATCGCATGCTGCGATACTGCTAAGTATAAGAAGAGTTCTTCTCCAGGGATTGGTGTTACAAGTAGTGGTGGAGAAGACATGTATTCTTTTAGGCTTTCCAGTGCGCGGTCGCATTCTTCGTCCCACTCAAACTTAGCCTTCAGCGCATGAAAGAATGGTCGTAGTTTGTCCGACGACCGGCTTATGAACTGATTGAGCGCGGCCGCCATGCCGGTGAGATGCTGCACTTCCTTCACTGAGTTTGGCCTCTCCAGATCCTGTATTGCCTTGATCTGAGAAGGGTCTGCTTCTATACCTCGGTTGGTCACCAAGAAGCCCAAGAACTTACCAAATCCTACTCCGAATGCACACTTCGACGCGTTGAGGAGTAACTTGTGTTTTTTCAGGATCTCGAACATCTCACCTAGGTCCTTGAGATGGTCATTCTCATCCTTGCTCTTGACCACCATATCGTCGATGTAAGCCTCCATTGTTCTGCCTAACAATGGCTCAAACATCTTGGTGACCATTCTCTGGAATGTCGCTCCTGCGTTCTTTAGGCCAAAGGGCATGACCTTGTAGCAGTATAGTCCCCTTGGAGTTGTGAAGGATGTGACCTCCTGGTCTGGTTCATGCATGGCGATTTGGTGGTAGCCTCTGTATGCATCCAGGAAGCTAAGTCTGTTGTGCCCCGCCGTTAGGTCTACCAGTTGATCTATCCGCGGTAGATGAAAGCTGTCTTTTGGGCATGCCTTATTGACCGTTTTGTAATCGACGCAAACACGCCACTTGCCATTCTTCTTTGGCACTACGACGGTGTTGGAGATCCATCTGGGGTAGTGCACCTCTCTGATTGCCCCAGCCTCCAGCAGGTTTCCCACTTCTTCCGCCACTATCTCGGCGTGGTGGAGTGCCGATCTGCGAGTTCGCTGAATTATTGGTCTGGCGGATGGGTGGACATTGAGTTGGTGACAGATGAAGTTGGGATCAATGGCTGGCATGTCGTATGGAGTCCAGGAAAACACTTCGATGTTAGAGGTCAAAAATTCCAAGACCTCCAACCTCTCGGTACTGGACAACGACGAACCGAGCAAAAAGAATTTGTCCGGGTTCTTTTCGTCTATTCTTACTTCCACTAAGTCTTCCACCGCTTTCTGACTAGCCGCTTTGCCAACATCCGCGAACAGTTCATTACTCTCTGGTTCCTCCACCGAATGAACGTATCCTTTGGCAGCGCGGCTGCCATTCACTGTGACAAAGCATTGCTTGGACATAATCTGATCTCCGTAGACCTCCTCAATTACTCCGGCGTCGTTAGGGAACCGCATTACTTGGTGGTAGGAAGATGCTACCGAACGCATGGCATGCAGCCATGTTCTGCCCAAAATGATGTTGTAAGTTGAAGGAACTTTCAACACCCAGAACTCTACTTGCTTTGTTACGCTTCCTGCTCTGACTGGAAGGATGATTTTGCCGACTGGCCATTCTGGCATTGAATTGAATCCAATCAGGGGAGATACGGCCGGTGCCAAGTCTTTATCTTGCAACTTCAATTGTTTAAATGTTTCGTAGTACATTATTTCACATGAACTACCCTGGTCGATTAGAATCCGCTTGACGTCAAAATCCTTGACTCGGAGAGTGACGACCAGAGCATCATTGTGAGGGCAATATATCCTGTCCAAGTCTTTGTCTGAAAAAGACATGACGTTTGTGGCCTCGGTCTTCCCCCTTTTGACTGCAGGTTGGGCACTTAGTACTTCTCTTAAGTGCTCAGCCTTCTTGATTGATCCTCTGAGCTCACATACACGCTCAGGTTCAAAGACTCCATGTATCACGTTGATAATGCCTTGAGGCGGGGCGTCGATTGGCATACCATTGGGGTTATTGTGGTCTTGGGGGGCTGGTTGCGCACCCCCTTCAATGTATTTATCCAAATGGCCTGCAGCCACCAACTCCTCCAGGTGTTGTCTCAATGGCGTGCAATTTTCAGTGCGGTGCCCCTTTTCTTTGTGGAAGGTGCACCGTGATCTGTCGTCGTAATCCTTCTGAGCCTCGCCTAGCTTGGCTGGCCACTTGACGAAAGGCTCGTCTCGAATCTCGCTAAGTATTCGATAGATCGGTTTCTTGAAGACCGTGGTTATGGCAGTGCGGACTCTCAGCCATCTTTTATCCTGGTCTTCTTCGTTGTCTCGCCTGCCCCGCCCGTTTTTGCTCGGACGGTTTACCGCATTGACCTTTGCTGAGGCCTTTTTCTCTGGTGTTGCGGCCGTGCTAGACTTTGTTTTGGCACATGCGCCATCCTCTTCCACCTTGATGTGCTGGTGCACTCTTTCCATCAGAGCTTCCATGGTAAGTGGGGGCATCATGGTGATCGAGTCCCTTAGTCTGTTTCCGACTGGAAGTCCTCTTTTGTATTGTGCAATGGCTAGATTGGTGGGACAATCCCCAATCTGGTTGAACGTCTCCCAGTAACGACTGTTGTAGGATCGTAAGGTTTCCTTCTCGCCCATGTCGATGGAGAGTAATTGGTCGATCTCCACCGGGGTTTTAGTGTTTGTTCGGAACCTTGTTACAAATGCTTCTGCCAATTGCGCCCAGGAGGCTATGCTGCCTTCTGGAAGTTTCTCAAACCAAGTCAAGCCTAGGTCGCCAAGGCTTGATGGGAAAAGGATGCACATCAAAGCCTCGTTTCGCCGGTATACAGCCATAACCTGGCGAAAGTGGCTCAAGTGTGAATAGGGGTCCGTCTTCCCTTCATACGTAGTGAATTTGGGCTGAAGGAAGCCTGATGGTAAGGGCGCGTTCTCAATTGCTGGAACGAACGGTGAGGTCTGCAGCCTCGCCAATGCCTTGTCCGTTGGTTCATAGGCTGGGCGCGGTATTGGCATTCCAACCTCGACGCTTCCATGCGTCCGAGGAACCAACCGCTGTAAGGCAGAAACTCTATGTGGATCATGTGCCCTGGCGTCTTCCCTGCATCGTGCCTTTTCTTCTAGCACGGTTCGTAGGTCGGACGATTTGGGTAACTCTGTCTGTCTAGATCTTGTTTGGTGCGTATGCGAAGGCCAATACGTGCTCCCTTCCGTATATGACCTCTCAGATCTCGTCCTTTCAGACCTGGGGTGACGAGTTCTGGAAGATCTGGGTTGAGTATCGCCTGTCCTGAGGCTTTTACTCTCTACTTGTGAAGGTGTGGTGTTCCTACTACGACCTTCCGAGTGACGAGGAGGCGTCTTGGTTGTGCGCCTCGCTCCTGTCGCCACTTCTTTTCCCTTCATCTGGCGCTTTAGGGATTCCATATCCGCCGCCATCCGTCGTATTAATTCGTCTTGTTCCTTGACGCGTTCTTCCAAGGTTTGATCAATCCTCCGCCTTTGTCTTTCTGGACTCTGTGAACGGGAGTGGTGAGGGCTGTCAGTCCGCCTTCTCTCCCTTGTATCCCTCTTGGGATTCTGTCGTTGCTCCAAGTCCGCCATAGGAGGGATCAAAAGTAGTCCTTCACATCTCGCACCTCCCTGTGGTGTTTGTCCGTCGATGGTAGACTATGACACATCTTCGTTGTGCGCCATTGATTCTTTCTGAGGAAAAGCTTGATCAAAAGGTTGTTCTTGTCTGAGTTCCCACAGACGGCGCCAATTGTACGGGAAAGAAATACACCTTATCGTATAATCCTGTTGATCAAGTCTGCGCTCCTCCGTACGACGTCGCTTTATCACCTGAAAACACAAACGTGAGCTAGCCGGCGGGTGTATGCCGGAAATCTCTCCGATGCCTAAGTCAGTAAGCTTGACAAATAGACAAAAGCTCTGTGTATTCAGAAAACCAAGTTGTGTTACCTCCCCATAGGTGATGTAGGTGAGCTTTTTATAGGTTCCGTGTGGCACAATCCTAGTAGGACTCTCATTCCTCCACGTAGAGTCCTCCTAGAATTCATACTCCTGAGAGATAATGCTTCTCTCAACACCCCCCTCACTGCTTGAACCAAGTGAGATGGTTTTACCATGGCCAAACTCCAATATGACCGAAGTAAACGTTAGTTCGGCCCTTACTTTCCATTCTCTTACCTCGGCTTTCCCATGCTAAGACCGAGCTAACCATAAGAGAGTTGAGCCGAACTAACTTCAGAGCCAAGTCCTCTTAAGGACTTAGCACACCTCGGTTTCCATACGCTACGACCGAACTAATTACTGAAGACCGAACAACGCATCCCTCAACCGAAGTAGAAATAAGTCTTATGTGACCGAATTAATTATCACGGTTGTGACCGGTCTAACACCAAGGCTACTTCTTCAGACCGGAGTAACTTAGACGGCCTTTTTACTCAGCCCTTCGCAGTGCGGCCCAAACTGGCCCATCATTTTAGCTTGGCCCAATTTATCCAGCTCGGCCCAATTTTCATATAAATTATCCTCTCATCATTGATTCAATTATCCCTATATTAAGATATATAATCCAAAAAATCGTTAAGCCACTTTTATATCCAAACATAAGATTTTGAAGTAAAAAAGGATACTCTCCACCATTTTCTTCATTTAATCATCATTCAACCGTTGATGCAAAAGCCACAACTAAAGATCATGATTAATTGTTAAATTGTGACTTGCAAATAACAGGACGATAACTGAATGAAAAAAATACTTCTAAAATGAATAATAGCGGAGAACCTTAAAATATAATCCTTAAATTTACTTAAAACTAATGCGACACAAATTAAATCTTACTAATTCATTTATAAACAAACTAACGTATAACTCATGCTATGCACGGGGTTGAATAATGAATGATAAATTTATTTTTTAATTAATTAAAAATATTTTTACAATAAGTTATGTCTTTTTTCTAAATTTTTCGCCTTTAGTATTTTTTAAAAATTATGTCAAATTTTTTTATTTTTTAATTCATCTTGTGTAGATGAATATATATAAAAAGTAAAAACTGAAATTTTTTATAAAGAAAATTAAAAAATTCAAAATAAGACCCAAAAAAAAAAAAAAAGTTCATTATTTTTTGCTTATTTTTGTCTTTTTTGAATTTTTTTTTCAAACTTGTTAAAAATTTCAAATTATATATGCTTAAAATTTCACTTCTACTTTCCTTTAAATTGGATGTAGCTAAAAATGGTTAATTTTTTTTTTTTGAAATTCTATATATAGTTTTTATTTTTAAAGTTAGAAATGGTTAGATGTAATTTATGTCACATGAATATTTTTATTTAAAGAAATTTTAATTAACATTATAAAGTAAATATGTTCAAATTTTAGGCCAAAATAATAAGTGGAATTAATTTTAAGTACAATTACATTTTGACTTTTTTTATAAAAGCTTTTTAAATTTCAAGTTACAACTTTTGTTTGCTTTCTATATAAAAATAAAATAAAATTTTAAAGTATAGAAATAGAAATAAAATTTAATTTTAAAGTATAGAAATAGAATATAGATATAGATAGTATTACAATATATGTCATAAATAGTTCATAAATTAAAAAATGTTTTCATATTAATCAAGGAATTAATTAAAACTTTAAAGTTAAACAACCAATGATAATTTTTCATGTGTATTTATATAATTTAAAAAAAAATATATATATATTTTTTTAAAAATAGAGTTGGAACTTTAGAGATCAAAAGCCTAATATAGATAGGTATATATTCACATCTTAATTGAACTTTGAGAATAAAGGAGGTTGTGGAAAATATATATACATATATATATATGAGGACTGATTGAGGCCTCGAAAATTTGGCTCGAATTTGCCTCAAATGCAATTTTTTTTTTTTTTTTTTTTTTTGTTTTCTGGGCTAATACATTGCAAAAAAATAATAATAATAATAACAAGCAAAGTATCAACCCAGCCAAAAAAAAAAAAAAAAAGAAAAAAAAGAGCAAATTCGAGCCAAATTTGAGCCAAAAAATTTGAGGCCTCAATCATTTTTGTATATATATATATATATATTTAAATGAAGATATTGTATATCTTTAAAAACTATTATATAAAAAAGATATAACAAAAAATTATCTAAAAAAATATGATAATCAAATTTCTCCAATATATATTTTTCAATAAGACCCACACGTTAAAGCATCATAGTAATAACACACCCAAAAAACAAAAATCAAAATAAATACACACAAAAAGCTAGCACTACACCATTATATACATCTATGTTGACAAACAAATTCACAGCATAAAGTGATAGAAATTTATGTAACTTTTATTATTCTAATAGTTTTTTTATTTTTTATTTTTTATTTTTTATTTTTATAGATAGGATATTGAAATAGTTAAAACCAAGCTCAATTGTGATAGATGTAGAAAATGTAATTGTTGGAGGTATATGATTGCTAGGATTTTTTTATAGGAGAAATGCAACTGTAAGGTATGTATATTAATAACCATTATTGAATTTTGATAGTTTCCATTTTGTTAATTTCTCTTTTGTTAATGTTTTCTTTTGTCTACTTTTTATTTTCTTTTTGTGTAGTTGTATTTTTGAAACAAAAATGAGTGTTCCAAAATCCTATGATTTGTTTCTCTTTTTTTTCCCCCTAAAATACTTATCATATTGATTATTAGACTATTTAAAGAAATTGAAAGAAAGTAATAGTAATGGAAAGAACCAACAGAATAATTACAAATATATTCTTTGTAATTGAAAAATAACGTTTTTACTTATATTATATATATATATATAACTAGCAATCGGGGATAAGTTTCCCTCCATACATTTTCTCTCCATACCTCTCCATATTTATTTTATGGGTTTTAATTTGAATCCGCATTGATAATTCGAACCGTCTATCTTATAGGCCTTGCAATAAAAGTCATCTATGCAAAAAATTAGTTTCATCAAATAATTATATACATGGAAACAAATTGTATTTTGTTTTATAAGATAGATGGTTTAGATTTAATTATATTTACTATTCATTTTATAAAATAAAATGTGATATATTTATAATTTTCTGATAAAGTTAATTTTTTATATGGATAGCTTTTATTGTGGTACCTAAGAGATAGATGATTCAGATAATCAATATAAGTCCAAATTAAAACTTACAATAAAAACATAAAAAGATATAGAGAGATAAGATATAGAGGAGAGTTTATCCCATAACAACGCAACTAGCTACAGTAAAAATTAAGTATGGGATTTAGGGCCTTTATTGTTGCTAAATTAAGGATGGTATTTATTTAGAGCCTTTATTGTTAAGCATTTTCCTTTCAGAATGTATAGTGGTGTTTTGAGAAGTTGGTAAAATATTATTTTTTTTTTTACTTTTTTTTAGTCTATTGTATCATTTTGTGGATAAAAAATATGAAAAATGATATCACCCAAAATAAATAAAAAATTAAAAACTGATTTTTTTTTTTTTTTTTTTTCCTTCTTCTCAAAAAACCCCATAGTCCAAGACTTATCCCCAAACAACCTCCCTGTCTTTATATATATATATATCTGCCATCCCATACTCAACATCACAACACTACACAAACCAAACCAAACCATTCAAGAAAACAGAAAACACTACTAGTTGTACTATCACAACCTAGAACAAGAAGATGATGAGCCTTGGCACTAACGGTTATGCTTCACCAACGGCGAGGAAGATGGGCTACGATGTAGCGGAGGGCGTCGACATAAGGGGACGATACGACGAAGAGTTTGCGAGGATTTTGACAAAGGACGCACTGCGATTCGTCGCTGAATTGCAGAGGGAGTTTAGGAACCATGTTAAGTATGCAATGGAGTGTAGGAAGGACGCCAAGATGAGGTATAATACTGGTGCGCTGCCTGGGTTTGATCCCGCTACGAGGTGTGTGAGGGAGGGGGACTGGACGTGTGCCGCTGTGCCGCCGGCCGTGCGGATCGGAGGGTGGAGATTACGGGGCCGGTGGAGAGGAAGATGATTATCAATGCACTCAACTCTGGAGCTAAAGTTTTCATGGTAAGTAAGTGTCATTTTTTTCATTAATATGTATTATGTGTTGGATTTTATATGATTGGTTTATTTATTTCTTCCTAAACTTATTCTTGTAACTCAATAGGACAAACCAAATTCTGAAATTGTATTCCCTCATCCAACTAACAAAATCTTTGTTGATTGGTTTTCAACAAAATTTTATATGATTGGTTTTCATAATTCTTTGTTGTTCTCTTTCTAAATTGTATTCCCTCATCCAACTAACAAAGAATACTGAAATTTTGTTGTTTAACACAGGCCGACTTTGAAGATGCGCTCTCACCAAGTTGGGAGAACCTTATGAGAGGACAAGTTAACCTGAAGATGCTGTAGATGGAACTATAAGCTTCCGTGACCAGGCCAGGAACAGGGTTTACAAGCTTAATAATCAGATCGCTAAACTTTTTGTCCGCCCAAGAGGTTGGCACCTGCCTGAGGCTCACAATTATTCATCGATGGTGAACCGGCAATTGGTTGCCTTGTGGACTTTGGTCTCTATTTTTACCACAACTATGCAGCATTCCGCCTGAACCAAGGTGCAAGGGTTTGGACCTTTTTTTCTATCTCCCTAAAATGGAACACTCAAGGTAAAAAATCTTGAATTTTAAGTAGTTTAAGTTCGTATGTGATAGTGGTTGTGCATAGCCACTAGTTCCAGTGCTTAAAACCTAGGCCTATTAACAGCCAATTCGCGCCTTCATGCCAAAGGGTTATGTTTCTACCCAATCTAACCTCTCCCAAACACCCTTGATATTAAGGTACTAATTGGGCATTGTTTACTGTAAAAAAAAGAAAAAGAAAAAGAAAAAAGAGGAGTGTTTTCCTAATTTGGTAAATTCTAACAACAATTATACACGATCCACCATTGGTACATGTGTTGGTACTATGAGAATTTCTAATTTAAGTACTGTGTTTTGGCAGGGAAGCTAGAATATGGAACAATGTCTTTGAGAAGGCAGAGAAAATGGCTGGAATAGAAAACGGTAGCATCAGAGCCACTGTTCTAATCGAAACACTTCCAGCTGTGTTCCAAATGGATGAAATCCTCCATGAGCTAAGGGATCACTCAGTTGGCTTGAACTGTGGTAGGTGGGATTACATATTCAGCTACGTCAAAACTTTCCAGTCTCACCCTGATCGCCTGCTACCAGATAGGGTTCAAGTTGGCATGACTCAACACTTCATGAGGAGTTATTCTGATCTCTCTCATCAGGACTTGCCATAGGCGTGGTGTGCACGCCATGGGAGGCATGGTATATATTTCTCTATGATCTTATACATTCATAAGGCAGAGCACCTGGTTTTATAGGGTTCTATTTAGAAAGTTTTGAATACCTGGTAATGCAATAACAAAACTCAAATTCTTAATTCTTGAACAGGCAGCTCAAATTCCAATTAGGGATGATCCAGCAGCAAATGAGGCAGCACTGGAACTGGTAAAAAAGGATAAGCTGAGAGAGGTAAAGGCAGGGCATGATGGAACTTGGGCAGCCCACCCGGGGTTGATTCCAGCCATCATGGAAGTCTTTAACAACAGCATGGGGCCAATGCACCTAACCAAATCCAAACGATGAAGCGAGAAGATGCAGCAACCCTGACTGAAGAAGACCTCTTACAGAGGCCCAGAGGGGTCCCGAACTATGGAAGGCCCTCCGGCTCAACACCCGGGTTGGAATCCAGTACGTGGCAGCATGGCTCACAGGAACTGGGTCAGTTCCTCTTTACAACCTCATGGAGGATGCTGCTACTGCTGAGATTAGCAGAGTTCAGAACTGGCAGTGGCTGAAATATGGAGTGGTGTTGGATGGAGATGGGCTTGGTGTGAAGGTGAGCTTGGATCTTTTTGGAAGGGTGGTTGAAGAAGAGATGGCTAGGATTGAAGAGAAATCGGTAGAGAAAAAGTTCAACAAGGGAATGTACAAGGAGGCTTCCAAGATATTCACTCGGCAATGCACAACTCCGATGCTGGATGATTTTCTGACCCTAGACGCCTACAACAAATATCGTCATCCATCAACCCCAAGGGATCCTCTAGGCTTTGAAAAATATTGTCATATGGGAACCAATGTGAAAACATCACGAGTTTTCGGGACTCATTGTTATTGCTGTGTGTTCTGGTTGTGTTTTGTTGTCTACTCTGTGGCTGCTACAACTGCTAGTACTAATAATATAATAATTTCTAGTAATTTTTTGGAGCTGTTTTTTTATAATGTTTTTACTTCCTGATGTACTATGGATGAAATTTGTGAACATTCAATAAATATCAAGACTGTCAATCTTGGTGTGCTTCGGTTTGCATTGTGTTATTGTGAATGCATCTAATTTAGCTTTGGAATAAATTTTTGCAAGTGCAGAACATGTCAACAAGCCAAAGGTATGGCCTTTTTACCCCAAAGAGGCAATACTTACCATGTTGATTTCAGCAGTTAATCACAAAATTGCAATAGAAATTTTATCACTGAATTATGAAATGCAAATGCATAAAGAATCAATTTTAGCCATGTTCAGGAAAGCACAACTACTACAACATTTTTATCTTGTCTGAATGGAATAAAAAAAGTCCACTTCAACCCTAATAATGTAAAAGGTATGCATTCTCTCTCATGGATCATCAAGTTTAAGAGAATAATATAAAGAGAAAAGTATTGAGAAATAAAAAGTGCAGAAATGAAATATCAAAAACCAAAGAGCATTACGAGTAGCAAAATTAATTTCTTACTTGCAAATAAGGAACTAGTAAGAGAACCTTTATTGAATGTATTCATCAGATGGAATCTGCAAACTGAAGATGACTTTGATTAACATTTCTTTAGCATCAAAGTTTCCATACAATTTCTCTCTTTAAGTCCCAATTATGGCTAGATTTTTTCTCTTTTCTGGGAGTTATACCAATCAGATAGATTAAATCAACTCATTTAGGTATTCAAATCAAAGGAACACCAAAATCTCCTGTTGCAACCACAACAAGGAAAACACTTCAGCTACAAATTGTGTTCTGATCTTTCTCGGAGTTAAACCAACAAATTAAAATCATCTGTTTGTTATAATTTATTGTAAGCTAAAAACTTATAATCAAATATCAGAAGTCAAAAGCACCCCTCCCGTAACTTCTAGATAATTAGTTTTTTTTTCAGCTTATTTAAACCATTTCTACCTAATAAGTTGTAAGCAAAAGTTGAACTAAACAATTTGAAACAAACTCCCAAATTAAAATAAGTTATAAACATCTTATTTAATTTGCATCAAACACCTTTGTGGCTCAAATCACAAGAACACCATAATCTCCGGTTGTAACCACAACGAAGAAAACACTCTTTAGCTATAATTTGGCAAGGAATATAGCTAGCTCGGTGATCTCTCTCGGAGTTAAACCAATCAATTAAAATCACTTAATTTTGAGCTCAAATCACATGAACACCAAAATCCCCAGTTATTATAATTGTTAGGATCAAACACACCCAGAAAATAATCTCACACACACAGAGAACACAATATTTACGTGGTTCGGCCCAATGCCTACGTCCACGGAGCAGAAATGAGAATTTTCACTAAAACAGAGCAAAAATACAAAACGGAGGAGGAGGAGTATCTCACTCTCTCTACTCAACTCAGAGCTCTCATACGCTTTTCACAACTCTCTCTTTTCTGATGATACATCATCTCCCTCATGTCTCTATTTATACACAAAGATGAGAGATAGAGTGAGGAGACAAACCCACACAATTTTCTACATTCTTTAATGGTGAGGGTGAGTGTCAACCATAGCAACAACGTGAAGGGAAGAGAGAAGCTTGCAGATGCCCAGCTTAGACTTTCACTTGGGTAGAAGTCCTCGTACGCCATGCATGTGGGTTGGAGCAATAATTCTCCCCCTCCATACCCACATGTATGTCTAACTTCTCACTTAAAGTCCATCCCGGCAATATCTCTGCAAATTTCGAGTTTGTCTCTCAAGATCACCTTTGTAAGCATGTCAACTGGATTCTTATTTGTATGGATCTTGATCAGTTCCAATAACTGCTTTTCCATCACTTCGCGTATCCAATGATACCGAACATCAATGTGCTTTGTGCGAGAATGGTACATAGAATTCTTGCCCAGGTCTATGGCACTCTGGCTATCACAATGTACCGTGAACTTTTCTTCCTTTAATCCCAACTCTTGGAGAAACCGCTTTGACCACAACATCTCTTTCCCAGCTTCTACTGCGGCAATATACTCTGCCTCGATTGTAAATAAAGCAACACACTTCTGCAGCTTGGACCACCAAGACACAGCTCCCCCTGCGAAAGTGAACATAAACCCTGATGTAGATTTCCTACCATCAAGATTGCCTGCCATATCTGAGTCAGTATAGCCTTCCAAGACTGGTTTAGCAGCTCTAAAGCACAAACACATTTTTGTTGTACCCTTGAGGTACCTTAGAATCCACTTGACTGCTCCCCAATGCTCTTTCCCTAGATTGGAAAGGAATCTACTTACTACTCCAACAGCATAAGTAATATCTGGTCGGATGGACACCATTGCATACATCAAACTCCTTACGGCGAATGAGTAGGGAATAGCCTCCATCTCTTCTCTTTCTTTTGTAGAGGAGGGATAGGACCTTTTGCTCAGCTTGAAATGATTAGCTAGTGAAGTACTAACTGGCTTGGCATTTTTTATGTTGAACTTCTCAATCACCTGTTCAATGTACTTCTCCTGTAACAGCCACAACTTCTTGGCTTTCCTGTCACGCACAATTTTCATGCCCAAATTTGCTGTGCAGGGCCTAGGTCCTTCATGTCAAAGGACTATGATAACTCTTTCTTCAGTGATCTGATTGCTATGGCATCTTGTCCAACGATCAATATGTCATCAACATAGAGCAAGAGTATGATGAAGTTTCCACTGGGAAATTTCTTAACATAAACACACTAGTCTGCAGCAGTTCTCTTGTACTCATGACCCACCATGAATGAATCAAACTTCTTGTACCATTGTCTCGACGCTTGTTTGAGGCCGTAGAGACTCTTCTTCAATCGGCAAACTAAATTTTCTTTCCCTTTGACTTCAAAACCTTCTGGCTGCTCTATGTAAATTTCTTCCTTCAGATCACCATGGAGAAATGTCGTCTTCACATCCATCTATTTAAGTTCCAAATTCAAGCTGGCCACTAGTCCCAAAACTACTCGAATGGATAACATTTTCACAAATGGCGAGAAGATTTCATCAAAATCAATACCTTTCTTTTGCTAAAAAACTTTGACAACCAATCAAGCCTTATACTTGACTAGCTTTCCGCTGCCATCTTTCTTCAACTTGAACACCTATTTGTTCTGTAATGTTTTTTGACCCTAGGGAAGTTTTACCAAATCATAAGTCTGATTCTTCTGCAAGGACTGCATCTCCTCTTGTATAGTTTGCTGCCAGCTACTCTTCTCTTTATGATTCTGAGCTTCTTGAAAACTTTCTGGCTCCCCCTCATCAGTAAGCAAAATATACTCAGAAGCAGGGTATTTTAACGACGGCTTAGACTCTCTTGTTGATCTTCGTAACTGTGGACTAACAGTCTCTGGTGGAGAGGGTTGTGGCTTCCCCTGCTCAACACCCTCTTCTTCTGGAAATCCATTCTGCAACTCTACATCATTGGCTACATGCTGCGGTAGCTCTTCTTCATCAGTGGCATGTTGTGATGGTGCAGGATTCAGAATAATTTCTAAAACATCATCAACTTTGATTTGGATGTGAACATCACCGATTCCTGCAATCTTTGAAAAACTGGAGTTACCTATCTTTACTATACCAAAATCTCCAGCTTGGTATGTACTGAAGAACTCCTTCTAGGATGTAACGTGGTAGGAAGCTACTATATCTACCACTCATTCGGTGTCGTTGTTTGACATATGGAGGCATTCTTCTTCTTCAACAGAGAATAATGCAATATCCTCTGAGACAGCAACTGCAGTGTTCCCATATTCAATCTTTGGCTGTCTATTACCTTGTTTTTGTTCTCCCTTCAAGGCATATCAATATTTCTTTATGTGATCCTCCTTGCCACAGTGGTAACACTTGAACTTTGACCGGCTCATATCTTCTCTAGATTTCCTTCTGTTTTGAGATTTTCCTTTGCTGCGTCTTCTGCTTTTATTTCTTCCTCTGTCTCTGCCTCTGTCTCTATTTTCTGTGATGAGGGCATGGGACCGATCTCCACCCATGTCTTTCTTTGTTACTTATTCACTGAATAAAGCATCTGTAACTATGCTCATGGTCAGTTTTCCTTCAGGTGTAAAGTTATTGAAGGACACCAGCAACGTCTCCTAACTGTCTGGCAAAGAGTTGAGCAACAATAGGGCCTGCATCTCATCATCTAACTCCATTTTGACAGTTGCCAGTTGGTGCACCAGATTTTGAAACTCACTGGTGTGTTCAGCAACAGAGATACCACCTTTCAGCTTCAAATTCACAAGTCTTCTCATTAGGAGGGCTTTGTTTCGAGCAGTCTTCGATTGGTACATGCCTTCTAACTTCGTCCAAAGAGCATAGGCATCAATCTCTTGGGCGACATGGTAAAAGACACTATGATTGATCCATTGTCTGATCTGGCCAATGGTTTTTCAGTTCTTTCGCTTCCAGTCTTTGTCAGTTTCCGTTGCTGGTTTAACTCCATTAAGTTCAATAGGGTCAAACAAATCTCGACAATACAGAACATCCTCGATTCTAAGCTTTCAGATTGCATAGTTGGAAGCAGTCAACTTTATCATGGATCCTGAAGTCGACGTTGATTCCTCTATCAAAACTTGTCTCTACAGAAAATGATCTCTGTTTGAAAATCAGGTTTTGTTATTGAGTCCGGACTGGTCAAATTAGCAGAAAAAGCACATTGGATTACCAAAAATAAAGACTGTAAATTTTTGAAATCTGACCATACGGATGTGTCCGGAATATGCCAAATAGTTGGAAAACACCATTGGATCGTTAAAAACGGACTCATAATGGCTCACATCAAGCCAAAAATTATTTTACAGTTCAGATCTGCAAAATCGGGAGCGTCTGAGAAGCATCGGATAATTTCTCCAAATCCACTGACGTCAGCGTGGCGTAAGCGGCTCGGCTTAGTCAACAGCTCAAGTCAACGGCTTAGGCGGCTCAGTTCCAGTGGATTATAACAAAAAAAATATTTTTTGTCTCCAAGGAGTTTTGATCTCCTAACTTCTAGCAGCAACACTTGGGCTTTAGCCATTGTGCTAACACAAGGCTTGCTATCTTAAATTTTCACCAATATGTATTTACTACATAAAGACAGAAGGGTCATCTTCTTCCCTAGTTCCGCGCATGAAATGCGTGCAGTCAGTCACCGGCACGTGAGAATGGCGTCAGTGGCGCGTGTAACGCGTGCTGCGTTCTTAGGCCTCCATTTTTTACGCGGTTTTCATCGTTGTGCTCGTCTCATCGAGTACTTCAACCTGGTGTATTGAAAAGTGGATTTCGACCACTTTGATTTCTGGGCAATTTTTGAGAATCACACTTTGTTTTTTCGAAAATGCACAAAACCGGCTTTGATACCACTTTGTTAGGATCAAACACACCCAAAAAATAATCTCACACACACAGAACACAATATTTACGTAGTTCGACCCAATGTCTACATCCACAGAGCAAAAATCAGAATTTTCACTAAAACAGAGCAAAAATACAAAACAGAGGAGAAGGAGTATCTCACTCTCTCTACTCAACTCAGAGTTCACATACACTTCTCACAACTCTCTCTTTTCTAATGATACATCATCTCCCTTATGTCTCTATTTATACAAAAGATGAGAGAGAGAGTGAGGAGACAAACCCACACAATTTTCTACATTCTTTAATGGTGAAGGTGAGTGTCAACCATAGCAACAACGTGAATGGAAAGGAGAAGCTTGCAGATGCCCAGCTCAAACTTTCACTTGGGTGGAAGTTATCGTACGCTATGCATGTGGATTGGAGCAACAATAATCACAACAAATAAAACATTTCTCAGCTACAATTTTGTATATATATCATACTATCAGTGTGTACATGAGAGAATAATCATAAAACTCAAGAAGATTAATCTGAGAATTGAAAACAAGCAATAGCTTTCCATAATTTCAATTTTAATTGATTCTAATCAAATACAGAAATATTTAAAATGAACTCGAACAAAAAAACAACAAAAATTGAAAATGTAATTACACAAAACAAAAAAATTTGCCATACATAATCAGTATTCAATTGAACCACCATGAAACAATCATAGAAAACCTCTATATATATATATACATCATACAAATTTCATGAAACTCGTGAAGATTAATCTGAGATTTGAAACAAGCCACGGCTCTCCATAATTTTGATTTCAGATAATTCTAACAAAATATAGCTAGATTTAATCAAAACTCAAATATCAAAACAACATCATAACTAAAAAAAACAATTACACAAAACAAAACAAAATCAGTATTCAATTGATCCACCATGAAACAATCATACAAAACCTCCATGTACATATGATCTGTGGGTGTTTTAAGACGAATAAAAAATTAAAAAAATCTTTATTTAAAATGTTTTAAAAAACATTCACTTAAAAATAAAAATACAAACTTAAAAATTGTTTTTGAAGATTCAAAACCAAATCATTTTGATCAATACAGATACATCTCTGAACAGATTCTAGTTGAGACATCTTCAGTTGAGTTCAAACATACTTTGGATGATCCCAACCGTACAGCTAGTCCCATTAATTATAGCAAAGCCACCATCCAGAAAATCATGCCTATGCAGGCTTGGGGTATGCATCCCCATGTTACTAGAACTTTTGAGATTCGTAATAAAGAGTCTCGTTATAGCTACTGGGATTATATTGATGCTTTTACTCAATCATTTTATTACCAGAATCCCCCCACGAAGCCATTCTTGGTTTCTTCGTGTCTTTCCAGATATTCTTAAAAACGATCTCCCAAACTGGTTTCTCGTTTGGCGGGATAAGTTTGGTATACAGTTAGATGTTTTTCCAGAACCAATTACACAGGCCTTTAATGAATGGCAAATTGCTTACAGTCATCTTCCAGTATATAAGGATATTTCTATGTCCAAATCTACAGCCCATTTTGTTATTCGTTTTGGAATTCCATGGATATGGAAGTGGGATTTCCAATGCGATTTCCAGAATAAAATTCCTCGTTTAAAAAGAGTTTTCTTCACAAAATGGTGGACTAAGAGGCTTGATACCCCAAAACAGCAACATGAAATATTATAGAAAATTAAGGCTCATACACAAGCCTGGTGGGAGTCTGTTCCAAAATTACTCCCAGCCACTCCAGCAATTAAAAATCCTTTTGTCCAAATTCAGAATGAATTAAGGCAAAAATATCCAGGATTATCTGAGCATGAATTAATTGTTAAAAGCATGGATTTTATTAAAGAACAATTCCTACAATCCCTTTCTAGAGATGATGTCAGCATGCAATCAGGCACTAGTAGCCGAGGTCCAGAAGAGCATCCAGATCCAGAGCTAGATGAAAATGAATTTGCAATCTTAGCTGGTGAATCCCAAGACCCTGCCGACAACGAACCCAACATGGGAGATTTTTGGGACTCATTGACCAGTCTTATTTCAGAGAAGATCAGCCAGGATAAAAATAGGAAAGGAAAAGAATAATGATTCTTTGTCCTCCACTCCATCCGCTTTACAACAGTGTTGGCAGAAGACGACAAATACAGAATAATCACTTTCGGCAAAAGTAAATGCTTTGTTGGCCAATTTACCAGCTGTCCATACAGTTGTCCAATACAGGACAATAAAGATAAGAAGCTGAGTTATCCATGATCAGAAGAGGATAAGGACGACCGACTCCACCCATTTAGGACACGCCACCTGTCCTTACCCTTATCTTTTATTTATCTATATAAGGGATGTCTCACCCTTGTTGAAGGCATAAGTTTTTACGAGTAATTTTTCAGTTTTATAAGTGTGTTCTCCTCCTCCTCCTCCTTCTCAAGTGTACTATTGTTGTCTCCTCCTCCTTCATATGAAATATAATAAAATTTGAAGTTTTGATTGTAAGTATTTCTTTCTATCTTTATTTCATGTATGCCTGTTGATAGACTTGTAGAATTAAATGCTTTATTAGAATTTTATCAATCCCGTTATAATTATTGGTTGGCTGTTGATAATCGTCGTTTACAAATTGTAAGGTCAATCCATCTAAAGAATTTTACAACATTAATTGAGCGTACAGAAAGGGAAATCCAGGAGCAGATCTGCCTGTTGGCTGCAGCCAATCGGCCACTACCCCCTTTACAGTAAACTCATAAGACCATATATGGCATAATTTAGATTTAATATAATAATAATATGAACGGTAATATTCCTGGGTTTGTGCTTAAATGAGAGTAGTATAGTGTTAGGTTAAGTGGGACGTCACCCAAGTCGCGTAGAGGTAAGCCGTTAGCAGTGATTACGGTTAGGTTGTGTCCTCGTAAGTCGTTGACAGACGTGCTTAGCTTTAACCCTGTGTCAAGCACCTCAATTTGGTATCAAAGCCATGTTTATTGTTGTTCATATTATTCTATATTACTTTTAAATTATACATATATGGTCCCAATACAACCATATGAGTACTGTCCCTTCAGAAGAAGTAGCCAATATAGTATCCAATACAATAGCCAATACAGTAGCTTCTACATCAAAAGCTAGAGAGCTAGTCGCCTACCCGGATGTAAAAGAAGCCTTAGATAAATGGAATATCCCTAAGGTCAAACCTAATACTATATACAAGATAGGTACTTTTGACTTTTCCAGTAGAAAAATAATCAAAACATTTGAACATGCAGCTTCTATACAGAATGATGATGAGATTATGTATCTCTTACACATACAGGATTTATACCCATTCTTACCAAAATACAAGTATGTCCACATAGGATTTGTTCAAATAGCCTTCAAGCCTTTGACACTTCTTGGTCAAAATACTAGTATCCAGTGTACCTTTCGGGATGGTAGATGCCTTGATTGAAGAGCATCTCTTATGGGAGCTATTGAAACCAGTCTCTCTCATGGTCCAGTATATTTTAATATGTATCCAAACTTAAGTATAACACTCACTGATGCTAATTTATCCAAAGTTTTAGAGCTTAGAGTGTTATCACATGGATATACTTATCTTCCAGGATCACTCCCATTTACAGTCATTTCCAGAATCTATTTAAAGGTTTTAACAACTTTAAATCCTTATATTTGGAAATAAAGTGAATTAGGACACACAGTCTTAATTGACACAATCTTTTCAGTAGTCAAGTTGTCGTGCCAAAAATGATACCTTGGCAAAATATCACTTTTCTAGAAAGATGGCATATTTCTAATACTGTTCCAGCCAGACCAATTATTCGTCAATCACTTGATGATGTCATACAGACACAAGGCAGTAATGTTTATCTTACCTTCAATAGACCACACAGGCCATTGTCCAGAAGCATGTCTAGTATCAGTTATAGAACTACTCCACCTTATAGAGTAGATCTACCTGAGTCTTCCAGACAGTCTACTTCAGAACTTATTGAGTTGGTTATGCAAGGAATGCCTTCTCGAACTCCTAGTGATACAAACCCTGATAATACTACGGATCCAGTAGTCCAAGGAATTCAATTTTCAGAAAACCAAATACCACATGGTGTTCATGAATCCAGAAGGCCTTATAGCCCGACAGCAAGCGATATGAATTTTGAAATCTAATGGATTTTACACCAAGAAGTGCAACCCGTAAAATCCTAAATCAAGATTTTCAACAGGAAAAATACAGGGAATTTAGACATTGGTATTTTGAATACTATGATAAATCACAGCTTGAGCAACTTAGATACAGTATTATACTCACTTAGAGAAACACCAGAAACTTTTACCTTTTCCTTTATGGTACAAGGAAAATATTACTATTCTAGAATCACAAGTTAATGTCCTTGATAATATACAGAAAACTTGGGTTACAACAGATGGCCAGAGTATTACTTCTATCCATCCACCCCCTCAATCCTTAGAACTCAAACCTAGTGGGATTATAAGTTCTAACAAACCACTAGTTATTATAGCCTTTGTTGAAACTCCAGAACGCTTAACATTAAGGGCACAATTACAGGTTAAAAATATAATACCCTTAATCAAACAGCATAACTATACAAATCTTTTTTGCCAAACAACAGGAAAACAATTAATTAGATTAGAAGAAGCTGTTGTGCAACTCAAAGATAGCTATACCATCCAGCCAAAAATAGAAAATTTAATTCCAGTAACTATAAAACCACGTTTGGATGTGACAAAATTTAAACTTAAATCATCCAAACATGATACAGAATTTATGGATACTCTAATTAATAAGATACAAAATCTTAAAATTGGAGAATCTTCAACCTCTCAAATAAATATGATATCCAGAGAAGATTTTCAAAACAAAGAAGAGCAAAACCTTACTCTTTCCCAAATTACAGAAATTGAAAACAGTTTTCAAGATAATCATCCCGTTTCCATTAATAAAATGCATTATGGAAACTCCAGTAAAATAGCGCCAAGTAGGTATTATTATCCTAAACCTACTCCTATGGATATTCTCTATGAAGAGGATTTTCTTCAGACACAAAAATCTTATCATGGGAAAACTATCTATGAATGGAATATAGATGGTCTTTCTGAATATCAGATATTTGAATTGTTGTATCACATGATAATGTATTCAACAATTTGCAAACAGAATGATAACGATGACCATGAAATCACCAGATTTTTGGTCAACGGTTTTACAGGAATCCTTAAAGGATGGTGGGATAACATTATCACTGAAACCCAACAGAATGAAATTCTAAGTGCTTTTAAAAGGGTTACAGAACCTATTACAGGAAATGTTCAAACACAACAAGATGCAGTTTATACTCTTATCAATACCATTTTACATCACTTTGTTGGAGCATCTACTGATGGTATTGAAGACAGGAGTAGAGAACTTTACAGAATCTTAGATGCCCTTCTTTATCCCATTTCCGATGGTATAAAGATGTTTTTATGATGAGGGTTCTTTGTAATGACCCCGACCTCCGATTAATACTAATTCATGACTAATTATGCTTAACAGTAATTTAGGAAGGATTTGGGATTAATTTGCATGTGTATTGCATTATTTTTGTGTTCCTATCTGTTTGCCATAAACTGATCTGTTCATGTTTTTGACTTTAAACTGCGAATTGAAAGCCTCATCGGCGCCCGATTCCGAAATTGATTAATGTTTTATGCTAGTTAGAATATATGTAATTTTATGGTAGGATTAATTCAAATTTGATTTGGAATGATTAAATTAGATTAAATAATGCTAGATGAAACATAGATTTAGGCCAAGTTTGGCATCCCAATATAAGTGCACTTATTTCATCTTTTTATCTTTTTTGGGTCACATCAATCAACATCTCCTCTCTACTTTTTCTACACATAATACAAGAAAAGTCAAAAAGTACACTTATTCTAAACTTCCCAAACTTGGCCTTAGTGAATGCTAGTAATTACATTTTTGCCCCTTAGTGGGCCACTTTGTTCAATCTTGATTAGGAGCTTTTGATTCATTTCCTCAGCCATTTTTGGGACCAAGACAAAACGTAGAAGAGTGAGAGAGGAGAAAATTTTGAGTTCAACAAAAGTTTTGGCTTGGAACTTGAAGAATTGTAGAAGAATTGCATAATTTGAGCTCCTAGACTTGGAATTCAAGACTTAAGGTAGGAGAGTTCCCTTTCAATTGTGAATTTAAGATTAATTCATGCATGGTTCATGAGACATTAGTAATCTAAGTCTAGAATGGGGTTAAAATGTTGAATTGAGGATTAATTCATGCATGCATGCATAAATTTCCATGCTTCGGGTTTGAATTCTAAGATTTCTTCCATGCATGTGTTAATTTTACTCTCATTGTGGTCATGCACCTTATTGTCCATCAAATTGTCTAGTTTGATCATGTTTTGGAGGGTTTGCTTTCAAGGAGATTCTTGCATGATACATTTAAGTTTTGTTCTTGAAATTTTATTTGAAATTGTGTTCAATTGACTCACCCTTGGGCTTTGATTTTACAAATTGATCTTTGAAACACCTTATACTATGAGTTTACAAGAGTTTTCCAGAAAATTAGCCCAAAAGGGTCGAAATGGATGCTTTAAAAGTTGAGTTTTGAGCTTGAGGTTCAAATCTGGGAATTCCAAATTTTGGACTCACGCTCGAACGGGGAACTCCACGCTCGAGCGTACACACTGAGTTCATGTAGTCCGCTCGAGCGTGTAAAGTCACGCTCGAGCGTGAAATGCGTGTATCTAGTACTTTTCACATGTTTACAGTCCGCTCGAGCGGGGTAATGCACGCTCGAGCGAGGACTTGTGTCTTACGCTCGAGCGGGTATCGAGCGCCCATCGAGCGTGAATTTCATGCATCCAGTACTTTTACTGTAGTTTACAGTCCGCTCGAGCGGAGGAATATATGCTCGAGTGGATCCCTTTTGTCTGCATGTCCGCTCGAGCGGAGAAAGACACACTCGAGCGGGACCCCTGCTTCAGCAAAATTTTGAAAAGTGTCTTAAAGTGCATCTTTGCATCCTCATTCCATCCTAGGTATTCCTAGTCCATGTTTAAGACTCTATAGTGAGGATTTAAGGTCAGAAACACACTAAGAACTAACGACATGAGTTTTGTGCAATTAGAACGTATGTTTCAAGTGTGTGTCCGTTATGTGTTATGTAGGTCACATGCTGTGTGTCGTGTGATCAATGTGCTCCGTCTGTCTGTTTCAAGGCCAACTGTGAGTAATAACTCTGTAAAGTTATGTTTAACTTTAAGTATTTTCTGACTGATGTGATACGATCTGTTTTCTGAAATGTTATTTTATGAATTATGAATGAATGTCCAATTTTTTGAAATGTATTTGTGGCACCCTTAGTTTACGTGGCCTTCACCCGCGGGTAACAATACCGCGGCCAATCTGCACGTGGTCCTCGCCCGAGGGTAACAATACCGCGGCCAATCTGCATGTGGCCCTTGCCTGGAGGTAACAATACCATGCCTACTTGTGCGCAAGATATGGACCTTTACGGTTGTTGGTACTGGACCTTTACGGTCGTTGGTACCAACTATGTATGTGGGTCTCTGGATCAATCTGATCTGATAGCTAATGGGTGTACCACGTATGATCTTATGCAAAATCCGAATATGAACTTGAGTGTGTATCTGAATCTATATCTGTTTTGAATCTGAATATGTTCTGATTTAAATACTGGATTCTAACTTGCGATGGACATCATTCATAAAACCCCTTTACTCTGTTGTTATTCACTGGGCTTTCGCTCACAGTTTATATTATGTATGTAGATGAGCCGGCACATGATCAGGGCCAGAGTTGACGGCCTTCTGTACTGTTTTTGTCAGCCAACCGTTGTGCCTCCCGAGGAGGTTCCGATCGAAGTTTAATGCCATGGCTGTGTTTTGTTTCCATGCTAGTCTCTGTAATTGTTTGTAAAGTCAGATCTTGGGAAGTTCATTTCTGTAAATATTTGTAAATATTGTGTATCTGGACTGGCATGTTTATACATCGATAAATAAGTTTTGAAATGTTCTGTCCCATGTACGTCATCACAGCTCATTGGACCTTGTCTATTTTGTATTATTGCTTCCGCAGCCCCTTATTATTTGCTAATCTGTTCAGAGGCCTTTGGTAATCCACGGATTACTGGCCGGTTACGGCGCTAAACCTACATGGGCGGGTTTGGGTCGTGACATTATTAGACGTTCAGATGCTAACAGTGATCATTGGAAAGCCAAATTTATTGATGGCCTTCCTACTCTTTTTGCTGAAAGAATCAGAAAAAAGTTACGGGATAAACATAGTAAAATGTCTATTCCCTATTCAGAATATACTTATGGCCAACTCATAAGATTGGTCTCAGAAGAAGGTCTTGCCCTGTGTAATAATCTTAAATTACAGAATCAAATGAAAAAACAAAGCCATAATGAGCTAGGTGAATTTTGTGAACAATTTGCCTATGATACTAAAATCCAGTATCCCTGCAAACATAAAAATAAAAAACATAAATATGGAAAATCTTCAAAGTATTATTCCAAAAAATCCAGAAAATACAAACCATCTAAACAAATTATCCAGCAACCTCAGAATACTAAATCCAAAGGCAAATAGAAAACTTCTTACAAAAAGAAAGACAAGTCCACAGTTAAGTGTTATAAATGTGGCCAAACAGGACTTTATGTAAATCGTTGTAAAGCTAAAATTCAACAAAAATTGAATAAATTAGCTTTAGACAATGAAATTCAGCAACAAATCCTTCAGACGCTTTCTGAAGATTCCAGCACTGATTCAAGTTCAGATAACGAACTTGCTGCCTTATATTTTTCAGTCTCTGATTCAGAGTCTGATTCCTCTCCAGAAATTTGTTCCTGCAAAGATAATATTAATCAAATTTCAAAAGAAGCTAACTATTGGAAAGCAATAGTTGAAATGAATGAACTTGACATTAGTGGTCCTAGTATCAACGTCCTTACAGAAAATGAGCAAAACATGTTAAATATTGCTGACCAGATAACTGATCCAAAAATGAAATTAAAATTCCTAGAACTTTGTTATCAGCAACAGAAGAAGGAAGTAATTCTTCCTCCTAAACACTACAGTATGAAATAAGTTTATAAAAGAATTCAAAATACTGGTGAAGAAAAACCAATAACTATCCAGGATCTTAAAATGGAAGTAAATGGTTTAAAAATAAAAATTGAGCATCTGTAGATAGCAAATATTGCTATAAATGCTGATATTAAGAGAATTAATAGTCAGCTCAACCAGCAAAACAAAGAAAAAGGTGTAACTATATCAAAATCCAGCACTAAAAAAGATGAACCTGAATATCTTTTCCTTATGAATAAGGTAACTTTCCAGAAATGGTATATCAGAATTACTTTTATTATAAAACCAGATTTTATAATAAAAGATACTGTTGCTCTTGTAGACAGCGGAGCTGACATGAATTGTATTTAGGAAGGATTAATTCCTACCAAATACTTCCAGAAAACTACCTAATCACTTACTAGGGCAAGTGGTAATTCCTTGTACATCAGGTACAAACTTCCAGAAGTTTTAATATGTAACCAAGGGTTATGTCTCCCAACTTCATTTGTTCTGATTAAAAACATGTCTCAAGCAATTATCTTAGGGACACCATTCCTATGTTTATTAATGCCAATCACTAAAATTGATTCTATTGGCATTCACACAACCTGAAATAATCAACAGATTATTTTTGAGTTTATTACAGAACCTTACACAAAAGAATTAGATCAAATAAAGGATCTAGTTAATTTCAAAGAAAAGCAAATTAATTTCTTGCAAAAAGAAATTCATTTTCTAACAACAGAACAAAGATTACAGCAATCTTCTTTACAGAATAAAATTAAATCCCTTGAACAGGAATTCCATACAGAAATTTGTAGTGATGTTCCTAATGCTTTTTGGGAACGTAAGAAGCACATAATGTCTCTTCTCTATGAACCAGGATTCAAGGAGCGCAACATTCTAACCAGGGCGCGTCCTAGCTAGATGAAAAAAGAGTATTTAGAATTATGCAAAACAGAAATTAATACTCTTCTCCAGAAAAAGCTTATCAAACCAAGCTACTCTCCATGGAGTTGTACAGTTTTTTATGTCAATAAAAATGCAGAAATTGAAAGAGGTGTGTCAAGATTGGTTATAAATTATAAACCTCTTAATGATGCCTTGCAATGGATTAGGTATCCAGTTCCAAATAAAAAAGATCTTTTAGATCGTTTACAAGATACTATCATATTTTCCAAATTTGATATGAAATCAGGATATTGGCAAGTTCAAATTGCCAAAAAGGACAAGTATAAAACTGTTTTTACAGTACCTTTTGGGTATTTTGAATGGAATGTAATGCCATTTGGATTAAAAATGCTCCATCTGAATTCCAGCATATTATGAATGATATTTTCAATCCTTATACAGAATTTGCAATTTGTTATATTGATGATGTACTCATTTTTTCATCATCAATTGATCAGTATATTAAACATCTTAATATTTTTAAGCATGTCATTATCAGAAATGGTCTGGTGATTTCTGCACCAAAAATGAAACTTTTTCAAACTATAGTCAGATTTCTAGGCCATAATATTCATAATGGTACTATAATTCCCATTAATAGAAGTATGGAGTTTGTGTCAAAATTTCCTGATGAAATTAAAGATAAAACTCAATTACAGAGATTTCTTTGTAGTTTAAATTATATCCATGATTACTACACTAATATAGCCACAGATGCTGCTATTCTGTACACCAGACTTCGCAAAAATCCTTCACCTTGGGGTCCAGAACATACAGAAGCTGTTCAGAAAATTAAGACCAAAGTCAAAACACTTCCGTGTCTTGCCTTACCAAATCCAGAATGGAAAAAGATTGTTGAAACAGATGCCTCTAACCAAGGTTATGGCGGCATTCTCAAATAATTTAATTTTCACAGTAAAAAAGAAGAACTTTTAAGATTCACTTCAGGAACTTAGAAGCAAGTAACTTTAAATTATTTGACAATCAAAAAAGAATGTTTAGCTATTGTTAAATGTGTTTCAAAATTCCAGGATGATTTATTAAATCAACATTTTTTAATTCGTGTTGATTGTTCTGCCGTAAAACAAATCTTTAAAAAAGATGTTCAGAATTTAGCTCAAAAACAAATTTTTGCAGCTTGGTAGAGTTTACTTTCAGTATTTGACTTTGATATTGAATATATCAAAGGTGAACATAATTCTTTACTGGATTTTCTAACTCGTGAATACTTGTAGGGTTCTCATGTCCAACAGAGGCCGCGGCCCTGGCCGATGGGGTCGAGGTAGAGGATCTAATCCCTACCACATACAGAATCCATACAATACAGAATTTCCAGGGCTTTCAGCTGCCCTTTCCAGTAAAAAAGGGGAATCTAGCCAAAGTGCTCAATATGTCCTCCTTACACCTCCAGAACCATATTTATAGAATACAATCATTGAGGAAACAATCCTTTATATTAATACAGAAGACTCAATAAACTTGTGTTCAATTTATGAGACTCATATTTTATTTTTTTTTGGCTTAATTACATATTTAGGGGTTGTTTGGGATGCAATTTTGGGATTAAATTAGTCAATAAAGATAAAATAGATTATTTTAGCCCATAAGACAAAATGTCACATTCAAACCATAATCATTTTATTTTTTTTCTCATAACTATCAAATCAACATTAATTTTTAATTTATAAAAAAATATTATAATTTGTTCAACTATGGCCAATTTGGGGACATAGTTTAAGTCAATTTTTGGTTTTTAACAGATTTTGAGTCATATCACGTTTCTAATTTTTTTTATATATTTTTTCAAAAAAAATCAAAAAAACTAAAAATTAATTTTTCAAAATAATCTTTATTCCGACTATAAATATCGTTAAAATCATGAATAAATGTAAAAATTTAATTAAAATTACACTTTTAAATCCAACAATTAAGCACACGCACCGCCTAGAACATCCAAGATCAAAGTTCGCAACTCTCCATGAAATCCCTAGCTTTGTGAAGTGGAGTGATCAAATATTGGCCGGTTTGGCAACAGATTATTATTATTATTATTTATTTTTATTTTTTTGGTTAAAATTAAAATAGTCAATAAGATAAAATATCACATCAAATTCATAATCATTTCACTTTCTTTCTCACAAAATCACATTTAACTATAAAAAAAAAAAAAATCCAATCATCTCCCCAAACATAAAAAATTTAACCTATTAAAATAGTCAAAAACTAAAATAATCTACTAAAATAGCCAAAAATTAAAATAACCTATTAAAATAATTAACGTTCCAAACGAGGTTCATTTTGACCCACAATGAATAAATTATCTTAGTAGTCTCAATGTAGATTTGGCATCTCCTAAAAAAGTAAAAAAGTTACTATCCTATTTAAGTCACATCACTTCTCTACTACATCATTTCAAACTCAACCCATATTTCATAAAAAGTCAAAAAGTGTACTTATTTAGATCATCCCAAACAACACCTTAGTCTCCCAACCTAATTTTATTATTTAACAATTACGGAACATATAAAGGCTCCGTTTGGGATATACATTTGGATTAAACTAGTCATATATGACAAAATCGGTTATTTTAGCCAAATATGACAAAAAGTCACATTCAATTCGTAATCATTTCATTTTTTATCTCACAAAAGTAAAAAAAACCAAAAAAATATCCTAAATGGAACTTTTTAACCACATGCTAAAATATCTAAAAAGTAAAAAAATCAACCTACATCGCAAAACGAACTCAAACTACTACAATAATTTTGTTGAGGCCTCATTTGGAAATAGGTTATTTTAATAATTTTTTTTTTTTTACAAAAAAATATATAGAAAAATACAAATAGTAATGTAATAATTTATAGTGACTTTTTTAATTTTTAACTAAAATATTTAGTTCCCAAACGAGACCTAGGCCTAGTTGGAGAACAGGTTATTTTAGCAACTTTTTAGTTTTTTACAAAAAAAAATGTGCAAAACAGTAGAGAGAATAATGTTACAACTTATAGTGCCTGTTTGGGAAGTGGGTTTGGAGTTTTTTTGGGCTAAAATAGTCACAAAAAATAAAATAGGCTTTTTAGCCCAATAAGACAAAATATCACATCTAATCCATAATCATTACATTCTTTCTCTCATAAAAAAGCCAAAAAAAACAAAAGTCCTTCCCAAACCAAGCTCTTTAGTCCCTGTAACGCCCTCAGAAAAATAACATAGAACCCAACAGTATAAACATGCATTGATATACAAAAGTCCAACATCCTTCTATTTATCAGAGTACTTGGTTACAAAAGGTATTACATGTTAACAACAAAAGCAAATGCCCTACGGGCTTACAGCTTTTGTAGGTTAACACTTGGTTACAACAAAAGAGTGCTAACTCATTTACACCTTAAGCCCTTGGCTTGAATATACATGTAATATATCAAAAGAAACTAAATAACAAAAGTCTACCCGCCTCTAGCCTCCCAAACTATATCCTTGGAGGTGGCATGCTACCTGTACCTGAAAATGATATTCCCATATAGGGTGAGCCACAGCCCAGTAGAAATACACTAAACCAACCATGAACAATGACTAAAAGATTAGCAATTGATAGATGGCCAACACTGATACACTTTCATTTTTCATTTCCTTACAAATCCCCAATTCATAACCATGGCTCAGAACCTGGCCAAACTACTTATATGAGGCAGTAACTCATATTAAACATTTTCTCATTTCAATAAAAGATAAGCATACTAGCTATATCAATACTTCCGTAGACATGCATAAGAGCAATATCACACTTCCGAAGACAAGCATATGAGCTGTGTCAACACATCACTAGATATGCATATGAGTCGTATCTATGGAGTCCATCCCCTATCTCCTCCCAACAACATCCGGTTTAGAGGTCCATCCCCTATCATCCCCTAAACCGTGGAGTACATCCCTTATCTCCTCCAACGCAACACACAATGCATATAAACAATTATTATACACATCAATCAATACATACATTCAATGTATTCCTTCAACTGTCACACTCAATGACACATTTCAATGATCAGTTTTAGTTTGCCTAATCATCATGCATTGTTTACAACAATCAAGACTATCCTCCACCGATAGCCCAAAGCAATTATTTCTATACAGAATATAAATGCAACAAATGGATATATAATCAACATTCAATTCGGTGAGTGATAAGTAATTCAACTACACCCTTTAACCCCATACACTCCCAATCTCAACATTTCCACTTCATTTCCTCATTTCTCACAATTAATTATACCAATTAATTAATCAATGTAATTAGGGCATTTCCCATAATTAACATTTCAACCCTTAAGGTTCCATTTTATCAATATTCCAACATTTAGTCCATTTCTCTATACCAAACAGGCATCTAGGTTTATTATAAACAAAACCTCAACTTTTGTAAAATTACACAAAAGGCCCAAAGTTTCTCAAAATTACCCAACAACACCCAACATATCAAAATGCTAAAATTTAAAGACAAAACCCATAGAGAGGAGTAGGGTATCCCTACCTCAAAGATGAGCTCCAACGGAGATGAAGACCAAAATCAAAATGCTCCAAATCCCGAAATTTTCAGATTAAAATATAGCCCTCGACGATCAACAACTTTTTTGTAAAGGCCAAAGGTGAGCAAACCACTCCTACTAGATCAATACCTAGAGAGAAGGTAGAGTTCTAGAGTGAGAAGCTCAACAATGGTGTTTTTGGAAAAGTAGGAGAGAGAAGAGAAAGTAAAAAAGTGATTTAAAATGCCCAGCCACTCTCAGTTATACGACAGGTCCGCTCGAGCGTAGAACACACCGCTCGAGCGTAAAGACACAAAAAAACAAGGTCCGCTCGAGCGCAGTAAGTCCCGCTCGAGCGCTAAGACACAATAATAAAGTTCGCCCGCTCGAGCGTGAAATCCAGTCCGCTCGAGCGTAAATCTCCCCCTCCCAGAACTTTTACCAGAAATGTACTGTCCGCTCGAGCGCTAACAATCCCACTCGAGCGCTACCCGCTCGAGCGCAGAAAACCCGCTTGAGCGCAGAAATCACACCTGCAGAAGTTTTGCAGGGACACGAGAAACTGGAAGTATGCAATCTCCGCTCGAGCGCTCAAAGGCCCGCTCGAGCGGAAAGACCAAAATACCAAAACAGAGGAAATTAAACCAAGACTCAATCCACCCACTCGAGACAAGTCCAACACATCCTAAAATTCAAACAAATGACATTAAAGGATGACAACAAGGAAGATACAACTACCAACTCCACGGAACCGAGTCCGGAAATACAACTGTACAGTAAAGGGAATGCCGGGATCGCTATAACCTCCCCCCCTTAAAGAATTTCATCCCCGAAATTAAGAACAAGTTTTTGAAAGCAAGTTTTTCTCCATTTTAAACAATGTTATATCACAACATTCAACAACTCGACCCATTACCGGTCATCCCATCCCTTATCAAGAGGCATCTCACAATACATATGTTTCAACATGCATTTTCTTTCCGTTTCAACCATTTCCAACACACATGGTTCATAATTCATATCATAAGCAATAATCATGATACATTTCCATTTCTATAATATAGCCAATATATGCAATATTACAATCAACTCCCATATCAAGGCAAGTTCCACACTATTTCCATAAATCAAAACATCCACAATGTTTTACAACTTAAGACATATTTAATGATCTTAAAGTTCAACGATACAACAATATATGTAATATATGTTCAAACATCCACAAATAGGTCCGGATATTTCTCTCGGACCTCCAACTCACGTTCCCAAGTGGCCTCATCCACTCCGTGATGCTTCCACAAAACCTTAACCAAAGGAATGGTCTTGCCACGCAGGACTTGATCCCGCCTATCCAAGACTCGAACTGGTCTCTCCTCATACGAGGCATCCTCATCTACCTCTAAGCCAGTCCAATCCAACACATGTGATGGATCCGGCTCATACTTTCGAAGCATACTCACATGAAACACGTCATGAACTCCGGACAACTGTGGCGGCAAAGCTAAACGATAAGCGACCTCGCCAATCCTCTCAAGGATCTCGAAAGGACCAATAAACCGAGGGGATAACTTCCCACTCTTCCCAAACCTCATCAAACCTCGCCTAGGTGATATCTTTAGAAAGACATGATCACCCGTCTCAAAAGTCAACGGTCTCCTCCTACGGTCAGCATAAGATTTCTGACGACTCTGGGCTGTAACAAGCCTCCTACGGATAAGCTCAACTTTCTCCGTCGTCTCCCTAACCAACTCCGGACCCAACAAAGGTGCGTCACCCACCTCGGCCCAACAAACCGGAGACCTACACGGTCGGCCATACAAGGCCTCAAACGGTGCCATACCGATACTAGACTGAAAACTGTTGTTGTAGGCAAACTCCACCAATGGTAAGTGCCTCTCCCACGTCCCACTGAAATCAAGGACACAACCCCGAAGCATACCCTCAAAGATCTGAATGGTACGCTCGGACTGCCCATCAGTCTGAGGATGATACGCTGTACTAAAGGTCAACTTAGTGCCCAAGACACTCTGCAAACTCTGCCACAATCTAGCAGTAAAACGAGGATCTCTATCTGAGACGATCGTCACTGGGACCCTGTACAACCTCACTATGTCCCGAACATACAAGTCGGTAAGATGATCTACCGAATCTCTCACGCGCAAAGGAATGAAGTGCGCCGACTTAGTCAACCGGTCTACAACCACCCAAATAGCATCACTACCCCGCTGAGTCCTCGGAAGACCTACAACGAAGTCCATAGTGACATGCTCCCACTTCCACTCGGCAATAGGCAAGGGTTGCAACAAACCCGCTGGCCTCTGATGCTCGGCCTTCACTTGTTGACAAGTAAGGCACTTAGACACGAAGACTGCCACATCTCTCTTCATACCCCGCCACCAAAACTGGCGGCCCAAATCCCGATACATCTTAGTACCTCCCGGATGCACCGCAAGGCGCGAATGATGAAACTCTCGGAGTACTTCCTCTCGGCAAGACTCCGGCACAAACAAACGGTCTCGGTATCTCACTCCCTGGTCAGGATACTCAGCCAAACCCTTCTCAACCTTCCCACTGGAGATCTTCTCTCGGAGGGAATCTACCTCAAGGTCACCTCTCTGTGCCTCTAACACTCTGGTCATAAGTGTAGGCTGTGCAACAACAGAAGACAAGGCCGCAGCCTCTACGGATTCGCCCAGAAGCAAATCAAACTCGCCAATTGCCCCCAACATCTCCCACTCCCGGATGGCTACACAAGCTACATCACCTATGGATTTCCTACTAAGGGCATCGGCCACAACATTGGCCTTTTCCGGATGATAATGCAACTCGAAGTCTTAATCCTTAATAAACTCCATCCACCTCCTCTGCCTCAAGTTCAAGTCTTTCTGTGAAAACAGATATTTCAGACTCTTATGACCCGAGAACACCTCGAACCTCTCACCATAAAGGTAGTGCCTCCAGATTTTCAAGGCAAAGATCACAGCCGCTAACTCTAGGTCATGTGTAGGGTAATTCTTCTCGTGAATTTTCAACTGTCGTGAGCCATAAGCTACCACTTTCCCCTCTTGCATCAACACACAACCCAAACCCTCTCGTGAGGCATCACAATAGACTGCATAACCCAACCCCCTCTCCGGAATAATCAAAATTGAAGCGGTGGTCAATCTAACTTTCAGCTCCTGAAATGACTTTTCACAAGTCTCACTCCATACAAATTTGACTCCCTTCCGAGTCAATCTAGTCAACGGCGAAGCTAACCTGGAGAAATCCTTCACAAACCGACGGTAATACCCAGCTAATCCCAGAAAACTGCGGATCTCAAACACACTCGTAGGCTGTGCCCAATCCTGCACTGCCTCAGTCTTGGATGTATCAACAGACACCCCTTCCCCGGAAACCACATGGCCTAAGAACTTGACTTCTCCTAGCCAGAACTCACACTTCCCAAACTTGGCATACAGTCTATGGGCTCTAAGCAACTCAAGCACCACTCTCAAGTGTTCCTCGTGCTCCTCCTCTGAAGGTGAATAGATAAGAATGTCGTCCACGAAGACGACTACAAAACGATCCAAGAATTCCCGGAAGATCCGGTTCATCAAGTCCATAAAGACTGCCGGTGCGTTGGTAAGTCCAAATGGCATCACCAGAAACTCATAATGGCCATACCGCGTACGGAATGCCGTCTTCGAAATATCCTCCTCCCTGACCCTCAACTGGTGGTAACCCGATCTCAAGTCTATCTTAGAGAAACAACGGGAACCCTTCAACTGGTCAAACAAATCATCTATACGGGGCATAGGATATTTATTCTTAACCGTAGCCCGATTTAATTTCCGATAATCAATACGCAATCTCAAGGCACCATCTTTCTTTTTAGCAAAGAGGGCCGGTGCTCCCCACGGTGATACACTAGGGAGAACAAAGCCCTTATCTAGCAACTCCTGGAGCTGAACTTTCAACTCAACCAACTCTGCTGGAGCAAAACGGTAAGGTGCCACAGAAATCGGCGCCGTGCCGGGCACTAAATCAATAGAGAACTCAATCTCCCGGTGAGGTGGCAAACTAACGAGGTCCTCGGGAAAGACGTCCGAGTACTCACAAACTACCCTCGGCAACACAATCGGGGTCTCATCACACTCACCACTCTCAAAGCTGGCAAGTAGACCACTAAGCTTACTCCGCCCTCGCGGATCATACCCCGGTGGCACAACAATACCAACCCGGTCCCCCAAGAAATGGAAACACTCCTCGCTCACGGTACAACAAGTAACCCTCTGGCGCTAGCAATCAATAACTGCCCGGTATGACGATAACCAGTCCATACCCAAAATAACATCAAAGCCCTTCATGGGCATAACTACAAAAGGGAACGGAAGCCTATGATCGGCGACCTCTATATCACAACCTCTACATCCGTGTTTCAAAATCAACTCACCCCCAATAGGTGACACTACACAAATAGGAGATGCTAATAATGCTAACTCCAATTCCAACACAGATGCAAATGCAGCAGATACAAAAGAATGAGACGCACCCATATCAATCAACACACTAGCAACCGAGTTGCAAAACAGAAAGGTACCTCTCACTACTGATGGAGCCGGTACTAGGTCCTGCGCGGTAACAGCATACACGCGCCCTGTAGGCCCCTAGTCCACCTGCTCACCTCTAGGAGCATAAGACTGCTGTACTGACTGGGACGACGAAGCCCCCGGATTGGCCCTCGAGGCCTGCACAGACTGAGCTGGCTGAAATCCCTGCGTCTGTCTAGAACCAGACGCTCCTGAAGTGGCACTCAACTGTGGGCAGAACCTCTTCAGGTGCCCAGGCTGTCCACACTGAAAACAAGACAAGGGCTGCCCCCTGCCCAAACTCTGACTCTGCGGTCTAGCTGAAGAAGATGCAACTCTCTGACCTCCGCCCTTCTGCGGGCACACCGAAGCCTTGTGACCCAGCTGGCCACACTTGTAACAGGTGAACTCTCCCTGATTGCCCCTCCTAGAGCCTGCACTCGGTACTGGGAAAGTCGACCTAGCCACACCACCCTGAGACGGTTGAGGGTTATAACCCCTCTGTCTCCTACCATCACCCTGGCCCTCTTGACCCCTCTTGGAGCCTCTATGTTTCTCCTCCTCTTCCTCCTGCATCATCAGCTCCATATGAGCTGCAACATCCACCAAATGCCTATACTCCCGGATGTAAGATCCACCAACCCTCAACTTGAGGCCACGCCTCAACTTCCGCTCAAACTCCTAGCAACGGCGCTCCTCGGTCGCCACAAGTTCAGGTGCAAACCTGGACAAGCTAGTAAATGTAGCCTCAAACTCGGCCACAGACAAACCCTCATGTTTGAGCCGGCCAAACTGATCCCTCAGCTTCTCCCTAGCAACTGCAGATAAGAACCTCTCCTGGAAAGCATGTACAAACGCCTCCCAAGTACCGTCCACACGGACTTTCTCGTACTTCCACCATTGACCCACATCTCCCTTCAGCTGGAAGGATGCCAAGGTCACTTTCAGTGCTCCGTCCTCGATGCCAAGCATCTCGAACGTCTTACTCATTTGTTCCAACCACTCATCTACCTTAAGCGGTTCCTTAGGATCCCCAACAAACTCCTCCGGGTTAGATCGGAAGAACTCCCTCTTCAAGAAAGAAGGCCCTGCCTCAACTGCCTGATTTCCAGCCCTGAGAATACCCAAAGCTCCTGCTATCTCTCGGGCCAAAGCACTCATAGCCTGCTGACCCGCTAGCTCGGCCGCATTGGCCTGACCAACTCCCTCTTGCACTGCCGGAATCTCATCCGGTATAGGTACCTCCTGTCTCCTAGGCCTACCACGCCTACCTCCTCTTCCTCGTCCTGACATCCTAATAAAGGAGACGAAGAACATTAGCACATTCATAAATGTGCTGAAACTAAGCACTTGCATCCTAATGCATGGACAACTGTAATTCACTCCACGTAAGCACATAAACACATAAGCACTTACGAATTTCATTTCCGGATAATGATAGTCCCGAGGCGTTACTAGAGTTCCAGTTAGAAACAACATTGATCAAGTGCTTTTGCAACAAGACTTACAGAAACCCAAGGATCCAATCAACATCCTAGAAATTAAATCCCATACCCAAATAATCATATAAGCATGTTATCAATTTAAACACATAGCATATGACTCTACATCTAAGTCTCTATCAAGCGAGACAAACCCATTGTGATCCTAATCACTTCCCACGTACCCAAAGTATTCGAACCCGGTACGCTCTGATACCAAGTTGTAACGCCCTCAGAAAAATAACATAGAACCCAACAGTATAAACATGCATTGATATACAAAAGTCCAACATCCTTCTATTCATCAGAGTACTTGGTTACAAAAGGTATTACATGTTAACAACAAAAGCAAATGCCCTACGGGCTTACAGCTTTTATAGGTTAACACTTGGTTACAACAAAAGAGTGCTAACTCATTTACACCTTAAGCCCTTGGCTTGAATATACATGTAATATATCAAAAGAAACTAAATAACAAAAGTCTGCTCGCCTCTAGCCTCCCAAGCTATGTCCTTGGAGGTGGCATGCTACCTGTACCTGAAAATGATATTCCCATATAGGGTGAGCCACAGCCCAGTAGAAATACACTAAACCAACCATGAACAATGACTAAAAGATTAGCAATTGATAGATGGCCAACACTGATACACTTTCATTTTTCATTTCCTTACAAATCCCTAATTCATAACCATGGCTCAGAACCTAGCCAAACTACTTATATGAGGTAGTAACTCATATTAAACATTTTCTCATTTCAATAAAAGATAAGCATACTAGCTATATCAATACTTCCGTAGACATGCATAAGAGCAATATCACACTTCCGAAGACAAGCATATGAGCTGTGTCAACACATCACTAGATATGCATATGAGCCGTATCTATGGAGTCCATCCCCTATCTCCTCCCAACAACATCCGGTTTGGAGGTCCATCCCCTATCATCCCCTAAACCGTGGAGTACATCCCCTATCTCCTCCAACGCAACACACAATGCATATAAACAATTATTATACACATCAATCAATACATACATTCGATGTATTCCTTCAACTGTCACACTCAATGACACATTTCAATGATCAGTTTTAGTTTGCCTAATCATCATGCATTGTCTGCAACAATCAAGACTATCCTCCACCGATAGCCCAAAGCAATTATTTCTATACAGAATATAAATGCAACAAATGGATATATAATCAACATTTCAATTCGGTGAGTGATAAATAATTCAACTACACCCTTTAACCCCATACACTCCCAATCTCAACATTTCCACTTCATTTCCTCATTTCTCACAATTAATTATACCAATTAATTAATCAATGTAATTAGGGCATTTCCCATAATTAACATTTCAACCCTTAAGGTTCCATTTTATCAATATTCCAACATTTAGTCCATTTCTCTATACCAAACAGGCATCTAGGTTTATTATAAACAAAACCTCAACTTTTGTAAAATTACACAAAAGGCCCAAAGTTTCTCAAAATTACCCAACAAAACCCAACATATCAAAATGCTAAAATTTAAAGACAAAACCCATAGAGAGGAGTAGGGTATCCCTACCTCAAAAGATGAGCTCCAACGGAGATGAAGACCAAAATCAAAATGCTCCAAATCCCGAAATTTTCAGATTAAAAGATAGCCCTCGACGATCAACAACTTTTTTGTAAAGGCCAAAGGTGAGCAAACCACTCCTACTAGATCAATACCTAGAGAGAAGGTAGAGTTCTAGAGTGAGAAGCTCAACAATGGTGTTTTTGGAAAAGTAGGAGAGAGAAGAGAAAGTAAAAAAGTGATTTAAAATGCCCAGCCACTTTCAGTTATACGACAGGTCCGCTCGAGCGAGCGTAGAACACACCGCTCGAGCGTAAAGACACAAAAAACAAGGTCCGCTCGAGCGCAGTAAGTCCCGCTCGAGCGCTAAGACACAATAATAAAGTTCGCCCGCTCGAGCGTGAAATCCAGTCCGCTCGAGCGTAAATCTCCCCCTCCCAGAACTTTTACCAGAAATGTACTGTCCGCTCGAGCGCTAACAATCCCGCTCGAGCGCTACCCGCTCGAGCGCAGAAAACCCGCTCAAGCGCAGAAATCACACCTGCAGAAGTTTTGCAGGGACACGAGATACTGGAAGTATGCAATCTCCGCTCGAGCGCTCAAAGGCCCGCTCGAACGGAAAGACCAAAATACCAAAACAGAGGAAATTAAACCAAGACTCAATCCATCCACTCGAGACAAGTCCAACACATCCTAAAATTCAAACAAATGACATTAAAGGATGACAACAAGGTAGATACAACTACCAACTCCACGGAACCGAGTCCGGAAATACAACTGTACAGTAAAGGGAATACTGGGATCGCTATAGTCCCAGGCTAAAATAACCAAAAAAACCAAAAAGCCAACCCACTTCCCAAACCAAGCCATAGTAACTTTTTGATTAAAATATATAGTTGACAAACGAGACTCTAATAATAAAAATCCAGAATCTAACAACATTCATCTCCCAATTTATAACTTATTTTAATTTGAAAATATGTGTTAAACTGTTTGGTTCAACTCATACTTATAATTCATTAGGCATACATAATTTAAATAAACTGATTATCTAAAAGTTAAGGTTTGTCTTTTATTTTTTTATTAACAACTTTTAACTTATAATAAGTTGCACCAAATATGGATAATCAACTTTTCTCAATTTATTTAAGCTGTTTTGCCTTAATAAATGATAAACATAAATTGCATCAAATAAATTTGTACAAATTTACAAATTACAATAAGGGTTGGACTTCTCTCACTCTTATGTTGATATTTTAACCTGAGAGAATTTGAGAGGTTCGTAGGACCTATTACATGTATCGTTTTGATGATCCGAATTATTCATTTTGTAGAGCCCTCAATATATCCATGAAAAAATTTAGGTAAATCCAATAATCATAATTTTTTTATTTTATTACATTTGTCTTTAAAAAAATAAACGACAAATATATATTTGAAATAGACCATCCATTTTTTTTAGAGTTAAATATGATAAAATAAAAAAATTACGATTATCGGATTGACTAATTTTTTTTCATGAATAATATACATGAGCGCCTTACAAAATGAACGGTTCGAATCATTAAAATAAAATCTTGTAATAAGTCTTACGAGCCTCTCAAATTCTCTTATGTTAAGATCTCAACGTGAGAGAAACTTAGGTTGTGTTTGGTGTAACTTTGTAATCATTATTTCACCACTCCGTTTGCATGTACTGTTTTGATGGAGTTTTGAAAATGTGATTTCACCACATATTTCAAAATATATTTCTCTTTCACGTTTGGCAGATTTGTACATACTCTCTATCTTTCGTTTTCTCTATTCTAAAAAATAGAGGAGTTTTTGAATTTTGAGTATACCCAGTCATTCTCTTGGACGTCCAGCTGGTTGACAGGAACAATGTATTTTTTTATTTTTTTTTTCAATTGCTAATCGCCAATCTCCACTTGTTATTTGGAGGAAAAAAATTATATTTATTTTTGATATTTTTAAAATATATAAATTATTTTTGTGGCTTCAAATGTCAAATTATTTTTTTGAATTGAATGTTAAAAAGAGTTTGGTTGTGAGTGTTAAATATAATTTTCAATAGAGTTTTGAATTGTATGTTTGATTATGAGTTATAAATTTTTGAATTAAGTTTTGAAAACTCTTTTCAAAATTTATAACCAAATAACTTTTCTCATTTCATATGTTACATCAAAAATTCAAAACTCAATTCAAAATTTATAACCAAACAAATTTTCTCTTTTCAAATCATAATTTTAAAACTCACAAACTCAAAATACAATTCTATTATTAAATTATAAGTCTAAAACTCAACCAAACACTAGCTTAAGCTTTAGGCTTCCTTTGAAAAGTTTGGTTAGTTATTTTGATTTTTTAATTATTTTAACCCCAAGAAAAATTTTATTTTTGTTGATTTTTTTAATTTTTATGAGGAAAAAAAAATTATAATTTAAATCTGACATTTTACTTTATTAATTTTTTAATTTATTTTATTTTTTACAACTAATTTAACAAAAAAATCAAAAAAACCCACATCTCAAACCACGCCTTAAAATTAAACTAGAGATCTCTAACAAACGTTTTAAAAAAATTTAAGTTAAAATAATTATTATATAAATAAATAAAAAACCAAGGGCCGGGTGAGGATCGTTTTTCGTTACCATAGATCCAGATCTGATCCGAGGGCGAAAAACTAAATGGATACTATCCGTTGGATTGCGCAAGACTTAAAATCCGACGGGTGAGATCTCTGAAGGAGCGGCGGGCTAGGAAGCAAAGTCGCTTTAAGTAGAGGAGCAAACACGAGAAGCGATCGCAACTCGCTACTTCTCTCTCTCTCTTTCTCAATCGGAGGAGATTACGAAGAAGGGTTTGTTTCTAGGGTTTCAAACGCCCCCGCCAATCCCCAACGGCTCTGTTGTTCAGAGATCCAGGTTTTGAAATTGGACTCTCTTTGTCAAGTATCTCTAGGGTTTCCCCACTCTCAACCCATTCAATCTATCTTTTCTTTTCGCTTTGATTTCTCTATTTAGCTTTGTTTTTCTTGGGTCACTCAATCTTTCGATCTAGGGTTTTGTTTTAATCGATTCAATTCGTTATTTTTGGTTCTAGTTTAGTTTCATTGAACTCGTTTCTTTATTGTTTCGATCTGAGTCGTCGTTGAAAGGGGTGTTGAGTTTTCGAGCCAGAAAGCGAATCTTTTAGGGTTTTGATTGTCTTGGTATATGGTTGAGGTTGTGATCCGATGTCATTAAATTTTGGTAGCTTGGATTGAATCAGGGAATGATTCGAGGTTAGGTTATAGTTACCCCATTTTTTTTAATGAATTTGTGTCAATTGTAAAAAAAAAAAAAAAAAAAATTCTATAATTTGACCTTAGTTTGAAGATTGTCTTTTTGGAAGAGAAGGAAAACCATATTGCTTATTGATGGGATAATGTTTCACGACCTATAAATTGAAGAATTGGCTATTCTAGTAACTATGAAATTTGTCTGATTCCACACTAAATCCACCAACCGGAATTGAAGGAAACATTTTTGAAGATAGGCATCTGACTATAAATAAGAATTAAAATGTGCAGAAATTGGGGGTTGATCTTATGGCACCAACTGTTCCCATAGAGTACATTGGCCAGCAGGAATCAAAAAATTGGTTGCGGATAAGTTGTGCTGTAATTATGGGGAAAACTAGGAAGTTTTCCAAGGGACATTCCTCTGGTTTTGTTCCCGATAATGTACATTGTGTAGATACTGTTGTTGACACAGAGATGACTGTTTCAGAGAATTCATGTGCCCCTAGACGGAAATGTATTAGTCTGAATGTGGATACTTATGATCGAAATGATATTCCCTTACAAGTTCTATCACTGTCAAAGATGTCAGTGTCTGAGAGGAAGGCTTTAGAACTGAGGTTGAAAAGTGAACTTGAACAAGTTAGGCTTCTTCAGAAGAAAATTGCTTCACTGAATTTAAATGGTGTAGCTTTGTCGCCCCATGTATTCACCTCACAGGGAAAGAAACAGGCTCCTCCTGATCGAAATGGGCCACGGACAAAACGAGGGCATAATGAGTCGGTGAAGCAGGCTGTGCCACCAAGTACTTCAAATGCTATGTTGATGAAACAGTGCGAGACCTTACTGAATCGGTTGATGTCACATCAGTATGGGTGGGTTTTCAACACTCCTGTTGATGTAGTTAAGTTGAATATTCCAGATTACTTCAATGTTATAAAGCACCCCATGGACTTGGGGACACTGAAAAGTAAGTTATTATCAGGTGAGTATTCGAGTCTACTGGGATTTGCTGCAGATGTGAGGCTTACTTTCTCAAATGCCATGACCTACAACCCACCTGGAAATCATGTCCATTTCATGGCTGAGACACTCCGTAAATATTTTGAAGTGAGATGGAAATCGATTGAGAAGAAGGTTCCTGTTACCCTTGATGCACCGGTACTTTCAACATCAAGTGTTTGTATAGAAACTGTAACTCCTAAACCAATGCCTCCCTCTAAAAAGAAGAAAATCACACCAGTAGACAATAAGGTCAAGCAAGAATCTGTGAAGCGTGTCATTACCAATGAAGAGAAGCATAAACTTAGCACAGAATTGGAGGCTCTATTAGCAGAATTGCCTGAAAGCATTATTGACTTCCTAAAAAGGCAAAGTTATAATGCAAGTCAAATTGATGAAGATGAGATTGAGATTGATATTGATGCTCTAAGTGATGATACTTTGTTAACATTGCGGAAGCTTGTAGATGACTATTTGCTGGATAAACAGAAAAAGCAGGGAAGAGCTGAACCTTGTGAAATGGAGGTCTCTCTCTCTCTCTCTCTCTCTCTCTCTTTCTCATGTGTGAGTGTTGTTGAGTGTGTTAACATCTTCCTTGTAAAATAAGTGGAACTCAGACTGTGTTGCTTTCCCCCCCTTTTTGCTGCAGCTTCTTAATCACTCAGGTTTCAGCAATTCATCAGGGCAACCATGCAAAGGTAATTTTCTATCCCACTTGCTACTTAGGCCAGTTGTTGAACTGATGAACATATTTGTCACCTAAGGCTTGAGTTTAAAATTGTTTATTTAAAACCTTTTCTCATTTATTTTCAGGCAATGATCCTGTTGACGAGGATGTTGACATTGGTGGGAATGATCCTCCTATCACAAGCTACCCTCCAGTAGAGATTGAAAAAGATACAGCCCTTAGAAACAGTAAATGCGGTAGTTCAAGTAGTGAATCGGGCTCTTCTTCCAGTGGTTCGTGTTACTATGAACCTTCTATACATTTCCTTAACCTTTGGAGCATGTGAAATGCCAATGTTTATCGTAGTTAATTTATATTTTCATCTTTTATCACCAAACAGGAGAAAAGTGAAAATTGTCAGGAGTCTTTTGGTGGAACATAGGGTTTGATGCCAAACAAACTTGAGAGTTGAATTCTACGACCTTGTCAAACTTGGAACATTTCTTCCTTTACGTTTTCATTTATTTAATTTTTATTTTGTACTGTGTCGAACTTGATATCTTGACCTATGTAAATTTTTTGCTGCTACAACATAGGAACCTTAGAAAACTTCTTTGAATCTCAATACTTCGTCTTTTACTTATCCTAAAAAAAGCTCAATATTCTTCAATGCTTTACCATATTAGTATCATATACTATGATATACACTCAAAAAGTAAATTCAAAGAAACTCTTGCAAAAGATATCTAATAGTTCTTTCAGTCTCTGAATATTTGAATTTTGCTTTTAGTATCAAATTTTGTGTCTTTGAAAATTGTGGTTGTGGATTTAAAAGTATTAGGCTTGCATTTGGAAGTGAAGAAAAGCAAATTGAGCTTGGAACTATTTGATTTATTTGATAAAATATCTTCGATAACACCGTAAATAGTTATAGGAAAATGTCATAAGTTGAATTTCCTGAAAATAAAAAAGAATAATTCAATGACAAGTGACACATATTATAAATATTATATCTTTCTTAAGATGTAGTTTGGATGATATACATATACCTGATGCTTTTTTTAGAGGCACCCATATAATTCAAGTATAACAATCAGTGTTGTTATACATGAATTGCAAGCATTTAGATATGTGTCATTAGTAGTGTATCGTTTGGAACATGATTTGTACGATACAGAGTTGTATCATAAGATTTCACACTGTATCGTGGATTCGTGATACATACTGTTTCGCACGATAAAATAATGCAATATATCTGACCTCAAAGTTTCTACTAATTGTTCCTCTTCGGTCGAACTTCAGCCCCAAAGTCGTAAATAGCCACTGCATAGTTACTAATCCAAAGATGCAAACTAGTTGTCTCTTGAACAGGAAAAAAAAAAAACAAATATTACCAGCACAATTGAAGAGAAAATAAAATAGAATAAGAGTCGGCCGCACTGCCGTTCTTGTTTCCTTTCGCCAGAGCTTCCCCAATCAAAATGCCAGTGTGGATGCATCTTTCCATCTTCCCTAATCGAATAGAGAGATTAAGAGTTTTTAAATATTTTAGGCCTGTTCTGTTTGAAAACAAGCATATAATCAATAAACAATCCTGTTTGGCAATTGCCCATTTAAAACATTACAACCTGTGAAATAGTGCACCCATAACGCATTTTTTGTTAGGAGGATATCTATTTTTGTGTGTGCTTATATGCACATATGTCAACGTATCTTGCGATGCATGATACGATACGATACACAATACTTGAAGTTGTTATGCCGATACACAATATGTATCATGATTTGACAACACTGATAAGAATTATCATGAGATACTTCTAAACATGCACTAGGTGCACAATTTCTTGTAATTTTGTAGGGATTAACACCCCCCGGGGGGGGGGGGGGGATGTTTTGTTAGGATGGCCGTGATCATGACAACATTTGATGTTGAAACAAGTTTTGGAGTGGATGGAAGTTGATTCCGTTTCGGATTGCATAATCAAATAATCTTGTTTTAAAGTTAGTGAATTATACTTTGTGGGGAATTCTAATGTACATGAGCTGAAATTAAAATTGGAAAAGGTTGATTGGTAATTCTGTGAATGTTTGAACTTTGAGGCCCCTAAAGAATTGTATTTAACTCAATTCTGAAGTTTGTTATTGTTAAACTAATCAATCAGCCTTTAGGGGGGGCTACTAGGCAGTGTCGGATGCACAAAGGGACTAGGAGGGGCATGTGCCCCTTCTCAAATTTTTATAAGACTACACTAGTACCCATATATTTGTAGAGTGTTTTTTTAACCTCTGAAATATTATAATTATGCCCACCCTAAATCATTTAAGATCCCTGAAAAATTATATTTTTTGAAGGCCCTGCTTATTTTTCTATACTCTCTCTCTTCCCTTTGTTCTCTCTCTCTCTTTTTTTTCTTTGCAAAATTAATTTCTCTTCTAGCACTTCTAGTTTAATTTTTCTTAAAGGTCCTCCTTATTTTCTTATTAGGAAAATTACATATGTGGTCACTGTAATTTGCCTATTGTGTGAATTTGATCCTATAGTTCTAATTGCATCAATGTTGCACTTTAAATTTTTTCATTATGTCAATTTAAACCAATTGGTATTGCCCACTAATAAATTGAACGAAAATTAAGGAAAAAATGGTCCAGTCACTCTCTTCAAAGTGATTGAGGAGTTGACATACTATTTTACCCTTGATTTTAGTCTAATTTTTAAAGGGGTGTTGTCGAGTTTATTAAATTGAGACAATGTGAAAAATTTTAAAGTTAAATTGATACACTTAAGAGTAGTGCTACAATGACTATCTATAAAAAACAAAGAGTAATGCTACAATGACTATCTCTTTTTTATGACATTTCATCAACCATCCAATGTGGCACATATACATTAGTTAGATATTAATGACATTCATGTGGGGTCTGTTATTATGTGTGTGCGCCACATCAGATGGACCCCACATGAATGTCATTAATATCCAACTAATGTGCGTATACCACATCAGATGGTAGATGAAATGTGGTAAAAGAAGATGGTCAAATAGTGACCAAAATGACATGAGACAAACTATACACCATGGGTGTCATTTGAACTTTCATATTTTTTGCATAGTATTTTTCTTTTTCAATGAATATTTATGTTTTGTGCTTAATATTAAATAAAAAAGGTCACATTATATTATTGTTGCCGATTACGGGAAATTTGTTTTGAGTTTGTGATTAGTAAGTGCCCCTCTTAAAGTAATTTCCTGTCTCTGCCAATGCTACTAGGCAATCATGGTGGCAAAATTCTTAACCTTTATTTATGTGCAATACCATAGGAGAATTGATTAGTTAGAAGTTTGGCATTTTTTGTTTAGGTTGAAGAATGTCAACATGATGTCAGTTGTAAAATTCCCTGTGGAAGCTGGGTGACTACTACAATGTCATTTAGACATCTAGGTAGGACAAGTGTGGGGGATATTCTTGTAGCAGTAGTGAGCCCAACTTAATATGATGCAGTGATGGAAAGGGCTATATAGGGTTAATTTTAATTGGTTTTAAAAGCCTGAAAGGATTGTAAAATATGGGGATCTTAAGGTTTTAAAATGGGTAACAAAAGAATAAGGATTTGAAAATGAAAACAAAATATTTTATTACTGTTTTGGGCACTATGAACAGTACCTGTGAATATCTAGCTTCTAGTTTTATGTTTCTTTAGGCAATAGGGTTGATGAATTAAATGAAGATAGCTTAGGCATGTGGAATAATGTTTAATGGTACAGAAAAATAGCAAAATAGATATGGTTTTGCAGCTTAAAGGCTTAAACATAGAAATTTACGAATAAAGAGAAGAGGAGAGAAAAAAGTTGTTGGTATCTATGTTTAGAATTGAATGACACAATTCTTCATAAAACTTCAAGAGCTTCACAAAATTTTCTGAAACATATTCTCTATTGAAGAATCTTTGAGGATTTGATTGAAGAGGTGGATTCTTTACGGATAATGTCTGTTACCTGCTGTCATCTTTTTGGGTTTGGTCTCCAAACCCTTCGGAGGAATTCCTCTCTCTCTCTCTCTCTCTCTCTCTCTCTCTCTCTCTCTCTCTCTCTCTTTTTCTTATTTATTTATTTATTTTCTTAATCTCTAGAGATATGAGAGCAGTGTGTGATTTGTAGCGCAAGTATTTGATTGTCTTTGTTTTTGTTTTTGCTTTTCTTTTCTTAGAGGACTTTTATGCTCTCCTGTTTCTCTTGTACTATCATTTAATTCAGTACTATCATGGTTGGTTACCCTATGTTTAGTCAGCGACTGTGTTAGTAAGATTACTATAATTTTTTAATCTTTCTTGGAACTCTATTCCAGATTCAGACTCAGGTAGTTCTTCTGGCAATGAATCAGATGGTGCTAGAGCTTCAGTTCCTGCAATTAGTACAAAGGTACATGTTGATAGGATTGAATCTGGATGGAAAATTCAATGCCTATTTGTTAGGTGTTGTGTTGCAGGCTAAAAATTAGTCACTTTTTGTTCTCTTCCTCTTTATGTGTGGCAATGTTGCAAAGTAATTACGTCATCTGCATTTTATCCCTTTGGTAGGATAACTTAGGATCTGGAGCAAATATAGAGCAGAAAAGCAATGATCTCAGTGATCCTGACATTGGAAATTGTGAGTACCTTTAATATGTGATTCTTGTACTCATGTACCATTGTTGTCAAATAGTGAATTGAATTGTGAATCAGTTTACTAAAATAGTGAATGAATCCAATCAAATATTGAATTCTAAGACCTAAAAAAAATATTGAATTCTAAGATTCACTTTATTGAACATAATATGTAATTTTATATATGTATATACATATAAAAATACACATAGTGTTTAAAATGAAATAAATATTAATATAACTAAACTGTATATATGTATATACAAATTCAATACAAATAGAATTGAATTGCTTGAATTGTAGTGAATCGCAATTGAATATTTAAGATCCAACTACATGAATCGAACTGTTTTGCTTGAAACTTGTATTGAATTGTGAATTGTAAGATTCTAACAACCATGATTTGGAAAATATATGATAGTTTTTTGTTTCTTCAACCCTGTGTTTTCTGAGGGTCTGCTACTCCGTGTTTCACAGATTCCTTAAATGGGTTGAACCAAGTTAAGCAGAATTCCCAGCCAAAAGAGGTTGCCATTGAGACCGAAGGCTGCCAAGAGGGTAAGCAATGGTATTTTGAAGAAATCCTGTGCTGTTAGTTTTGCAGCATCATCTTAACCATCATGCTGTAACATTTTAGGGGAGAGTGCTCCATCTGGGAGGCAAGTCTCCCCCAACAAGCTCTACCGTGCAGCTTTGTTGAGAAGTCGTTTTGCAGACACCATTCTTAAAGCTCAAGAAAAGACGCTTGATAAGGTTGGTTAAAATTTTGGTGTACTTTGTGTTACATAGCCAGTTTACTGGGTTCATGTGAACAATATTTGTGATGTGGTCATTGATGTATGTAAGTGATGTGTTGAGTCCAGGGTGAAAAGCAGGATCCTGAGAAGCTGCGTCTTGAGAGAGAGGAGCTTGAAAGGCGTAGAAAAGAAGGTAGGAATCTGCAGTTTAAAACTTAAAAAAATTACAGTTTACCCTGTTCAACTATGGGCCATTTTCACTTTACCCTCTTTAATTAAAAATTGCTACATCTTATTCCCTAATCTTTTGATTTGTTTCAATCTCAATCTTCTGTTAACATTTTGTTATGAAAAAGAGGATAGAAACGTTCATGTGAGCAGTGCATACCAATTTCCCGATTAAAATGCTTATTCAAAAGCCAGTTTATATACATATAAGTGAGAAATATGTACTATGTATTTTTCTTTCTAATCATAAAATTGACATTTGCATATATTTTCTCTCACATATTTCTTCATAGGATAGGAGATTATAAATACATGCTTCACAAATATGTAAATAAATTAGTTCTTGAATGAGTATTTTGGTCAATTTGGCATGTATGCCACTTTTTCATTCTCTTTTCATACCAGAATGTTGAGATTGAAACAATCTTTACAACAATTTTTAGTTGAGAGGGGGTAAAGTGAAAATGGCCCATAGTTGATGGGGGTAAACCGTAATTCGCCTATTAATAATGCAAATTTATGTCCATGAAGTTGAAGGATTTCATACTAGTAATTGTTAGACTCCTTTACATAATGCTTTTGTGCCTTTCTGTTGCTGTAGAAAAAGCTCGATTAGAAGCAGAGGCGAAGGCTGCCGAAGAAGCTCGAATGAAAGCAGAAGCAGAAGCTGCCGCTGAAGCCAAAAGGAAAAGAGAACTCGAGAGAGAAGCAGCACGCCAGGCTCTGCAAAAGGTAAACTAAACTAATTGTATAAGAGTTATTTACACCTAGACCTCTTTAACTATTTGTAAATATCACTTTACATCCTTAGCTATGAACCAGTTCATTTCGACCATTTCAACTATAAAAATGCATCAATTCCACATCCCTCCACAATTGGGGGCATTTGTAAGGTTTTTATAGTTGAGGGTGAAAATGTACTGGTAAAGTGATTTTTTTACTAATAGTTGAGCGGGTCTTGGTGTAATGCAAGAGCTATAAAGCTAATTGGAAATTTCAACCTTTCTTGTAGCTGAAAATTTGTGCTATTTGCAGATGGAAAAGACTGTTGAAATTAACGAGAACTGTCAGTTTATGGAGGATCTAGAAATGCTTAGGACTGCTGCCGCTGCAGAACATTTACCGAGCTTCGAAGATGATGCAAGCCCAGATAAAACCCTAAATGTTCTTGATAGATTCAAATTCCGGGGAAATAGTAATCCCTTGGAGCAACTTGGTTTGTACATGAAGGTGGACGATGAGGACGAAGAAGAAGGTGAGCCCCACAATGTTCCGGATGAAGTAAATGATGCAGAGGAAGGAGAGATTGATTGATTGGTTTTTGCTCATGAATTCAGATTGTTGAACTCAAATGCTTGGCATGCCCATGGTTCTAGCATGTTCTCCCTCCCTGTATTTGTCACGGAGACGAGTTTTCTTTGGAAGCTTCTATTTAATGAAAAATCTCATTACACACCTTTTATGCGTTTTTCATACTTGTACTTTATGGAAAAAAAGGTATTGTACATACGAGTGTAAAGAGATATTAATGTCGTGTAATTGGAAGCTCCCGTTTCTTCTTTCTCGAGTCTAACAAACTTTTGAACTTGGAAAGACCAAAAAGGACATTATGTTGGAAGCTTGTGCCTGTGTTTCGGACTGGGTATGGGGTTTTGTTTTGGAGAACAAAAGTGAACCTAGGGTTAATAAGAGTTATTATCGTAGAATATTTGATCATATAGACTTGTTGATTGATGTTTTGGTGTGGAGAACATAGGGTTGCTTGTGGATATTTTCGTGGTGCCGAGAATTGTATTGATTGGGATTTTGTTTTGCTTTGTTTTTTCCTTTTCCTCTAGGTGTGAAGGGACAAAAAAATATTTTGCAACCTGTCATTTGATCATAGATGCAGTTGGAAACTACATTTGATGATCTGAAAGCGATACGTGTCTGCAAAGTCTCGGGTAGATCATTGTGGAAAATTACACTAATTGTTCCCTTTGGTGCTGTTTATGGAAGTGGATGTGTTCTTTTACATCTATAATTAATTAAGAAAAGTAACTTAAACAAGTCAAAAAAAAAATTAAGGGTGTGTTTGGTTTGTATTTTGAGATAAATTTTTTAAGGAGAGAGTTTATAAATTCTTTTGGTTTGTTTGGTTATATATTTTAAAAAGAGTTTTGGAGTTTTGGTGTTTGGGATGATTTGATATTTTGTTGTAGTTAAGTAGATGTGTGTGAGAGAAAATGATTGAGAACGAGAGAGAAGAGAGAAAAGTTGATTGATTGATGTATAGGAGAGAGTGATTTTAAATTTTTTTTTTTCATTTGAACCAAACAAAAATTTGAAATTTTGTTTCAAAAATTGTATCTGGAGATACAAACCAAACAAGTTCTAATTATTTAAAAGTTAAGAGGAGAACATATGTTTTTGAATTATATATTTAAATTAAGGATTGAATTATCCCCAGTTTAGAAATACCTCTCCATCAAGATTTGGATTGGAGAGAATTGAGTCCCTTTAAATTATTGATTTTAGAATACAATGAAATAGGGATCCTGCGGATTGTATGTTATGTGCCACTTGATTGATTGGGATTCGAGTTGAGATAATTTATCTGCATTTGATCACTCATGATTTCGAAATTAATTGAGTGGGTTGGTGGGTGAATGCGGATTAGGTTGACAGATTGAACAAATTATAATTTTATAATAAAAAAAACCTAGGTTGTTTTTGGAGAAGCTCTCCAAACACATTTCCACTCATTTTTTTGAGTGTGTTATTTGTTTATAGTTTTTAAAAATTAATTTCACATCCACTTTTGAAAACTCTTTTCAAAGCGAAAAAATTTGGACTAATCGGTCGTCCTCTTGGACGTCCGGCCGGTTGTCCGGAACAGTGCTATTTTTTTTTATAATTGCCACATGCTATTTTTTGTATTTTAAATAAAAAAATTTTGAAATTTTGAAAATTTTTTTTATGAGCTTTAAATAAAATTTTGAGTTGTGTGTTTCATTATGATTGATAAGTTTTTGTATCAAATATCATATGTCACATCAAAAATTTTCCACTCAATTCAAAACTCATTCACGAAACAAATTTTCTACACTCAAATCATAATTCCAAAACTCATAAATTCAAAATACAAATCTATTCTCAAATTATATTTAGAAAACTCTATTAAACATTACTTTTAAATTTTTTAATGAACAAATCTTATTTTATAAAAAAAAATCTTAATTTTTAGTTCAACAATTATTTTATATCTGTTTTTGAATGGTGCAACTATTGCATGTGAATGGTGTAAATTCATTTTTGTACTGAATAAATACAGTATTAAAATAATTTTATTTGTAATGCAATTATTTTATGTCCCCCTCAACAGATTTGATTGATTCCAAACACCTGCGTTATTTAGGTTTCATCGCCACACTCACTTGCCTTCGATTAATCAAATTTTCTCTCTCTGGCGACGTTTCTTCGTTCTCTCTCTTCCTGCTCCATATCCCTCACTATTCGGAGGTTCCCCAACGCTTCTTCAATGGCTGCTGCTGCTGCTGCTGCTATGTCCTTCAACTCCATCGGAGTTCCGGACAAAATCGCTCCTTCCGGCTGCCCAATTACTCGCCAAATCTCTCATTTTCGCTCTCCTTCTCTGCTCTCTTCCGGTCTTCGATCTTCTCCCTTCAATCCATGCCCTGCCTTGCAATGCCGGTGGTCTTCTTCCTCTGCTTCTTCTTCAGGTATCACAAAACACTTTTAGTCTTAGCTTAATGTTTGTTTGTGTTCCTTGTTTGTTGAATCTGAATTGTGTGAACCTAGTTCTATAAATGTTATTGATTGGGGGAATCGATTAATGTTCGATGATCTGTTGTATGTTTTGGTGATGATCTTTTTCTTATCAAAATTTAATTGTATGTATTTCTATGGTTACAAATTTGTGGTACCAATAACATTTAATATTGGCGTCTATGTGAGGTGATTTTTGAAGTTTGATTATGTAATATTTATGGAAATTGAGCTGAAAACTAACAATGTGTATGTGAAGTACAATTGTGGAGAACTTGGGTGTAGGTCAAGTGATTTTTAGGGAAGATTAGGGTTCTTGCTTATGGGAAAGTGTTGTCGAATGACCAGTTGTGCCAAAGCATTTCCAATGGAGAAAAAATTGTGTGTTGGCTTTTTATGGTAAATTACAAATATATCTCCTCTCCTGAGGTTTGTCTAAAATACAATTCTCCTCTGGTTTGAGAAATTACAAATATCATTGTCAGTGTTTGACTTTTATTGTCAATATTAAAGATTAATTTACTTGATTACCCTCCAATACCAAAAGAAAATGACTCTACTACCTTCATCTTCTTCATCCTTACTCTTTTATTCTTTTTCCCTTCTTTTTTCTTCATATTTTTTTTTTTTTTTTTTTTTTTTTTTCATTCTTCCTCACTGAAACCAACACAGTGGCCACCACTCCCCCCTCTCGCACCCTCCACAGTGACTAGGAATGGCAATGGGGCGGGGCGGGGCGGGGCGGGGCGGGGGACTACACTCTCCGTTCCCGATCTCCGAAAGTGATAAATTCCCCGTCCCCGGCTTCGATCCCCAGCAGGGAGCCCGTCACCGCCCCCGCCCCCCGCCCCCGCCCCCGCCCCCGCCCCTGCCCCCGATCGGAGATCGGTATCCCCGACCTCGAAAAATCCCCAGATTACAATAGCATATCATTTTTTTTTTTGATTCAAAGGAAAGATTAATAGTGATCTGTAAATATCTTCAAATTCAAATTCAAATTCAAATTCAAAAATAACATATCTTCAAATTCACAATGATTTGTAAATAGCACATCTTCAAATTAAAAAAGAACATATCTGTCAATATATCCTATTCAAGTTCCACCCAAAAGATATTCAAATAGCATATTCAAGCTCCACTCAATAGCATATCTGCCAACATATTTTCAAAGAGCATGTCCACATATTTTCAAGTAGCATATCTGTAAACATATTTGCAACATATTCAAATAGCATATTTGTCAATAGGGATGGCAATATGTCAATATCATATCTGTCAACATATTTTCAATATATTCAAATAGCATATTCCATCCAGCAGCCCACACAAAGAAAAATTAAGCAAGTTGCAAAGAGAATAAGTAGTCCCAAGCACAGCTCGCAAGGGATAGGCTACCCAAAAATAAATAAATAAATAAATAAAAAATCCATTACAATATAAAAAATCAAATCAATTGTGAAAAAAAAAAAAAAGCAACATTGTTTCTCTAGTACTCTGATACAACCACACCACAACTTTTATCATCTCCTTCAACTTGAATTCCTATTAAGGCCAAGTTTGGAAAGTTGCCAAAAAGCAAAAAAGTTATTTAAAAAGTTAAAAAATTGTCACTATTCACCAAAAGTCAAAAATTACGGTTGCACAACTCCCAATCCTAATTTTCCCCTACACACTAATTTATGTAATTTTTTAATACATATTTTTCCATAAAAAGTCAAAAAGTTAACCCAAACAATTATATTTTTTTCCTCAACTTTTTAGTCCAAAAAGACAAAAAGTGCACTTATTTAGGACACCCCAAACAACCCCTAAATAACGAAAGGAAAAAAAAATAATCAATACTAATAATAAGATGTAAAAAATGTTAACAATTAAAACAAAAAAGATGACAACTAACACAAAATAGCACACGACTCATCCGAGTCGATCTCATCATCATCATATTTAGTCGCATAGCCCACTGATTCCAATGTTAAATTTCCTAAAAAATAAAGAATATAAATTCAGTATTGAAATTATTCCATGGTAATATAAAAGTGAAATAATAATATGTAGATTACATGAAATAATAATATGAGTATTTTTCATCTCTGCACCCCACAACCAACTTTGTACACACATTAATGCTTCTAATGTGTTTGGATGAAGTCTACTACGATGTAGACTCACCAACCTTCCACTAGTACTAAATGCTGACTTAGAAGTAACAGTGGATATAGGAATAGCTAAAATATCCCTAGCTATTGCCTGTAAGGTCGGATACTTTGGTCCATTGGCTTTCCACCATTTCAAAACATCAAAACCTGAAGTTCTTGGCAAAACATCATCTTCTAGATAGTGGTCCAACTTTGATCTTACATTCTTTATTTTTTTACTTCTTTTTCTATTAATAAACTAATCATACTCTGAAAGGGTCTCTGTAACAATTTCTGAATGAATAAAAGAGTCACCAACAACATCGGTCTCCATACCAACTTGCTTCTGATACTCTTGCAACAAATCATAACAAATCTGACGAACCCTATCAACTTCATCTTCAGCTTTGTCTCCATAAAGTTTTTCAAAATAAAACTCCAATACACTTATTTTATACTTAGGATCAAGTACAACAGCAACTACAATAACACCATGTATCACTAGCCAATATTTATCAAATTTTTCCATCATTTTTGATGTCATTGTTCTAATCACTTCAATTTCACAAGAGAGTCATTGAGACAGTGTCATCCTAATCTCACATAAAACTGGGAAACAAACATTGGCTGTGGGATACTTAGTACCAGAAAATAACTCTGTGATAGAAAAAAATATCTTAAACCTCCCACTAATTTCTCTAGCAAACTCCCATTCTTCCTCACTTGGCACGGTCTTATATTGGGGCTTTCTATTTTTCAACCGAGAAAAGACATCCTTATACAATAAGGCAGTCTGAAGCATTAAGTAGGTTGAATTCCACCTAGTTGCAAAATCAAGTCCTAATTTCTTATTATGTGGATTACGCAATTGATTGACTGTTTTTTCAAATTTTTCTTGTCTTTTTGGTGTTGCTGTCCAATAAGCTACACTTCCCTGGATTTTCTCCACACCCACTCGTATGACCTCTAGTCCATCTTTCACAATCAAATTCAAAATATGCGCACAACAACGCATATGAAATAAAGTACCATCCAACAAAAGAGATGTATTACTCAACTTATCCATCAACATGGTAATCATGGCATCATTTGTGGAGCAATTATCAACAGTAACAGTAGAGATTTTTCTATCAATATTCCAGTCCATCATACACTCCAGTAAAGTATCACAAAGAACTTCTTTTGTGTGTGGACATGGAACATAAATAAACCTAAAATATAATATTCATGAACAAGTATTAATAACATGCAAATTGAACTGAATAAGATAGAACTTTTAAATGATTTGCAAATTTACAAATATATACCTCAAAATGCGACTTTGTAATGTCCATGAATCATCAATAAAGTATGCGGTGACAGCCATGAATCATTTCTTTTGATTGCTAGCAGTCTACATATCAGTTGTAATTGCTATCCTACTTTTATTATGCTCCACCAAACTCAATGTCTTCACCTTCTCATAATCATAAATTTTGAAAATCACTCTTCGTATTTCGAGAAGGTACTTTAAACAATGGTTGAAGTGCTGCTGAATATCGTTTAAAACCAACATGATCTACGATAGAGAGGGGATATTCATGAAGTATTATGGCATGTGACAACTCTTTCCTAGCAAAATCTTGATAAAAAATATAAGAATTCATTTTTGGACTTTCTCTATTAAAATTGTTAGTTAAAACTTTTTGTCTCATGTCCATCGCTTTTTTCCTAGTACAACTCTTATAGTGATCATGCAAATGCCTAGTTCCATTTTTTGAATAAGCTCCAAGATGCTTATTACAATAATTACATATTGCCTTCCACACCCCCATTGACTTGTTGTTTCTTAAAGTGTTCCCACACAACACTAGGTTTTCTTTTAGTTCTTCCACAAATATTAGACTCTTCTTCTAAATCAATAACATTTTGATTAGAGAGGGGAGACGGTGAGTTGGTAACTGGCAATGATTATTCTGAGGCCTCGCTCTCAACTGGTACTTGAGAGTTAACATCTGACATTTTTTACCTTTATAAAAATAACATGAAATACATAAACAGAGGCAACGTTGTGTAATTCCAGAATTATGTAGTAGTACTAAAATGATAAGTAAACAGATGCACAGCATTGTCATTGTGTAATTCTAGAATTATTAATCCTAAGCCTAATAATCTCTCATGTAATCTAGTCCAATGAAACAAACACAACTTGAAAGCTAGTAGTACTAAAATGATAAGTAACAACATTAGAACAAAACAATGCGGGTAGGAATCCAACCATAGTACAGTCAGTGATGAAGAATAAAGTAGGCAGAACCATGGGATTGAAATAGTTGCTCCAAAAAATAGTGAAATAGAAAAGCAAGAAAAACATAAAATGGAGTTCTTCCTTCTGCATTCATGATGTTTTTGTGTAGAAATTAAATGAGTTTCAATTATCTAAATGGTTGTTGCAAGAGCATCTTTCCAACAAAAACAAAGCTTGAAAAAGCTTTGGAAGAAGCATCTGCTGAACAAGAAGGTGAAGGACAGTCCAATCATTTGATTTGTTGATATAATAGAACTATTTGGTATAATTTCAAGTTGAGAAGTAAACTGAGGATGTTATTTGAGGAGGTCAATCAATGAAATGGAACTGTTGTTTGGTTGGTGCAATTCATGAGTAGATTAAAACAAAAAAAAAAAGAAGACAATTTAGAACTTCATCTTATGTTTTTCACAATTACATGGTTGTGTTAATTTTATGTTTGGAAATAAATTTGTTAGCAGATTGAAACATTTGGAGTTAGCTTGGTAAGTTGTTATTGAAGTCAGTCAATTTTTTTAGCTAGACTCTCTCAGCCTCCCTTTCTCTTAGCTAGACTCTCTCACCCTCCCTTTCTTCTTCCCCTTCTCTTAACTAATTTTTCCTACCTGTTTCTCTTAGCTAATTGGGTATAATTTCAAGCAGCAATCAGCATAACACAACAATTTATATCTTTAAATCCACTAGAAATAAGACTCATATTCAACACACATCCATGCCCTAGATTATCAACACACATTTTGGTACTCAGTTTATTTGTATCCATGACAAAACTAAAAAAAACAAAAAAACAAAAACAGAGGTCAGAATAGAACATATATATATACACTTAGATACTCTGATCTGATACATACTCTGAGGTCCAATACTTCGATACAAACATATATATATATATACATGTATACACTCAGATATATAAATACACTCAGTATCCATGAAAAAAAAAAAAAGACAAAGGTCGAAATCGAAAGCAGTAATACATACACTCAGATACTCCAATACATACTCTGAGGTCCAATACTCTGATACATACATACATATATATACACATATATACACTCAGATCTGAAATCTCTAGATCAAGTTTAATGCGAGAGAGAGAGAGAGAGAGAGAGAGAGAGAGAGAGAGATAAAGAGATACCCTTTGAAGATCGGTGGTGAGGGAGGAGCGGCGGTGTGAGAGAGAGAGAGAGAGAGAGAGAGAGCTTGTTTGTGTTTGTGTTGTGATTGATTCAACCAAACCCTAAACACATACACACACATACATAGGTGGTGTTTGGGAAGAATTTTAGTTGGGTTTTTTCTCATTTTTTTCACTAAAAGACAAAAATTTTGCAAAACAAAAAAAAACACATCCAAACAAAATATCACATCCAACCTCATAATCATTTCACTTTTTCTCTCACAAGTATCACATCCAACCACAAAAAAATATCTTCCCAAACACACAATTTTTTTTCTTCAATAATATCCCACATCTAAAAAAAACCTACTTCCCAAACACCATCATATATAAACAGGGGCATACTTGTAATTTTATATCGGGGCTAAACTGGGCGGGGATTGGGGCCAGGGCTTAGAAATGTATCACCGTCCCCGGCCCGAATGTCATCAGGGATTGATTTTTGAATACCATCCCCAGCCCGTCGAGGATATTTTTCGGGGAAAACCCGCTCAATTCGGGGTCAGGGGGTCGGGTTCCCGTCGGATCGGGTTTAAATTGTCATCCCTAACAGTGACAACCATCACCTCCATTGACTCTCCAAATCACTCCCTTACTCTGCCACGGCTGCCACATTTCTTCCCCCCTACTTCACCCCTCTATTATAGCTATCTCATCACCTCCCCTCCATTTTTTTTTTGGTTCTTTTTTGTTTTCTTTGGGTGTAGAGAAAAGAGTATTGATGATTAAATAGGTATTTTAATAAATAAAATTACTGACATTAGCAAAACCAGGTAGTTGACCTAGCAATTGATTAATAAAAAGGGGTATTTGTCATGTGATTTGAAACTTCAAAGGACAAAATGTATTTTTCAAGACTTGAGGGGAAGTTTGTGTTTTAGACAAACCTCAAGAGGTGTATTTATAGTTTACCCAACTTTTAACAAAAGTTAAGGCCCCATTTTATATGTTAAGATTTGTTAGTTTAGTGAGTATGTGGGTGTTGCAATGGAGATGTTAATGTGTGTTATGGAAAAGCATGCTCACTTTAATGTATTTTATAAGAATAAAACTTAAAAAAAAAAAACGGTTCAAGTATCTCCTACATTCATACTATATATTTGTGGTCCTAATGACATTTAATGTTGTTAGTCGACGAGCATTAGTTCGGCATCTATCTGTGGTGATTTTTGAAGTTTGTTTATAGAGGTAATATTTATGGAAATTGAGCTGAAAATCAACAAACAATGTGTATGTAAAGTAGAAATGTGGATTCTATGTAGAAATGCGTGTGTGCATGATTTGATTGAGAAAAATGGCATGTATAGGTGTTAGAGCGCAGGCTTTGGCGGTTGAACAAGCAGGTGTCGACATTGCTCAGAATGTTGAAGCTCCTGTTGTTATTGTCACTGGGGCTTCTAGAGGTATCGGCAAGGCAATTGCATTAACTTTGGGGAAAGCTGGTTGTAAGGTCAGTGTTGCTTGCTTTTTTCTGAAATAATTTTAAAACATCAATGACAAATATATAGGGCTTTCAACAGGAAACAAAAGATGATGCTGATATAGTTTATTTTCCATTAGTTCAACGGGCACTATAAAATGGATACTGAATTTAGCATTTTGCTATTTAGTGATTTTCCATTTGGTTTGTAGGTGTGTATACACTATCAGCAATTACTTTGGTAATTATAACTTGAGGGAAAAAATTCGAAACTTAAAAATGTACATTTTAGACAGTATTCAAAAGGACATTTTGAAATACCAGTTTTAGAATTGTTCATGTTGGAGCAGCACACTCTTTCATTTGAAAATTTGAGTGAATACTTAATCAATTAGCAATTAAATTCTTCTTGCCGGATAGATGCATTTTATTCTCATTGTATGTTTTTATTTTTTATTTTTTATTTTATTTAAAAAAAAAAAATTCATTGGTTCAGTTGGTTAAATCCCTTAGATCACTGTTGCAGTTTTTGTGCAGGAAAGAAATATGGATCTTTTTAGTTGTACATTGTATGCACTACATAAGTATGCTTTGTTTTGTGCAACCAACGTTTTCTTCTCCTTTCTTATCATTAACCTTTTTATGACCAACATATATATCCTGGCATGTATAAATATGATTGGGTTGCATGTTGGCTAGCAGCATCTGCTGGTAGGAAAAAAGTGAAGTGATGATGCTGACCGTCGGAATTCTTAATTGAGGAACTAATATGCTGGCCAATTTAGGGAAACACTGCTAACTCTACTTTCGTTCCCATTTTGCATATAATGTTCAGGACCTTGTGTTTTCAATAATAACATTTCTATGAGTCTTGCAAGCAAAATAAGACCAATCACAAGAAAGCTCTTGTACTGCAGTAATATCATTTGATGTTTAGTTTGGCTTTAGAATATTATTATAATGAGAGCCATTTTATTGCTTGTCCATTAACATTTTTCTTTTAGAGCCATCCATAATCGCCTCCACCTACTATCGTGAATGAGGCATTCTGATTTTGTATTGTTTGCAAGTCATGAGGGATGAGCGAACCTTTTCAAATTATGCAGTTAACATAATCTTGCATTATTTGAAACTCTTACTTGTAGTTCAAGTATGTTTCCATTGTGTTATGTTCATTTTGGAAATGTTAACTTTCTCATAACCTTTTCAAATTAATCCTTATAATTGTGGACTCCAATGTGCTTTTACAGGTCCTGGTGAACTATGCGAGGTCATCAAAAGAGGCCGAAGAGGTCTCCAAAGAGGTTTGTCTTATTCTTTTAAATCATCTTACAAAGCATTTGATAGGATGTAATGGTGCAATACACAAAATTCTGCTTTTAGGTTAGTTTCTATTATTGATGGTTAATCTGCTCATTGTTTGTTGGTATCATTTCCTATTTTCCCCCATCAAACTAGTTAATGACGTTTGGCTATAATCACTATATTTATGCAACTTCTCTTTGACATTCTAAAAATCCATGTCTTGAATCACAAACCCAACTAAATTTTTACTATAGAGAAATTATGCAGAATGCCAAATTAAGGGATCTAATATGTATTTTCACAAGCAATAAGACAATGGTATTATGCTATGAAGCATGGGTACTCCGAAAATGTTGTCGTACTTGTACCGGATACTTATCGGGTATTGGTACTCGTACCGATAGGGCTACATGCGTACCGGATACTCGAAATACGTACCGGATACTTTTTATGCATTCTTTGATAGTTGGTTACTCTGTGGGTACGAGATGGGTACATCGGAGGTACGCCAAACTATGGAACATTGGTGGAGATATGTTTAATTTATTAGAGAGTTTTGATTTACTTGAAATTGCAAATCCTTTAATTGATGTGCTAGAGAGAAAAGATATATTATTCAATGATGAAGTTGGTGGAAGTGAAAATTGAAAGTTTAAGTTTTCAAATTTTACTTAGCTTGCTTTTGGAATGAAACTTTATTTTGTAATTTCTTCTATTTAATGGCATTAAATTAGCCTATGGACTTTGCTTTGGTATTGGTATTGTTAAACTATGATTTTTCTTTTGATTTTGTACTTTTTCCTTTTAGTTTTGGTATTGAACTTTGATTGTAGGTTGAATTTGAAACTATAAATTATAAAAAAAAATAAAAAATTTATTGACGTACCTCAGCCGTATCTGTATCCTATTTTTATTTTTTTTTAGGTCTTGCGGTATCAGCATATCCGTAATGTACCCGTATCAATATCCGTACCTGCACCCGTGCTTCATAGCTATTATGTTTGTTTAAATAACTAGATCTAACCATTCTATAGAACTCCCCAAACGATATTTTATCCGTCCATTTTACTGAAGTTACGTTTTTTACTTTAGGCTTTTCAGATAGTGAGATAAAATCTCACTAGTCTTTATAAAGATCAAAAACTTTTATGTTTGCATTATGGAATTCCTTGTGCTCTGCTACTTCTTCATATTTGTGAGATGTTTTCTGAAGAAAAAATTAGTGTATAAACCTATAGAAATCTGTACTTGGTGCCATCACATATACTGCCTGGTGGTTTATGTAGTACACACTGGATGGATACATATTTATAGTGCGTGCGTACTAGAAACAAATCAATTAGGATTGATCAAGGATAAGATAACAGATAACTTGCAAAAGAAAGTATTGGTATTAGCTTATTTACAGGGTCTAGTGGTCCAGCTGCAAAAAGCAAACACATCACATTGCTTGATTATATTAGACTTACATGTCTGTGCCTGCGCTTGTGATTTTTAGTCAAAATATGCCTATGTGAAATTGATAAAGAATCTCAATTACTGAAACTAATTTATTTGCCTCTTCGTAATAAAACATGCTTAAATTTATTTTGTTAGTCATGCCATGAGACTTTGTGTTTTAGGTTGTTGTACTTGTATGTTTATCTATGATCATGTCATGTCATATATCAATATATCATATTCTTTATGCAAATAATATTTGAGATTATGTTGAGGACAACAGAGTTGTAAGCAATTACAGTTCATGCTGTAGATTGAGGCATGTGGTGGCCAAGCTCTTACTTTTGGAGGTGATGTTTCAAAAGAAGATGATGCAGAATCAATGATTAAAACAGTGAGCAAACTATTCTCAGGGTGTTAAAAATTTACTGTTGAGTTTTCTTACAGTAGATGCTTGCGTTGTGACAAGGTTTTATCTGGTTCTTATGCATGCAGGCAGTTGATCGATGGGGAACAGTTGATGTATTGATAAATAATGCAGGTTAGCAACAGTTAACATGCAATTTTTCATGGGACTATTCTGTATTTCCATTCACAAACTGTTTTACAATGGTCTTAGGTATTACAAGAGATGGGCTGTTGATGAGAATGAAAAAATCCCAGTGGCAGGATGTTATTGATTTGAATCTTACAGGAGTATTTCTCTGCACACAGGTCTGTGTGTGCAGTCAGTGATGTGATTATTTTTTATTTTTTTATTTTTTTTGGTAACCTGGAGGCCGAAGCCAACAGTGATGTGATTATCTGTAGTATGTATTCAAATCTCTTCCATTCAGTTCATACCTAAGACTATTATTCTGGTTGCAGGCTGCAGCAAAAATTATGATGAAAAAGAAAAAGGTAATCTTCACATACACCTTATCTTATCTCCCACAAGCTGTGGTCAATTGATTAGTGAAAGAGCAGGGTTGTACGTGGTTCACTCTGCCTATAAGTTATACATGCTTTTGATCTACTCTTGCATTATGATTTATCTTTTTGAGTTTAGTTTAGAAATTGAATGAAAGAAACGTTACTCCAGATTGTTAAATACTTCAAAGTGGAACTTTTTCACTCTAATATTCTATGCATAGGATTTACTTTAATCTTAATAATTCCTTGCTTCTATAGCTTCAGTCTGATCTCAATTTTCAGGGAAGAATTATCAATATAGCATCTGTCGTAGGTTTGGTTGGCAATGCTGGCCAAGCCAATTATAGTGCTGCAAAAGCAGGAGTGATTGGCTTTACCAAGAGCGTTGCAAAGGAATATGCAAGCAGGAATCTAAATGTAAGTGCCCCGAACCAATGTCTGTTCATCGTAGTGGTAAGACAATATCAGATATATTCATAATGCTTATTACATTTAGGTTGTGTTTGGATCTTGGATCTGGGGAGAGATTTATGGAGGGAAAAAAAGGGAATGGATTCAATAATTTGATGCAATACAATAAAACTAAATCTTTCTTTTTCCATAGGTTAATGCTGTGGCTCCAGGGTTTATTGCATCTGATATGACCTCTAAGCTTGGAGAGGACATCGAAAAGAAAATTTTGGGGACCATTCCCTTGGGTGAGAATGCAAACAAATTTGCTTTGTTTTTTGGAATAAATGTTGTCCTTTATTATGAATGAAATTGCATTATAAGTCCTTACACTTGGTTCAACCTGTTGGATGAGTTTAATGGAATTAGTTCTTAATGTAGCTATCAGGACTTGTGAAACTGACTTTTCGTTGTGAGCATGCCCTCCAAGGCCCAAGTTGAATGCATTTGCTTAACTTCACTGGTTCAGATTTCTAATTAGTTGGCAATTTCTGTGTGGGATTCAGTTCAGAAGTATAATTTTTTCATGAAAAAGGAAGTTGAACTTCTCCATCCTTCACAAGTTTTCTTTGTAGTAGCAGGGATTTTGGCTGATAGACAAAACAGAACTATTAGAGAATGATCAAACTTTGATACTTCATGCGTCATTGTATTTATTTAGATCTATGTTACATGAACTCTTCTAGATGCATGAAGTACCTGTGTTGGACATTCGACTAAATCCTTACTGTAAATTGTGAAAACAGGACGGTACGGTCAACCAGAAGAAGTTGCCGGGCTAGTGGAATTCTTGGCTCTTAATCCTGCTGCTAGTTACATTACCGGACAGGTAATGCTAATTTAATATGATATTCTCATTTTTTGTTGGAATATAGTTACAGTTTTTTTCCGTACTGTTTGGAGGACAGAGGTTATCAGAGATATAATTGCATTATTGCAGGTTTTCACCATTGACGGAGGGATGGTAATGTAAGAGGCTTTTCGAAGCCCCCACCCACTTGACCTCTACAGCTTTGGGACTGCATTACATAGAAGTTCAATATGAGGCTTTACAACAACAGTAGCATTTCCAGATCTTGAGATGCGGAGTTTAGACATTATGTCGTTGCGAGGTAGTTCAGAAATACGGGGATTTGACAGTTTTTTTAGTTTCTTGAGATAGCCATGTTGTAGGTTTTGAACAGAAGACTGAGTTTTTCATTTTTTTTAGGTTCATTATCTGAATTTCATGAAATGGAGTTCCTAGTTTGTTCATGTTTTTAAACAAGCATGTTATTTAGCTCTCAATGTTCTTCAGTTGTATGGTACTGTTGCTACAGACTTTGTATTAGGGGGGAAAATGATTCAGCTTGTTTCGGAAAACAATTTTTTTAAAAATTTAGGTAGTGTTTGGTAGAGTTTTGTAAATGTGATTTGAGAGTATGAGTTGTATTTTGAGTTTGTGAGTTGTGGAATTATGATTTGAGTGTAGAAAATTTGTTTGGTTATGGTTTTTAAATAGAGTGTTAAAATGTGTTTTGAAGATGTATTTTGAATTAAGTTTTGAAAGTTTGATGTGACATGTGAAATAAGAAAATTTGTTTGGTGATGTGTTTTGAAAATAGTTTTCAAAACTTAATAATAACCGTATTTTTTATCAACAATAATAACCAAACTATTTTTAAAATATTGAAATTAAAAATTGATTTTTTTTTCAAGTAATTTTTTTCAGTAATTTTTTTGAATAATTTTTTTTCATTTTAAAATAAATCTATGTCAATTATTTTGTGTCAATTAATTTTTCTATCAATTCATTTTGTACGCCTATACAAACATTTTGTACAATACTTTTTTTAATTTTTTCTAAAATTTTGTTAAAGTCAACAACTTTTGAGAATACATATTAATAAAAATTAGCATAAATACACTAAGTTTAATATTTTAAAATACAAATCATAACGTAAACCTTACAAAACATTATCAATTTTTTTCTCATTTATTACACGTTATTAATTTTCTAATAGAGTCGTAACAGATTGATCATGCATTATTGTACTTCCATAATTAGCACCCGTGAAGCTCATATAATTGGGGTGAAGTGGTGTGCAAAATGACTATTTTGTCCCTCTTGATTTAAATGAGAAGTTGTTACATAAGAACAAAATAAAAAAGGTAATATAGTAATTTCACTTATCTACTACCTACCACCTATTGTATCATAGCTGTGTGTTCAGCACTGGGCTAAAGAAAAAAGGGACACCATACAGACGATGCAACTGTGTGTTCAGTATACGGATGTAATATTATTAAAAAATTAATAATATTATAAAAAAATAATAGATAAGAAATAAAAAGTAAAAAAAAAAAAAAAAAAACAACCTGAACCTTCTGAACCTCAGCCTTTCTATAAAATCTGAATCCTCATTCCTTTAACCACACCATCTTCACCATCTCAGCTCCATCACAGAAGAACACCATTTTCACCATCTCAGCTCCATCACAGAAGAACATTAATTAAATTCAGTATCCGTGTGAAGGAAGAAGGAAGATTTCAATTACAGGTTAGTTTCATCCAGTTCATATTAGCTTCACATTTCATATTTTATTCAGAGTAGCTTCAGATAGTCGAAGATCAGAGTAGCTTCAGATAGTCGAAGAACAGGTAGTCGGACCAAGACAATCGGGCGGTCAACCGGCCGGTCATCCCATCTCACACCAATTCGCACTCAGTTTCCTATCTGTTGCCGATCTATTCCTTTTTTTCATATCTGTTCCATTTTTTCACACCAACATCATAGTGTTTTTGATATATTTTCCATACATTTTTCTTAACTCATATGTTTTAATATACATTTTTCATACATTTTTCTTTCACTCTTGCAGTCATCATGCCAAGAACAAAATGAACCAGACACGAATGTGGTGAATCCTCAAACCCTGTACAACATCAACCATAGCAACATCATGACAATCCAAATAATGATTTTTTAACGTATCATCATGAACAAGCCTATTCACATTTTATTAATCGACCAATTGTTACGGGAAGAAATGTAAAACTACCTTCTAAATATGATCCGCTATTACTTGGTAAATTAGATACAATGGGATGGTTACCTTTAACTAATTTACCAAATAAGGTATATCCCCGTCTTATACAATTATTTTATGTTCACTTGACACCTGGTGACCAACAAAATGAACCGTTCAGTCTGACATCTTATGTGAAGAGGAAAAGAATCACACTCAGTCTCCGTGCTTTCGCAGAAATTATTAGAGTTGAAACAGGAGATTTACAATGCTATTTTCAAAATGAGTCTGTCTTAGAAAAAATTATTGATGATGTCACTCAGATTTATACCACAATTTGTGACAACCGATTGAGCGACACTAATTTACAAGCTAGGCATTTAAAACCCCACCTTCGTATTCTTCATCGATGGATAGTTGAAAATGTCACTCCCAAAAAATGCCATTATGATACTGTTTCATGTTTTAATGTTTATTTGTTATATTGTTTTGAAACTGGACAAAAATTAGATTTATGCTTCATATTACTCAAAGAAATGATGGTTGCAAAATTAAATACTTTGAGTGGCCGGTCACTACCTTTTGGAGCTTTGTTAACCATAATTTTCAAAGCGCATGATGTCAACCTTGAAGGTGAAGGATATGTCAGAATCGCTTCACCAATTTCTGAGTACACACTGACCCGAGCTGGTGGTGCTGACACCTTGATAGGCTCTATTAATATTGAAAATGAACCAATACCTGAAATTGAAGAACCCAATGACAATGCCATGCCACCAAATGAACAACCCCATTACTAGACTGATTATTTAGTCTCGGAACAAGAACGGTACAATCAGCGCCTACAATGGGAACAACAAATGGCTAATCAGCTCAATACATTGGATACTCGGTTCGATGAATTTGCCACCGCTCAGAACTCACTAATTCAACAATTTGGTGAGTTTTGTGTAGACTTAGAGAGACGTGATGAAGTGACAAGGAACCGCATTGATCATATTGACCATCGAGTCACTCAGCTGTACCATCAGTATTTCCCTCTACCTCTAACACCACCTGACAATGATGCTTAACTTGTTCAAAAATCAGTTTAAATGGTTCACAGATGTAGTGGTTACATTTTTTTTCCTTTTTTTGTTTTGGTTATTTGTTTCCTTATTTTGTTGTAATTGTTTTACTTTTTTTATTTTGTTATAAACTTTTCTATTCACGTAATGAATAACAAATAGTGTTTTTTTTTGGAAGCATTGTAAAACAAGTTACAATGCTATAACAATCTGTCCAAAAAAATTATGCATTGAAAAAATTATTTGTACAAAAATTAATAAATAGAACTTAATAAATGTCTAACAAATCCTTCATTTCAATAAAATGAATAAAAATTAAACAATTAGAAAATAATTTGTCCGTATCAATTAATACAAAAAATTAAATTAATGTTCTGAAATGAAATAAAACAAGTTACAAATTAATAATAAACATGTGTACCAAAACAAAAAAATTAATAATAAACATTCTTTTTTTTAAATGAAAAGGAAAAAAAAAAAAAGTTAATATAAACTTGTGTACAGAAAGTTAAAAAGAAAAAAATTTTAATATCATTCTAACAAATTTTAAAAAGAAAATAAACATTCTTTAGTTTTTTATATTATTTTAGCATCCATCTGCTCCACCTCTTCATCTGTGTTTGGGAATATATTATTTTAATAATTTTTTGACCTTTTATAAAAAGATATCTAAAATAATAAATTAATGTTTTGACAAGAAATAAAACAAGTTACAAATTAATAATAAACATTCTTTTTTTTGTTAATGAAAAGGAAAAAAAAAAGTTAATATAAACAAAATTTACATAAAGTTAAAAAGAAAAAGTCAAAAACACGGATATGTCATGTACAAATATTTTTTCACAAAATATAAATTAATAAGGTGTAATTATTTTACTAATTTTAGACCACCTACCTGTCACCACCACCCACCACCCACATGCCACCACCACCCACCACCCATCTGCCACTACCACCCACCACCCATCTGCCACCACCCACCACCCACCACCCATTTGCCACCACTACCCACCACTCACCTACCGCCACCCACTTGTCACCACCATTACCACTGTAACGGCCCCATCACGTATAATGATTAATACTTGATTAATTAAGATGATTTGAAATTTAATTGCCGAGTATTATAATTTAATTTAGGATTTATGAGAATTGTGGTATCTGATTCGCATATGATTCTATTAAAGAGTTATTTCGAAAATAGAAATTAAGGGTCCAAATGGCTTACGGGAGTAAAATTGAGAAGTTAATCAATTTAATTTTAATTACGGACCCATTTGAGAGTTTAATTAAATATTCGATTCAGTTTAGTAAAATTGGGATTTAATTAATTAGATCCTAATTGGAGTTAATCAAGTTAATTAAATTATGAAGATTGAGAATTGTGATTGTTATAAATTAAATTTAATTATGATGTGTCCAATTTGAATATATAATTTATCGTTGGAAATTTGAGTCTGATCAAAAATTAAAGGCCTGAATGATTTGGGAAATCAAAATCGATAATGATAATAAATTCAATCTAATATTTGGAGCCTTTTGGGAGTCTGGCTAGAAATCTGATTCGGATTGATAAAATTAAACATAATTAATTGGGCCTTAGTGGAAGTCAAATTAAACCAATTAAATTATGTGAGATTTATGATTAGTCATAATTAATTTAATGATGTGCTAATTGAAATTTATTAAGACTAAGTATTGCTTAATTAAATAAATCCTAAACATAAATTGAATCTAAGATTAAGAATGTATGTGAGTGTGGGTGTGTGAAGAAAATTCGGTGGGTGTGTGTGCATGTGTTGTGCTGGAAGTGTTATAAGAGTGCATGTGTGCACGTGTTATGAGGTGGAGATGTAAACAATATGTGTGTGATGAATTGAAGAGTAGAGCACACCATTAGATCCAAGGAGTCAACAGAAAAGAAAAAAAAAAGGGGAAAGAAAACCGGGTGGAAATGAATCAAAAGCTCCTAATCAAGATTGAACAAAGTGACCCACTAAGGGGCAAAAATGTAATTACTAGCATTCACTAAATCTATGTTTCATCTAGCATTATTTAATCTAATTTAATCATTCCAAATCAAATTTGAATTAATCCTACCATAAAATTACATATATTTTAACTAGCATAAAACATTAATCAATTTCGGAATCGGGCGCCGATGAGGCTTTCAATTCGCAGTTTAAAGTCAAAAACATGAACAGATCAGTTTATGGCAAACAGATAGGAACACAAAAATAATGCAATACACATGCAAATTAATCCCAAATCCTTCCTAAATTACTGTTAAGCATAATTAGTCATGAATTAGTATTAATCGGAGGTCGGGGTCATTACAAAGAACCCTCATCATAAAAACATCTTTATACCATCGGAAATGGGATAAAGAAGGGCATCTAAGATTCTGTAAAGTTCTCTACTCCTGTCTTCAATACCATCAGTAGATGCTCCAACAAAGTGATGTAAAATGGTATTGATAAGAGTATAAACTGCATCTTGTTGTGTTTGAACATTTCCTGTAATAGGTTCTGTAACCCTTTTAAAAGCACTTAGAATTTCATTCTGTTGGGTTTCAGTGATAATGTTATCCCACCATCCTTTAAGGATTCCTGTAAAACCGTTGACCAAAAATCTGGCGATTTCATGGTCATCGTTATCATTCTGTTTGCAAATTGTTGAATACATTATCATGTGATACAACAATTCAAATATCTGATATTCAGAAAGACCATCTATATTCCATTCATAGATAGTTTTCCCATGATAAGATTTTTGTGTCTGAAGAAAATCCTCTTCATAGAGAATATCCATAGGAGTAGGTTTAGGATAATAATACCTACTTGGCGCTATTTTACTGGAGTTTCCATAATGCATTTTATTAATGGAAACGGGATGATTATCTTGAAAACTGTTTTCAATTTCTGTAATTTGGGAAAGAGTAAGGTTTTGCTCTTCTTTGTTTTGAAAATCTTCTCTGGATATCATATTTATTTGAGAGGTTGAAGATTCCCCAATTTTAAGATTTTGTATCTTATTAATTAGAGTATCCATAAATTCTGTATCATGTTTGGATGATTTAAGTTTGAATTTTGTCACATCCAAATGTGGTTTTATAGTTACTGGAATTAAATTTTCTATTTTTGGCTGGATGGTATAGCTATCTTTGAGTTGCACAACAGCTTCTTCTAATCTAATTAATTGTTTTCCTGTTGTTTGGCAAAAAAGATTTGTATAGTTATGCTATTTGATTAAGGGTATTATATTTTTAACCTGTAATTGTGCCCTTAATGTTAAGCGTTCTGGAGTTTCAACAAAGGCTATAATAACTAGTGGTTTGTTAGAACTTATAATCCCACTAGGTTTGAGTTCTAAGGATTGAGGGGGTGGATGGATAGAAGTAATACTCTGGCCATCTGTTGTAACCCAAGTTTTCTGTATATTATCAAGGACATTAACTTGTGATTCTAGAATAGTAATATTTTCCTTGTACCATAAAGGAAAAGGTAAAAGTTTCTGGTGTTTCTCTAAGTGAGTATAATACTGTATCTAAGTTGCTCAAGCTGTGATTTATCATAGTATTCAAAATACCAATGTCTAAATTCCCTGTATTTTTCCTGTTGAAAATCCTGATTTAGGATTTTACGGGTTGCACTTCTTGGTGTAAAATCCATTAGATTTCAAAATTCATATCGCTTGCTGTCGGGCTATAAGGCCTTCTGGATTCATGAACACCATGTGGTATTTGGTTTTCTGAAAATTGAATTCCTTGGACTACTGGATCCGTAGTATTATCAGGGTTTGTATCACTAGGAGGTCGGGAAGGCATTCCTTGCATAACCAACTCAATAAGTTCTGAAGTAGACTGTTTGGAAGACTCAGGTAGATCTACTCTATAAGGTGGAGTAGTTCTATAACTGATACTAGACATGCTTCTGGACAATGGCCTGTGTGGTCTATTGAAGGTAAGATAAACATTACTGCCTTGTGTCTGTATGACATCATCAAGTGATTGACGAATAATTGGTCTGGCTGGAACAGTATTAGAAATATGCCATCTTTCTAGAAAAGTGATATTTTGCCAAGGTATCATTTTTGGCACGACAACTTGACTACTGAAAAGATTGTGTCAATTAAGACTGTGTGTCCTAATTCACTTTATTTCCAAATATAAGGATTTAAAGTTGTTAAAACCTTTAAATAGATTCTGGAAATGACTGTAAATGGGAGTGATCCTGGAAGATAAGTATATCCATGTGATAACACTCTAAGCTCTAAAACTTTGGATAAATTAGCATTAGTGAGTGTTATACTTAAGTTTGGATACATATTAAAATATACTGGACCATGAGAGAGACTGGTTTCAATAGCTCCCATAAGAGATGCTCTTCAATCAAGGCATCTACCATCCCGAAAGGTACATTGGATACTAGTATTTTGACCAAGAAGTGTCAAAGGCTTGAAGGCTATTTGAACAAATCCTATGTGGACATACTTGTATTTTGGTAAGAATGGGTATAAATCCTGTATGTGTAAGAGATACATAATCTCATCATCATTCTGTATAGAAGCTGCATGTTCAAATGTTTTGATTATTTTTCTACTGGAAAAGTCAAAAGTACCTATCTTGTATATAGTATTAGGTTTGACCTTAGGGATATTCCATTTATCTAAGGCTTCTTTTACATCTGGGTAGGCGACTAGCTCTCTAGCTTTTGATGTAGAAGCTACTGTATTGGCTATTGTATTGGATACTATATTGGTTACTTCTTCTGAAGGGACAGTACTCATATGGTTGTATTGGGACCATATATGTATAATTTAAAAGTAATATAGAATAATATGAACAACAATAAACATGGCTTTGATACCAAATTGAGGTGCTTGACACAGGGTTAAAGCTAAGCACGTCTGTCAACGACTTACGAGGACACAACCTAACCGTAATCACTGCTAACGGCTTACCTCTACGCGACTTGGGTGACGTCCCACTTAACTTAACACTATACTACTCTCATTTAAGCACAAACCTAGGAATATTACCGTTCATATTATTATTATATTAAATCTAAATTATGCCATATATGGTCTTATGAGTTTACTGTAAAGGGGGTAGTGGCCGATTGGCTGCAGCCAACAGGCAAATCTGCTCCTGGATTTCCCTTTCTGTACGCTCAATTAATGTTGTAAAATTCTTTAGATGGATTGACCTTACAATTTGTAAACGACGATTATCAACAGCCAACCAATAATTATAACGGGATTGATAAAATTCTAATAAAGCATTTAATTCTACAAGTCTATCAACAGGCATACATGAAATAAAGATAGAAAGAAATACTTACAATCAAAACTTCAAATTTTATTATATTTCATATGAAGGAGGAGGAGACAGCAATAGTACACTTGAGAAGGAGGAGGAGGAGGAGAACACACTTATAAAACTGAAAAATTACTCGTAAAAACTTATGCCTTCAACAAGGGTGAGACATCCCTTATATAGATAAATAAAAGATAAGGGTAATGACAGGTGGCGTGTCCTAAATGGGTGGAGTCGATCGTCCTTATCCTCTTCTGATCATGGATGACTCAGCTCCTTATCTTTATTGTCCTGTATTGGACAACTGTATGGACAGCTGGTAAATTGGCCAACAAAGCATTTACTTTTGCCGAAAGTGATTATTCTGTATTTGTCGTCTTCTGCCGACACTGTTGTAAAGCGGATGGAGTGGAGGACAAAGAATCATTCTTCTTTTCCTTTCCTATCTTTATCCTGGCTGATCTTCTCTGAAATAAGACTGGTCAATGAGTCCCAAAAATCTCCCATGTTGGGTTCGTTGTCGGCAGGGTCTTGGGATTCACCAGCTAGGACTGCAAATTCATTTTCATCTAGCTCTGGATCTGGATGCTCTTCTGGACCTCGGCTACTAGTGCCTGATTGCATGCTGACATCATCTCTAGAAAGGGATTGTAGGAATTGTTCTTTCATAAAATCCATGCTTTTAACAATTAATTCATGCTCAGATAATCCTGGATATTTTTGCCTTAATTCATTCTGAATTTGGACAAAAGGATTTTTAATTGCTGGAGTGGCTGGGAGTAATTTTGGAACAGACTCCCACCAGGCTTGTGTATGAGCCTTGATTTTCTATAATATTTCATGTTGCTGTTTTGGGGTATCAAGCCCCTTAGTCCACCATTTTGTGAAGAAAACTCTTTTTAAACGAGGAATTTTATTCTGGAAATCGCATTGGAAATCCCACTTCCATATCCATGGAATTCCAAAACGAATAACAAAATGGGCTGTAGATTTGGACATAGAAATATCCTTATATACTGGAAGATGACTGTAAGCAATTTGCCATTCATTAAAGGCTTGTGTAATTGGTTCTGGAAAAACATCTAACTGTATACCAAACTTATCCCGCCAAACGAGAAACCAGTTTGGGAGATCGTTTTTAAGAATATCTGGAAAGACACGAAGAAACCAAGAATGGCTTCGTGGGGGATTCTGGTAATAAAATGATTGAGTAAAAGCATCAATATAATCCCAGTAGCTATAACAAGACTCTTTATTACGAATCTCAAAAGTTCTAGTAACATGGGGATGCATACCCCAAGCCTGCATAGGCATGATTTTCTGGATGGTGGCTTTGCTATAATTAATGGGACTAGCTGTACGGTTGGGATCATCCAAAGTATGTTTGAACTCAACTGAAGATGTCTCAACTAGAATCTGTTCAGAGATGTATCTGTATTGATCAAAATGATTTGGTTTTGAATCTTCAAAAACAATTTTTAAGTTTGTATTTTTATTTTTAAGTGAATGTTTTTTAAAACATTTTAAATAAAGATTTTTTTAATTTTTTATTCGTCTTAAAACACCCACAGATCATATGTACATGGAGGTTTTGTATGATTGTTTCATGGTGGATCAATTGAATACTGATTTTGTTTTGTTTTGTGTAATTGTTTTTTTTAGTTATGATGTTGTTTTGATATTTGAGTTTTGATTAAATCTAGCTATATTTTGTTAGAATTATCTGAAATCAAAATTATGGAGAGCCGTGGCTTGTTTCAAATCTCAGATTAATCTTCACGAGTTTCATGAAATTTGTATGATGTATATGTATATATATAGAGGTTTTCTATGATTGTTTCATGGTGGTTCAATTGAATACTGATTATGTATGGCAAATTTTTTTTGTTTTGTGTAATTACATTTTCAATTTTTGTTGTTTTTTTGTTCGAGTTCATTTTAAATATTTCTGTATTTGATTAGAATCAATTAAAATTGAAATTATGGAAAGCTATTGCTTGTTTTCAATCCTCAGATTAATCTTCTTGAGTTTTATGATTATTCTCTCATGTACACACTGATAGTATGATATATATACAAAATTGTAGCTGAGAAATGTTTTACTTGTTGTGATTATTGTTGCTCCAATCCACATGCATAGCGTACGATAACTTCCACCCAAGTGAAAGTTTGAGCTGGGCATCTGCAAGCTTCTCCTTTCCATTCACGTTGTTGCTATGGTTGACACTCACCTTCACCATTAAAGAATGTAGAAAATTGTGTGGGTTTGTCTCCTCACTCTCTCTCTCATCTTTTGTATAAATAGAGACATAAGGGAGATGATGTATCATCAGAAAAGAGAGAGTTGTGAGAAGTGTATGAGAACTCTGAGTTGAGTAGAGAGAGTGAGATACTCCTTCTCCTCTGTTTTGTATTTTTGCTCTGTTTTAGTGAAAATTCTGATTTTTGCTCCGTGGACGTAGACATTGGGTCGAACTACGTAAATATTGTGTTCTGTGTGTGTGAGATTATTTTTTGGGTGTGTTTGATCCTAACAAAGTGGTATCAAAGCCGGTTTTGTGCATTTTCGAAAAAACAAAGTGTGATTCTCAAAAATTGCCCAGAAATCAAAGTGGTCGAAATCCACTTTTCAATACACCAGGTTGAAGTACTCGATGAGACGAGCACAACGATGAAAACCGCGTAAAAAATGGAGGCCTAAGAACGCAGCACGCGCTACACGCGCCACTGACGCCATTCTCACGTGTCGGTGACTGACTGCACGCATTTCATGCGCGGAACCAGGGAAGAAGATGACCCTTCTGTCTTTATGTAGTAAATACATATTGGTGAAAATTTAAGATAGCAAGCCTTGTGTTAGCACAATGGCTAAAGCCCAAGTGTTGCTGCTAGAAGTTAGGAGATCAAAACTCCTTGGAGACAAAAAATATTTTTTTTGTTATAATCCACTGGAGCTGAGCCGCCTAAGCCGTTGACTTGAGCTGTTGACTAAGCCGAGCCGCTTACGCCACGCTGACGTCAGTGGATTTGGAGAAATTATCCGATGCTTCTCAGACGCTCCCGATTTTGCAGATCTGAACTGTAAAATAATTTTTGGCTTGATGTGAGCCATTATGAGTCCGTTTTTAACGATCCAATGGTGTTTTCCAACTATTTGGCATATTCCGGACACATCCGTATGGTCAGATTTCAAAAATTTACAGTCTTTATTTTTGGTAATCCAATGTGCTTTTTCTGCTAATTTGACCAGTCTGGACTCAATAACAAAACCTGATTTTCAAACAGAGATCATTTTCTGTAGAGACAAGTTTTGATAGAGGAATCAACGTCGACTTCAGGATCCATGATAAAGTTGACTGCTTCCAACTATGCAATCTGAAAGCTTAGAATCGAGGATGTTCTGTATTGTCGAGATTTGTTTGACCCTATTGAACTTAATGGAGTTAAACCAGCAACGGAAACTGACAAAGACTGGAAGCGAAAGAACTGAAAAACCATTGGCCAGATCAGACAATGGATCAATCATAGTGTCTTTCACCATGTCGCCCAAGAGATTGATGCCTATACTCTTTGGACGAAGTTAGAAGGCATGTACCAATCGAAGACTGCTCGAAACAAAGCCCCTCCTAATGAGAAGACTTGTGAATTTGAAGCTGAAAGGTGGTATCTCTGTTGCTGAACACACCAGTGAGTTTCAAAATCTGGTGAACCAACTGGCAACTGTCAAAATGGAGTTAGATGATGAGATGCAGGCCCTATTGCTGCTCAACTCTTTGCCAGACAGTTAGGAGACGTTGCTGGTGTCCTTCAGTAACTTTACACCTGAAGGAAAACTGACCATGAGCATAGTTACAGATGCTCTATTCAGTGAATAAGTAACAAAGAAAGACATGGGTGGAGATCGGTCCCATGCCCTCGTCACAGAAAATAGAGACAGAGGCAGAGACAGAGGAAGAAATAAAAGCAGAAGACGCAGCAAAGGAAAATCTCAAAACAGAAGGAAATCTAGAGAAGGTACGAGCCGGTCAAAGTTCAAGTGTTACCACTGTGGCAAGGAGGATCACATAAAGAAATATTGATATGCCTTGAAGGGAGAACAAAAACAAGGTAATAGACAGCCAAAGATTGAAGATGGGAACACTGCAGTTGCTGTCTCAGAGGATATTGCATTATTCTCTGTTGAAGAAGAAGAATGCCTCCATATGTCAAACAACGACACCGAATGAGTGGTAGATATAGTAGCTTCCTACCACGTTACATCCTAGAAGGAGTTCTTCAGTACATACCAAGCTGGAGATTTTGGTATAGTAAAGATAGGTAACTCCAGTTTTTCAAAGATTGCAGGAATCGGTGATGTTCACATCCAAATCAAAGTTGATGATGTTTTAGAAATTATTCTGAATCCTGCTCCATCACAACATGCCACTGATGAAGAAGAGCTACCGCAGCATGTAGCCAATGATGTAGAGTTGCAGAATGGATTTCCAGAAGAAGAGGGTGTTGAGCAGGGGAAGCCACAACCCTATCCACCAGAGACTGTTAGTCCACAGTTACGAAGATCAACAAGAGAGTCTAAGCCGTCGTTAAAATACCCTGCTTCTGAGTATATTTTGCTTACTGATGAGGGGGAGCCAGAAAGTTTTCAAGAAGCTCAGAATCATAAAGAGAAGAGTAGCTGGCAGCAAACTATACAAGAGGAGATGCAGTCCTTGCAGAAGAATCAGACTTATGATTTGGTAAAACTTCCCTAGGGTCAAAAAGCATTACAGAACAAATAGGTGTTCAAGTTGAAGAAAGATGGCAGCGGAAAGCTAGTCAAGTATAAGGCTTGATTGGTTGTCAAAGTTTTTGAGCAGAAGAAAGGTATTGATTTTGATGAAATCTTCTCGCCATTTGTGAAAATGTTATCCATTTGAGTAGTTTTGGGACTAGTGGCCAGCTTGAATTTGGAACTTAAATAGATGGATGTGAAGACGACATTTCTCCATGGTGATCTGAAGGAAGAAATTTACATAGAGCAGCCAGAAGGTTTTGAAGTCAAAGGGAAAGAAAATTTAGTTTGCCGATTGAAGAAGAGTCTCTACGGCCTCAAACAAGCGTCGAGACAATGGTACAAGAAGTTTGATTCATTCATGGTGGGTCATGAGTACAAGAGAACTGCTGCAGACTAGTGTGTTTATGTTAAGAAATTTCCCAGTGGAAACTTCATCATACTCTTGCTCTATGTTGATGACATATTGATCGTTGGACAAGATGCCATAGCAATCAGATCACTAAAGAAAGAGTTATCATAGTCCTTTGACATGAAGGACCTAGGCCCTGCACAACAAATTTGGGCATGAAAATTGTGCGTGACAGGAAAGCCAAGAAGTTGTGGCTGTTACAGGAGAAGTACATTGAACAGGTGATTGAGAAGTTCAACATAAAAAATGCCAAGCCAGTTAGTACTTCACTAGCTAATCATTTCAAGCTGAGCAAAAGGTCCTATCCCTCCTCTACAAAAGAAAGAGAAGAGATGGAGGCTATTCCCTACTCATTCGCCATAAGGAGTTTGATGTATGCAATGGTGTCCATCCGACCAGATATTACTTATGCTGTTGGAATAGTAAGTAGATTCCTTTCCAATCTAGGGAAAGAGCATTGGGGAGCAGTCAAGTGGATTCTAAGGTACCTCAAGGGTACAACAAAAATGTGTTTGTGCTTTAGAGCTGCTAAACCAGTCTTGGAAGGCTATACTGACTCAGATATGGCAGGCAATCTTGATGGTAGGAAATCTACATCAGGGTTTATGTTCATTTTCGCAGGGGGAGCTGTGTCTTGGTGGTCCAAGCTGCAGAAGTGTGTTGCTTTATTTACAATCGAGGCAGAGTATATTGCCGCAGTAGAAGCTGGGAAAGAGATGTTGTGGTCAAAGCGGTTTCTCCAAGAGTTGGGATTAAAGGAAGAAAAGTTCACGGTACATTGTGATAGCCAGAGTGCCATAGACCTGGGCAAGAATTCTATGTACCATTGTCGCACAAAGCACATTGATGTTCGGTATCATTGGATACGCGAAGTGATGGAAAAGCAGTTATTGGAACTGATCAAGATCCATACAAATAAGAATCCAGTTGACATGCTTACAAAGGTGATCTTGAGAGACAAACTCGAAATTTGCAGAGATATTGCCGGGATGGACTTTAAGTGAGAAGTTAGACATACATGTGGGTATGGAGGGGGAGAATTATTGCTCCAACCCACATGCATGGCGTACGAGGACTTCCACCCAAGTGAAAGTCTAAGCTGGGCATCTGCAAGCTTCTCTCTTCCCTTCACGTTGTTGCTATGGTTGACACTCACCCTCACCATTAAAGAATGTAGAAAATTGTGTGGGTTTGTCTCCTCACTCTATCTCTCATCTTTGTGTATAAATAGAGACATGAGGGAGATGATGTATCATCAGAAAAGAGAGAGTTGTGAAAAGTGTATGAGAGCTCTGAGTTGAGTAGAGAGAGTGAGATACTCCTCCTCCTCCGTTTTGTATTTTTGCTCTGTTTTAGTGAAAATTCTCATTTCTGCTCCGTGGACGTAGGCATTGGGCCGAACCACGTAAATATTGTGTTCTCTGTGTGTGTGAGATTATTTTCTGGGTGTGTTTGATCCTAACAATTATAATAACTGGGGATTTTGGTGTTCATGTGATTTGAGCTCAAAATTAAGTGATTTTAATTGATTGGTTTAACTCCGAGAGAGATCACCGAGCTAGCTATATTCCTTGCCAAATTATAGCTAAAGAGTGTTTTCTTCGTTGTGGTTACAACCGGAGATTATGGTGTTCTTGTGATTTGAGCCACAAAGGTGTTTGATGCAAATTAAATAAGATGTTTATAACTTATTTTAATTTGGGAGTTTGTTTCAGATTGTTTAGTTCAACTTTTGCTTACAACTTATTAGGTAGAAATGGTTTAAATAAGCTGAAAAAAAAAACTAATTATCTAGAAGTTACGGGAGGGGTGCTTTTGACTTCTGATATTTGATTATAAGTTTTTAGCTTACAATAAATTATAACAAACAGATGATTTTAATTTGTTGGTTTAACTCCGAGAAAGATCAGAACACAATTTGTAGCTGAAGTGTTTTCCTTGTTGTGGTTGCAACAGGAGATTTTGGTGTTCCTTTGATTTGAATATCTAAATGAGTTGATTTAATCTATCTGATTGGTATAACTCCCAGAAAAGAGAAAAAATCTAGCCATAATTGGGACTTAAAGAGAGAAATTGTATGGAAACTTTGATGCTAAAGAAATGTTAATCAAAGTCATCTTCAGTTTGCAGATTCCATCTGATGAATACATTCAATAAAGGTTCTCTTACTAGTTCCTTATTTGCAAGTAAGAAATTAATTTTGCTACTCGTAATGCTCTTTGGTTTTTGATATTTCATTTCTGCACTTTTTATTTCTCAATACTTTTCTCTTTATATTATTCTCTTAAACTTGATGATCCATGAGAGAGAATGCATACCTTTTACATTATTAGGTTGAAGTGGACTCTTTTTATTCATTCAAACAAGATAAAAATGTTGCAGTAGTTGTGCTTTCCTGAACATGGCTAAAATTGATTCTTTATGCATTTGCATTTCATAATTCAGTGATAAAATTTCTATTGTAATTTTGTGATTAACTGCTGAAATCAACATGGTAAGTATTGCCTCTTTGGGGTAAAAAGGCCATACCTTTGGCTTGTTGACATGTTCTGCATTTGCAAAAATTTATTCCAAAGCTAAATTAGATTCATTCACAATAACACAATGCAAACCAAAACACACCAAGATTGACAGTCTTGATATTTATTGAATGTTCACAAATTTCATCCATAGTACATCAGGAAGTAAAAACATTATAAAAAAACAGCTCCAAAAATTACTAGAAATTATTATATAGCAGTTGTAGCAGCCACAGAGTAGACAACAAAACACAACCAGAACACACAGCAATAACAAGAGTCCCGAAAACTCGTGATGTTTCACATTGGTTCCCATATGACAATATTTTTCAAAGCCTAGAGGATCCCTTGGGGTGATGGATGACGATATTGTTGTAGGCGTCTAGGGTCAGAAAATCATCCAGCATCGGAGTTGTGCATTGCCGAGTGAATATCTTGGAAGCCTCCTTGTACATTCCCTGGTTGAACTTTTCTCTACCGATTTCTCTTTCAATCCTAGCCATCTCTTCTTCAACCACCCTTCCAAAAAGATCCAAGCTCACCTTCACACCAAGCCCATCTCCATCCAACACCACTCCATATTTCAGCCACTGCCAGTTCTGAACTCTGCTAATCTCAGCAGTAGCAGCATCCTCCATGAGGTTGTAAAGAGGAACCGACCCAGTTCCTGTGAGCCATGCTGCCACGTACTGGATTCCAACCCGGGTGTTGAGCCGGAGGCCTTCCATCGTTCGGACCCCTCTGGGCCTCTGTAAGAGGTCTTCAGTCAGGGTTGCAGCATCTTCTCGCTTCATGGTTTGGATTTGGTTAGGTGCATTGCCCATGCTGTTGTTAAAGACTTCCATGATTGCTGGAATCAACCCCGGGTGGGCTGCCCAAGTTCCATCATGCCCTGCCTTTACCTCTCTCAGCTTATCCTTTTTTACCAGTTCCAGTGCTACCTCATTTGCTGCTGGATCATCCCTAATTGGAATTTGAGCTGCCTGTTCAAGAATTAAGAATTTGAGTTTTGTTATGCATTAGCAGGTATTCAAACTTTCTAAATAGAACCCTAAAAAACCAAGTGCTCTGCCTTGTGAATGTATAAGATCATAGAGAAATATATACCATGCCTCCCATGGCGTGCACACCACGCCTATGGCAAGTCCTGATGAGGAGATCAGAGTAACTCCTCATGAAGTGTTGAGTCATGCCAACTTGAACCCTATCTGGTAGCAGGCGATCAGGGTGAGCCTGGAAAGTTTTGACGTAGCTGAATATGTAATCCCACCTACCACAGTTCAAGCCAACTGAGTGATCCCTTAGCTCATAGAGGATTTCATCCATTTGGAACACAGCTGGAAGTGTCTCGATTAGAACAGTGGCTCTGATGCTACCGTTTTCTATTCCAGCCATTTTCTCTGCCTTCTCAAAGACATTGTTCCATATTCTAGCTTCCCTGCCAAAACACAGTACTTAAATTAGAAATTCCATAGTATCAACACATGTACCAATGGTGGATCGTGTATAATTGTTGTTAGAATTTACCAAATTAAGATAACACTTCTCTTTTTCTTTTTCTTTTTCTTTTTTTACAATAAACAATGCCCAATTAGTATCCATTAAGGGTGTTTGGGAGAGGTTAGATTGGGTGGAAACATAACCCTTTGGCATGAAGGCGCGAATTGACTGTTCTCATTCTTGAATCCGTAACCCTTTGGCATGAAGGTGTTTTCCTTGTTATGCACAACCACTATCACATACAAACTTAAACTACTTAAAATTCAAGATTTTTTACCTTGAGTGTTCCATTTTAGGGAGATAGAAAAAAGGTCCGAACCCTGCACCTTGGTTCCGACGGAATGCTGCATAATTGTGGTAAAAATAGAGGCCAAAGTCCACAAGGCAACCAATTGCCGGTTCACCATCGATGAATATGTGAGCCTCGGGCAGGTGCCAACCTCTTGGGCGGACAAAAAGTTTAGCGATCTGATTATTAAGCTTGTAAACCCTGTTCCTGGCCTGGTCACGGAAGCTTATAGTTGCATCTACAGCATCCTTCAGGTTAACTTGCCCTCTCATAAGGTTCTCCCAACTTGGTGAGAGCGCATCTTCAAAGTCGGCCTGTGTTAAACAACAAAAATTTCAGTGTTCTTTGTTAGTTGGATGAGGGAATACAATTTAGAAAGAGAACAACAAAGAATTATGATATAGTAAGTAATTGCTTGCATAGTCATAGTCATACATGAAATTATAATATGGAAGGTTTTCCATGATGGTCAATTTTGTTTTCGATTATCAGTTATTGAGTATCATGATCAAACATCCCCAAAATATTTGATCATCGGCTCTCAATGCACTCCTAGGCATATGATGTGGTGAAAATACCAAACCCGGGAATCTAGAGCATGATCTTGCGGTTGAAAATGCATTAAGTCAAGGGATAAGATTTTTTAGACAGAATTTTGTGCCACACATCTACATGTAAGTATTTTTTATATTGGTATCCTTGATTTATTATTTTTTTTTTTATGAATCCCATCTTGTTGTGTGGTTTTGAACAAAATAGGGATGGTGTGTTTCTGCGTAACTAGCTTTACAGGATTTTGTATAATCTATAGTTTTATGACAGCATGTTTATTTGCTATTTAGCTGCTGTTAATATATCTTGTCTGTTAAATTTTCAACTTTCACTGCTTTTAGTCTGAGAGCTAGCATTGTTTTGTTCAGTGCACCGGACTCCGGTATGGGTGTCAGGTACGCGCCTATGCAGAGGCTAAATTTATCAAATCTCAAATATGTATTGGTACGTGACTTTGGCAATGGTTTTATTTTTATATTTTTATAGAATAATGTTATAAGTACCCTACGATATAAAAGACACTCTACTCATTTTAGATATAATATATAATGATAGTGTTAAATATAAATATATAAAATGTGTGATGAAAGATATCGAACCCAGTGTTAAGTATAGATATTTAATTTATTTTAAAGAATTCATATAAAATCGATTATTGATTTATGTCTTGTTTTTTAGTTTGGTGGGTCACCCAAATCACCTTCGTTAAGTCTTTAAGAGTGTTAGAAATCAAACTTCTTTTTCTATGTGAGCAAATAATTATGTCTGGTGAATAATGTTCTGTTAGTGTTCTCCTCATCAGATGCTTAGTTGTATAGTTAGTGCTTCTTCTCATCAGATGCTTAGCTTTATACTTTTGGCTGCTTTCGGTCCTCTTTTAGTTTTATATGTTTTCTTTGATGATGTTGTATAATGATATTGTATAAGCTCTCCTATATAATGGAGTCTTCTCTTAAGGTTTAATAGAAATTGAATTACAGAGTTTATTTGCTCTTTCAATCATTCTCTCAATATTTCTTTTAAAGAGCTTATTAACAAGACTTTCAATTTTATTTTATTTTTATAAAAAGAAATGAACTGTTTCTTAGGATGGACTAAAATGTTTATTTTGAGTTTTCCAAAACTATTGTTGTATAAAAATAAAACGATATGAAATAGTAGAGTGTTTTCAAATTTTATCATTTTTTAAAATAAAAAATAAGAAAAATGAAAATGAAAATACAACTATACCAAACAGAAATTAATGTATAACTCATCCAATAGTGAATTTGGTTTGTCCTATTGAGTTAAAGTTTAGGAACAAATAAATAAATCGATCCAACACATAATACATATTAACAAAAAAAAATGACAGTTTTTTTTTTTTTTGATCAGAAAAAAATAAAATAAAATAAAATAAATTGACAGTTACCATGAAAACTTTAGCTCCAGAGTTGAGTGCATTGATAATCATCTTCCTCTCCACCGGCCCCGTAATCTCCACCCTCCGATCCGCCACGGCCGGCGGCACAGCGGCACACGTCCAGTCCCCCTCCCTCACACACCTCGTAGCGGGATCAAACCCAGGCAGCGCACCAGCATTATACCTCATCTTGGCCTCCTTCCTACACTCCATTGCATACTTAACATGGTTCCTAAACTCCCTCTGCAATTCAGCGACGAATCGCAGAGCGTCCTTTGTCAAAATCCTCGCAAACTCTTCGTCGTATCGTCCCCTTATGTCGACGCCCTCCGCTACATCGTAGCCCATCTTCCTCGCCGCCGGTGAAGCATAACCGTTAGTGCCAAGGCTCATCATCTTCTTGTTCTAAGTTGTGATAGTACAACTAGTAGTGTTTTCTGTTTTCTTGAATGGCTGGTTTGGTTTGGTTTGGTTTGTGTGAAAGGTTGTGTAGTGTTGTGATGTTGAGTATGGGATGGCAGATATATATATATACAGTCATGCTCCAGACCTCTAAAAAACCAGCACTAATAGGGTATTATTTTGTCTTTTTCTACCCTCTTTTTTGTCTTTATCTCACTATTTTTTTTTTTTTTAATGGCCGCCAGCTCATTAGAGCTGCACTTTTGCAGCTCTAATTAGAGCTCGGGAGCTTTACTCATATAGATATAAGAGCAATGCTACATACCACTAATTTATCATCACTAACTCTACCACTAGTGAGGTGGCACTTGAAAAAAAATACAAAAACACAAAAACCAAGGCACAAAACACATGTGGCAGTGGGTGGGACCCACTGCCACATAATTAGAGCTACCACTAATTAGTGGTCTAAAGCATTTTTGTACATATAAAGACAGGGAGGTTGTTTGGGGATAAGTCTTGGACCATGGGCTCTTTTGAGAACCCAAAAAAAAAAAAAAAAAATCAGTTTTTAACTTTTTATTTATTTTGGGTCATATCGTTTTTCATATTTTTTACTCATAAAAAGATAAAATAGACTAAAAATGATACAAAAAATTAACCTCTTACCAACCTCTCAAAACACCATATTCTGAAAGGAAAATGCTTAACAATAAAGGCCCTAAATAAATACCATCCTTAATTTAGCAACAATAAAGGCCCTAAATACCATACTTAATTTTTACTGTAGCTAGTTGCGTTGTTATTTATGGGATAAACTCTCCTCCATATCTTCTCTCTATATCTTTTTATATTTTTATTGTAAGTTTTAATTTGGACTTATATTGATTATCTGAATCATCTATCTTAGGCACCACAATAAAAGCTATCCATACAAAAAATTAACTTCATCAAAAAATTATAAATATATCACATTTTATTTTATAAAATGAATAGTAAATATAATTAAATTTAAACCATCTATCTTATAAAACAAAATACAATTTGTTTCCATGTATATAATTATTCGATGAAACTAACTTTTGCATAGATGACTTTTATTGCAAGGCCTATAAGATAGACGGTTCAAATTATCAATGCGGATTCAAATTAAAACTCATAAAATAAATATGGAGAGGTATGGAGAGAAAATGTATGAAGGGAAACTTATTCCTGATTGCTAGTTATATATATAATATAAGTAAAAACGTTATTTTTCAATTACAAAGAATATATTTGTAATTATGATGTTGGTTCTTTCCATTACTATTACTTTCTTTCAATTTCTTTAAATAGTCTAATAATCAATATGATAAGTATTTTAGGGGAAAAAAAGAGAGAAACAAATCATAGGACTTTGGAACTCTCATTTTTGTTTCAAAAATACAACTACACAAAAAGAAAATAAAAAGTAGACAAAAGAAAACATTAACAAAAGAGAAATTAACAAAACGGAAACTATCAAAATTCAATAATGGTTATTAATATACATACGTTACAGTTGCATTTCTCCTATAAAAAAATCCTAGCAATCATATACCTCCAAACAATTACATTTTCTACATCTATCACAGTTGAGCTTGGTTTTAACTATTTCAATATCCTATCTATAAAAATAAAAAATAAAAAAACTATTAGAATAATAAAAGTTACATAAATTTCTATCACTTTATGCTGTGAATTTGTTTGTCAATATAGATGTATATAATGGTGTATTGCTAGCTTTTTGTGTGTATTTATTTTGATTTTTGTTTTTTGGGTGTGTTATTACTATGATGCTTTAACGTGTGGGTCTTATTGAAAAATATATATTGGAGAAATTTTATTATCATATTTTTTTAGGTAATTTTTTGTTATATCTTTTTTATATAATAGTTTTTAGGAGAATTGACTGGTAAATCCCCTTTTTTGAACTTATGGTGTGGATGGTCCCAAATGTTTTCTTATGCACCATTTGGTCCTCATGTACATTGAATGACTATAATACCATTAAGTTCAAACCCGTGTGGGGGTGTCACAAACGTAACGGATGAATGTGGTTGGGTGACGTGGGTTATGACGTGAACACAAATAATTTGACACATTTTTTTGTTTTTTTGTTTTTTTGTTTTTTTATTTTGTTTTTTTGTTTTTTTGTTTTTGTGACGTGGGTTGTGACGTGAACACAAGTAATTTTACACTTTTTTTTTTTTTTTTTTGTGACGTGGATTATGTCACGTTTCGGCTTTCCATCAGTTTGACCCTTTGTTTTCCAATTGCCATTTGTGACGAATCGACGTGAACCTCACCGATTCCCCCGATTCTCGTTCTCAATCTCATCGATTCTGGTACTGTGGTTCCTCACCGATTCACAGTTCTGGTTCTCAATCTCAGTTTTGGTTCCACAGTTGTGGTTCCACACTAGTTCCACAGTTCTGGTTCCATACATACTCACATAACAACAACAAACAAATTAATAGAAATCACAAAAATTAAATAAATCACATATCAAGAAAACACAGTCCAGATCCATGTGTATATCCATAACCATATTTATATGAAAACTGATGAACATCAGAAGATGCTTCACTAATCTCACATCATCCCTTTGGATCATGTGACATGAACATATCGACTTCGATTCGTATCGAATCAAACCCTATCAATTCTTCCATGTTTTTGTATATGATTCTCTCACTCATCATCTCTCACTCCTTCGTCTCTCTCTCTCTCTCTCTCTCTCTCTCTCTCTCTCTCTCTTCACATCAGTTATCAGCTACATCAATGGCGACTGCGACCCCGATCCCGATCCCAACCACGCAGAAAGAGGAAAACCATAGTAAAACCCCTGACCCAGAACAACTACAGGACCAACCACCCTCAGATCCTCCTAGCAACGACGCTTCGATCGACGAATCTAAGACCATCGAAGACTCTCCTGTCACCGAAGCTTCAACTGACGTCAAGAACAACGACGAAAACGATGTTTCCGATACCAAGAAGAAGATCCGCAGGACTGACGTGGTACACCGACTTGGTACAACGTGGTATTACATATATAAAAAAAAATATGGGTCCGAATTACCAAACGTGGATCAGAAACGTATCCCAATATACCAAACGTGGATCAGAAACGAATTACCCAAAAACATGGATCCGAATTACCAAACGTGGATCAGAAACGTATCCCACAAAATCTGCATTCAATCCCAATATACATCTGTAAAGAAAAAACAAAAGAGGGTCAAATCCGTCCACACACACATCAAATAAATTTAAAACGAGACCTGGTTGTCCATAAAACGTACCAAACAGGACTTGTGAATCCAAGAGAATGAATGTGGGACTAGATGGAGTAATAGATTGGTAAATAGGACTTTCTGATAATTTCCCCTAGTTTTTAAAGATATACAATATCTTCATTTAAATATATATATATATATGTATATATATTTTCCACAACCTCCTTTATTCTCAAAGTTCAATTAAGATGTGAATATATATCTATCTATATTAGGCTTTTGATCTCTAAAGTTCCAACTCTATTTTTTAAAAAATATATATATATTTTTTAAATTATATAAATACACATGAAAAATTATCATTGGTTGTTTAACTTTAAAGTTTTAATTAATTCCTTGATTAATATGAAAACATTTTTTAATTTATGAACTATTTATGACATATATTGTTAATACTATCTATATCTATATTCTATTTCTATACTTTAAAATTAAATTTTATTTCTATTTCTATACTTTAAAATTTTATTTTATTTTTATATAGAAAGCAAACAAAAGTTGTAACTTGAAATTTAAAAAGCTTTTTAAAAAAGTCAAAATGTAATTGTACTTAAAATTAATTCCACTTATTATTTTGGCCTAAAATTTGAACATATTTACTTTATAATGTTAATTAAAATTTCTTTAAATTAAAATATTCATGTGACATAAATTACATCTAACCATTTCTAACTTTAAAAATAAAAAAATAAAAACTATATATAGAATTTCAAAAAAAAAAAATTAACCATTTTTAGCTACATCCAATTTAAAGGAAAGTAGAAGTGAAATTTTAAGCATATATAATTTGAAATTTTTAACAAGTTTGAAAAAAAAATTCAAAAAAGACAAAAATAAGCAAAAAATAATGAACTTTTTTTTTTTTTGGGTCTTATTTTGAAATTTTTAATTTTCTTTATAAAAAATTTCAGTTTTTACTTTTTATATATATTCATCTACACAAGATGAATTAAAAAATAAAAAAATTTGACATAATTTTTAAAAAATGCTAAAGTCGAAAAATTTAGAAAAAAGACATAACTTATTGTAAAAATATTTTTAATTAATTAAAAAATAAATTTAGCATTCATTATTCAACCCCGTGCATAGCATGAGTTATACGTTAGTTTGTTTATAAATGAATTAGTAAGATTTAATTTGTGTCACATTAGTTTTAAGTAAATTTAAGGATTATATTTTAAGGTTCTCCGCTATTATTCATTTTAGAAGTATTTTTTTCATTCAGTCATCGTCCCGTTATTTGCAAGTCACAATTTAACAATTAATCATTATCTTTAGTTGTGGCTTTTGCATCAACGGTTGAATAATGATTAAATGAAGAAAATGGTGGAGAGTATCCTTTTTTACTTCAAAATCTTATGTTTGGATATAAAAGTGGCTTAACGATTTTTTGGATTATATATCTTAATATAGGTGAGATACAAAATGAGAATTAAGGGATTTGGATTTAGTGATTAAAACATTAAAATATGCTGCTCAATTATAGTCATCACATTACTTTTTCATGACTAGTAAATTTAAACAAACAGGAGATAAGATTTTACTAATTCACCTTCCAGTGGGAGTATTAAAAAATTATTACAAAATCATAGAAATGTTTATAATTTTAATTATTAATATGTATAAAGTTTTTTTTTTATTTTAATTTACACTGGATTGAAATTTCCCTTCTAAATTAAAGGCATTCTATGCAAAATAGGATAAATAATTTTAAAAATCCTTAATTCTATAACTATTAGAGTAATCACACTAATCTATCTCAATATTTAGAAAAAAATATATTGAGAAAATAAAATCGTGTAATGCAACAAGTATTAAATTGTATAATTCAATTTTTACAAAACGCGTGGAATTGGGGAGAGACTAATGAAAAATTATTAAGTGATTTAAGACACTGTTGTGTATTCATATCACCCGCCAATTATTAAGTACTAATTTTTATTTTTATTTTTATTTTTGTTCTTCTATATCTTAACATAAAATTATAAGTCTCATCTCCTCTAGGTTGTAAGAAAAATTAAAAAAATTGATCAAATCAATTGAATTAAATTAAATCGACTATAATTGGTTTGTTTTTTAACAAAAAAAAATTGTGCAGGCTTTTAATTTGATTTTTTTCATTTTTTAATTCGGTATCGGTTTAAGCACCTTGTGCACCAAACTAAACCAAAACCAACCGCCTCAACATATATTGTATTTATAATATATATAATCTAATAATATAATGATATTAATAAGTATAATAAATTAATTTTATTATCTTTATAACTTAAGTTTGTGAATTCTTATTATATATAATCTTAATTCTAACTCATTATTCTTGAAACTTTAGTATTTTTTAACTTTATTATGTTTTTATTTTTGTTAATCGAGAAATTGAAAAATATTTATTAAATGAAAGGATTAGATATGTTTGAAATAATGGATAAATTTTTATACAATTTAGTGATTATATTTAAAAATGACTCAAATTTGAACCGTTTCAATTAGTTCGATTTGGTACGATTTGATGAGAGAAATAATCTATATCAATATTCAAAATAATAAAACTTTTACCATGTTGTTTCTAGTTTTTTGAAAACACTTTTCAAAAAATTCTACTTTCTTATTTTTTGTATTTTTTTCTGTTTTTACTAAAAAAAAATTAATATTTTAAGTAATTTTTAAAATTTTTAGACATACCTAACATAAATACACTTAAAAAGTATAATTTTCGTGAAAAAATCATTAAAAAATTCACTAAATATCAAAAATATATAAAAATATATGTAAAAATTCAGTATATTTTTCGTATTTTTATATATTTATTAATTATTTAAAATATTTGTTATAAATATTTTATTTTTAAGATATATCTAAGTGAGGTACATTTAAAAAAAAATAATAAATAAATTTTAAAAATATTTATTAAAAATAAAAAAATAAAAAATTTAATTTTTAAGAAACTAAAACTAAACTCACTGAATATCATCATTTGATTAATTTTTTTACCTAAATATCCACGGAACCAGTTACATCCTAATCTCCTCAACCAGTCATAACACACCTAAAATACCTGTAACTATATCCAAGTAGCCACTGGATAACTTCATTTGAGTGGATTGGTTGTGATTGTGTTTATCGTTATGGGCTTTATGTGCGTCACGAAGTGTATTGAAGTGTGAGCATTTTGCATCGGCAAGTGTGTAATCTCCTATGGAGGATTTAGCGGTGGTCCGATTCCCATTACATGCCATTCTTCTCGAAGCATTATTGTCATTCTTATCTCCATTTCGTGCGTTTTGAGGTGTAAATTTAGTCTCATTCGGTTTGGCCTGACTCATTCAAGATTAGATTTGGGCCGCTCCAGGTTAGGTCTTGCGTGTTTTTTAGGAGTATTCGCTGTTTGATTTTGAATAATTTGTGAATTGATTCGGATTCGTCGGCATGTATACTGTTTGAAAAAAATTTAATTTGCAACCGCATTGCAGTGTAGGTTGTGATTTGTGCGGATAAAATTCGCGAATGTGCGGACAATTACAGGCAGTTTGCAAATTAGAATTTTTTAAATTTCTAAATTCAATTTCGATTTCCAGATTCAATATAATATAAAATTGATTTCAATTTCAAAAATAATTAACAGATTCAATTTCCCCTCCATAAAGAAGTAGATTCAATTTCTTACAATATTCACAGAGCAAACAAAAATATTCAAAAACAATGTTCTCTACAACATTTCTTTTTGTATCATGAAATTAGGGTTTGGTGTGTTGGCCAAAAATATCTAGGATAAGATGAATGAAATTAACGGTTCAAGTTTTTTATTTAAAAAAATAAATAAATCTAAATGCGGACGGGTTATTGCGGGTGCAGGTTAAACCTGCAATTCACCTGCAACCCTCAATTATGCTATATTTCAAACCGCATCTGCCCGCATTATGTCTACGAAACCGCCCATTTGTATGCAGATCGGTTTAGATTGGGCAGGTTGTGCGGTTCGAATAACTCTATGTCCAGCCCTAGTGCTCCCGTCAAAATTCAATTGACTTGGTCCACGGGCCAGAAAGATAAGCCCAAGCCTAGGAGGTATTCTAGCCTTGGCCTGGCTAGGCTGGGCTGGTGGACTTGGGCGGGGCTTGGATAGAACTGGAACATTTTTTTTCTATTTTTTTCCACTAAAAATGACACTGGGACTCAAGTGGGCTAGGACTCGAGCCAAGCCTTAAGTAGGCCTTGAGCGGACGATGGGCCAAGTTGGGTTTCAAAATGGTAGCTTAGGCCTAGGCCTAGACCCAGGGTCTCAGATTAGACTTGGGCTCGGGCCGTGGACAGGCTTTGAGTCGCTCACGAGATGCGAGCCATTTTTATACTCCTAGTATCTATAAAAACAAATTTAGGGAGGGTTTACCTTCTTTTCTTTTTTTTTAATTTTGTTATAGCAAGTGTTTGGATCTCAATTAATTCTGGAATTTATAAATAGCGCTCCCTTTATGTAGATCGGATAAATTTTAAATAGAGTCAATGGACATGATCCTAAAAAGTTAATAACACTCAGTGAGAGTTTAACTTGAGACCTAACAGGAGTACACTACAAGTCCTAAGGTACACTCATTAGGCCAACCCCTAAAGGGAGAGAGTTCTCTCTAGTTGGGAATTGGAGATTGTTGTTGGCCCTCCGTGGGCTTACCATGAAACCCACATCGATAATCTGAATCGTTGAATATGTAAAACTCATTTAGTACTCTATTTATGCAAAAAATCATATTAATCGGATATTGATATACACTTGATCAGATCACATTTGTATCAGTAATTTATTTTTGATCTGACCAAGTATCTATCGATATTCGATCAACGTGATTTGTTGTAGGGATGAAATATTCAATGAGTTCTACGCATTAAATGGTTCGAATTATTGATGTGGATTTCGTAATGGGCCCATAGAGGCCTAACAACACCATATAGTCTAATTTGGACAGGAGAGAAGCCTCTCCTAACCTAAAATACGAATTGTTGTTTATGGTTTTGAAAGTTACATTATACCCTTAAAGTTTTTAATTTCATGACAGATTATGCATTTTATTAATAAATTATCAAGTCAATTAACAATTTTTAATGATATCATAAATATAGTTGAATTAATAATTCAAGTAATTTTATTACTGTATAGGAAAACAGTTAGGAATTTTATTTTTATAATTAATTCTGTTAAATAAAAAATTTCAATAGGGGGATATTTACAATTTTCTAAATCACATGGAGCAATCTTTTTTTTAAACAAACTTCAAAAGATATATTTATAATTTATCTAAAAATTTAATATTACATTATCGGTATCATCATCTAATAATACATCGATATTTACCATTTTATGCATGTGTGGCAAAGTAGTTTATGTGAAAAGTAGCGGTTCATTCTCCCACATATAGAATTTATTATTTGTTGGTAATACCAAGTTATTTACATGAATTTTTTATTTAGTGTATAGGATTATTATTTTTTCCCGCTTTTTTTTTGTTGATTTATTCAACTTTTTTTTAATTTATTTCAAAAAGTTTTAAACTTCTAAATTATAAACGAATTAAAAAATTAATTTTTTATAAAAAAAAATCTGTAAAAAGTCCATAAAAGGCAAAAAAAAAAAAAATAGTGATTTATTATTATTTTCTTTTTTTTTAAAAATTTTTTGTTAAATTACATTTTAGATTCGTCTACACAAAATAGGACTAAAAAAGAATTTTTTTTGACATAATTTAAATTTTAAAAAAAAGTTATTAAAGACAAAATAAAATTGAAAAAAGAGGTGGTTTATTTGAGAGATCCCAAACAACTGAGAGCATTGCTAACTCTTTATTAATTTTCATTTGGGTAAATGCTAACAAGTCCTTTTGCATTATTTAATGTTGAAATTAGTGTAAAAAGTGTTTTAAAAATGATGGAAAAGTTAAAAAACGTTATAAAACTAATGAAAAATGTATTAGGTTCTGCACTTGTTTTTTTTTTTTGGTACCCCTAGGGCACTTGTTAGGGAGACCTTTTTATTTTTTTTTATCAAATTTAATGAAAAAAATTATCGTCAATGCTTCCTCTTTTAAATTTTCATCAAATTCAAAATTGATAAAAGATTTAATGAGTTCTCAATTTGATGGAAAAAATGATTCTTCGTTGATTTGATAAACATTTGATGAAATTAAGGGTATAAACATTTTTGGATAAGTTGGAATCACTACAAGAAAATACACAATTTGCGACCACTTTTACCGACTAAAAATATTTTGGTTGCCAAAAGTTGTGGAATTGGCGACCAAAAATTATGTTAGTCGGTAAAAGTACAATATTTACCTACTAAATTTTTTTAGTCGGAGTATATTAATTTTTGGCGACTAAAAAAAAATTTAGTCGCTAAAAATATCACAATTGGCGACTAAAAAAAATTTAGTCGCTAAATTTGCCACAATTGGCGACTAAAAAAATATTTTTGTCGCTATATATAGTTTTGGCAACCAAAATAATTTAGTCGCTGAAAGAAAAATAAAAATTTATTTTTTTATCTTTTGCGACCAAAAGTTTGGTCGGCAAAACCTTAATTTTAGCGACTAAAAATTATTTTGGTCGCGGTATATATAGTTTTGGCAACTAAAATACTTTAGTCGCTAAAAGAAAAAATAAAAAATTATTTTTTATCTTTCGCGACCAAAAGTTTGGTCGGCAAAACCTTAATTTCAGCGACTAAAAATTATTTTGGTCGCAATATATATAGTTTTGGCAACTAAAATACTTTCGTCGCTAAAAGAAAAATAAAAAATTATTTTTTATCTTTCGCGACCAAAAGTTTGGTCGGCAAAACCTTAATTTCAGCGACTAAAAATTATTTTGGTCGCGGTATATATAGTTTTGGCAACTAAAATATTTTAGTCGCTAAAAGAAAAATAAAAAATTATTTTTTATCTTTCGCGACCAAAAGTTTGGTCGGCAAAACCTTAATTTTAGCGACTAAAAATTATTTTGGTCGCGGTATGTATAGTTTTGGCAACTAAAATACTTTAGTCGCTGAAAGAAAAATAAAAAATTATTTTTTATCTTTCGCGACCAAAAGTTTGGTCGGCAAAACCTTAATTTCAGCGACTAAAAATTATTTTGGTCGCGGTATATATAGTTTTGGCAACTAAAATATTTTAGTCGCTAAAATACTTTAGTCTCTGTCTCTCTTCTTTTCTCTCTCTCACTCATCACTCTTCTCTGTCTGTTTGTCTCTCTCTATGTCTCTATTTTTGTCTCTTTCTCTCTCTCACTCATCACTCTTCTCTGTCTTTCTGTCTCTCTCTCTGTGTCTCTCGCTCATATCTCTTTTCTCTATCTCTCTGTCTCTCTTCTTTTTATTTCTCTCGCTCATCTCTCCATGTATCTCTCTCATTTATCTCTTTTCGCTCTTTTTCTCTCTCTCTCTCTTTGTTTGTCTCTTTTCACCCATTTTTTCATCTTCGTCTCTCTATTCTCTTTCTCTCTCTTACTCATCACTCTTTTCTCTCTGTCTGTCTGTCTCTCTGTCTCTCTCTCTTTCTGTGTCTCTCACTCATCTAATTTGTTCTCTCATCTCTTTTCTTTCTTTGTCTCTTTTGTTCAGCTCTCTTGTCTCTATCTCTCTTGCTCATCTCTCTTCTCTCGCTCTCTCTCATATCTCTTTTCTCTCTGTCTCTATTGCTCATCTCTCTTATTTCTATCTCTCTCTCTCTGTCTCTCTTGTATATCTCGCTTCTCTTTGTCTCTCTCGCTCATCTCTCTTCTCTCTGTCTATCTCGTTCATCTCTCCTCTCTCTCTGTCTCTTTTTCTGACTCTCACTCTCTATCTCTTTCTCTCTTTGTCTCTCTCTCTCTCTTCTTTTTCTCTCTCTCACTCATCGCTCGTCTCTATCTGTCTGCCTTTGTCTCTGTCTTTGTCTCTTTTTCTCTTTGTCTCTTGCTCATCTCTCTTCTCTCTATCTCTCTCATCTTTTTTCTTTCTCTATCTCTCTCATTCATCTCTCTTCTCTCTATCTCTCTCTCTGTCTTTCCTACTCATCTTTCTTCTCTCTCTATCTTTCTCTTTTTCTATGTCTTTCTCTCGATCATCTCTTTTCGTTCTCTTTCTCTCTCTCTTTGTCTATCTCTCACTCATCTCTTGTTTCTCTCTCTCTATGTCTCTATATCTTTTCTCTCTGTGTCTCTCTCTTTATCTGTCTATCTCTCTGTCTCTCTTTCACTCATCACTCTTCTCTCTCTCTTTCTCTATCTATGTCTCTCTCTCTCTTTCTCTATCTCTCTTCTCTTTCTCTCTCTCACTCATCACTCTTCTCTATCTGTCTGTCTGTCTGTCTCTCTCATCACTCTTCTCTGTCTGTCTCTCTCTGTGTGTCTCTCACTTATCTATTTCTTCTCTCATCTCTTTTCTCTCTGTCTCTCTCGCTCATTTCTCTTCTCTCATCTCTGTCTGTCTCTGTCTCTCTTTCTCTCTTCTCTATTTGTCTCTCACTCATCTCTCTCTCACCACCTATCTCCTCTACCACATTCACTATTACCGCAAATGTCATTCCACTACCAGCATTATCCTATTGTTGCCACTCCACCTCTACGACTACTATTACTACCACCGTCGTTACCACTCCACTACCACTACCACCACTACTACTACTATTACCTCTCCTCTGCCAACGCCACTCCATCTCTTCTACCATTACCACAACTTCACCACTCATCTCCTTTGCCACCACCACCACCACCACAACTTCACCACTAATCTCCTTCGCCACCACCACCATCACCTCTTATCCACCACCTTCACCACTACTGCCGCTCCCTCTAGATAGTCGCAGTATAGATAGTTTTGGCGATTAAAATAATTTAGTCACTGAATGAAAAATAAAATTTATTTTTTTTCTTTGACGACAAAAAAAAATTAATTTTTAGTAACAAAAAAAAAAATGGGCCACAAAAAAATATTTTTCATTAATCATAAAAAATTTATTTTATTTTAATAAAAAATATTGTTCATTAAAATATTACTCTTACTTCTACCAAATAGAAAAAAAAATTCATAAAAATAAAAATGAAAAATTTTTTCCCCCCTTTTTCACTACCCGCCCGACCGCCCGCCCGCCCAAACTTCCCCCCTTTTTTCCCTGTCTTTCCCCCCCTTTTTCATTTCCTTTCAGGTTTGCACAGCCCAAGGCTTCCGTCCCCTCCTCCCTCCTTCCACCGCTGTTATCAGAGAGAAACCCACCACCCACAGAGCCCCTCTAGGGTTAGGGTTTCTCTCTCTCTCTCTGAATCTAGTTGATCTGTGTTGTTTGTGGATCCAAAAATGTCAAACAAATCACCATCTGGTTGTGGAACGTCCCCCACAATTCGCCTCTCTCTCTCTCTCTCTCTCTCTCTCTCTCAAATTCTCTAAAACTGTTTGTGTATATGTGTGGGTGTAGGTGATTTGAGGAGGGTGATTTGGTTGGTTGGAAGAAAATGGAAGCAGAGATGGGATTGATGAGAAGAATTCCTCCGAAGCACACGGAGACTGCTCTGTCTGCTATCCTCAGCCTCTTGCCTGACCACTCATCTCATCTCCTTTCCCAAGTCGATCAGCCTCTTCAGGTCCTCATTTCTCATGTCATTTCTTTGTTTTTTACTTCGATTCGGTTTTTTTTTTGTTTTCTTGCGATTTGTGTGCGTAAACTGGGAAAGTTTCTCTCAATCAAATTTTGTGTTAATATCTCAATTGATATATTCATATTTGTGGACCTCGAATTCTTTCCACATCAATACATTTTACTTGCTTCTATTTTAATTTCAATGTAATCTCCTCTTTGAATTTTCTTTGGTAAAATTGCTCATATTAAATCATCTTTTAGTGGAGGTACAATAGCTGGTTTGGGGATTGGATCATGGCTGAGTAAATTGAAGGCAAAAGTACACTTTCTTTTCTCTTGGCTTCACATTTCGTTTGCTTATTGTGACAATTGACTTCATTAATTAGTTGCGTTGTTCTTAGGTTCATGCATTCTGTGTATGTGATGACCCTGATTACTTCTATGAGTATGTTCAAGACCTACTTGATGGACTCCAATGAGGTGTTAATTCACGCGATATAATTGACATTCAAAATGTGAGTACTTTATTCAGTTATCTGATATCAATTTGGTATTAAAACATTTTGTTCTTTCGTGACATAACATGTTATCACTTGTTGGTTTTATTCTACCTGTTTTGAAGAAAACTATTTGCTTAGTGGAACATTTAGTCATAGGCTTGGACTGAGCTTTACTGAATGAACTAACAGTATAAACAAGCAATGTCAAGATAGTATAAAAACTAGTGTGACATTGTTTCTTGTAATGAGCCCCTAATTCTCTTTTCCTCCTGATTCTTTTGGTGAGCCCTAAAGATTGTGCACAGGCAAAAATTGACTGAATATGCCACTTGTGATTATTTTCTTGTTTTTCTGTAGGCCAAAGGTCTCGGCTATGCCATGAACACTACTGAGGAACTTAAATTTGTCAAGGAAATCGCTGAGGCCACCGGTGTTGTTCTTGACCCTGTTTACAGGTTTGATGTTATACTTTGCACACAATAGTTTCTCCACTTGTGTATCTTATTACTTATAGTCATATGTGTACAACTAAATTATATAAGTTTGTTGGTCTATCTATATAAACACTTCCGAGTTCCATTGGAGATGCTATTTTTCTCATAGGAAATCTGTGAAAGAAACACTTCCAAGCAGTTGAATGATTTTTTAGAGGTCTGTGGCACTTCCAAATGTGCGGCCTGTTGGCTATGTTTCTTGGACTATTGTAAATTTTTGAAGTACCCATGTCGGACACTTCACACATGGGTAAGGATATGAGATGTGTTCGAAGTTGGATGTACCCCTAACTAATATATTAAAGCATTATGATGAAACTATTAGTAAGACTCATTCTATGCCTAGAAAACTCTATGTTAGCTTGTAAACACATTTTAGCCTAAATAAATAAAATAAATGTACAAGAAACATGAAATTTAGTCATGTCTTGGTGTATTTGGGCATGAGAATTGGATTTTCCTGATGTTTAGACACATACCTGTACCTCATGCCAGTACCCCAAGTCCGTGCACACTGAACGCCACCGCTGCAAATCGCCATCGCCCTCTGTGTAATGGACTCCTCATTTCTGGGGGATCCTCACCCAATCTCACCTCATCGCAGACCAGCGTCGCACGCCATTGCTAGCTCCACCGCCACCGCTAGCGCCACCGCCACATCCTCACAGGTTCTCTCTCACTCTCCGTCTGTCTGTCTGTCTGTCTCTCTCTGTTTCTCGTTGTCTCCCTCTCTAGCCTTTGCCCTCGGTCTCTCTCCCTCTCTCTCTATATATATATATAATGCGGCGAATTTTAGTACGGAGAGAGGGATTTGAGCTCTGATGAATTGATTCCATTTTTGGTCAATTTCTTGATTGATTATTGTTGAGATTTTGTGGGTTTTGAGATCTCATGGTTTAGAGGATACATAAACTTTTATTTACAGTTCAAGGAGAAATAGAAAAGACACTCACAAAGTGAGTAGTAATATCGCTAACAAATCCCAATTAAATAGCACAAAATTAAGTTTTCAAACAAGATGAAAGAATATTAGTATTTTCACAATGGAATAATACTCAATAGGATTTTCTAAGGATAACCAAACCAATCAGATAGCGTAAATTAAGTTTTTCATCAAGCAAGAGGAAAGAATATTTGTATTTTCACAATGAGATAATACTCAATATGATTTTACAGGGTTAAAACTCACCACAGCCAAATAGCTTTATAAATTAAGTTGAAGCTTGACTTAACTCACTCAATAACCTTTGCTAAAAATATTTGAGGCTGGCTCAAATCCCTGTTAGCTGTTTATGATATCTTTATTATTAACAGCGATTTTCTATGAGAAACTAAAAAAGTTGCTAAAAAAATCGTACTTAATAGACAAGAATCCCACTTATAGTAAGGATTCTCACCCATTTTCAATTGCATCAAACCCTCTAGGACTAATTAATCAAAATAGGCTATGTAATTCAGTTAAAAAGAAAGGCATACTAGTTAGTTATTAAAATGTAGAACTGTTTGTTTCACATGTTAAATATAGATCCTTATGTACCATATCATCTATTACATATGAATTTTGGAATTCAAATGCCATTATTTGTCAATATATCGGTCGATATTAGCTGACATATCGGCAATAATGATACATAATATGGTTACCATTATTTAAAACCATGATTTATCCTTGTAAATTTGGTCAAAACACATTCAACTACATGATTGAACTAACAATTTTACTTGCGCCTAGCAGGCTGGCATAGTGTTTTGGCCCCTCACTCTTGGGACATGAAGTTGTCTTAAGCTCTAGATGACCAAAAGTTACAATCATCTGACCCAAAATTACTAGAAAAATGTTGCTAGAACAAGAACGGAGGGATGAAATTGACTGTTCAGAGGCAACCTGGACTAATAGTCTACCACTAAAGAGGGTTTAAGTGCATCCTCAAGTGTTTTAACACAATTTGAGTAATAAATTTGCATTTAAGCATAGGTCATCTACCATAAACAAGAAAATTCTCTAAGGTCATCTACACCATAAAATAAAGATAACTACTTCAAAGATCCTATTAATCTAATCCTTATTTTCAAGATCCAATCTGATTTTACTCTCAAAATATTTATTTGCTCTAAGTTTTGCTCAATATAATATAATGACATCTGTGGCAATACTTACTCCCTAATCTACCACTGCTTTGAGGTAGATTCAGTTTCTGATCGAACAGTTTCACAGGATAACTATTATTTGTACTTGTGCAGTGATTTGTCTGTAATTGCCTGATTCATCAACTAAAATATTTTGAGTGATATTTATGTACTTTTAAAATTTATCAATCTGAGAGTTGCTGTTCATGCAGGAGAAGAAGGCCTTAAGAGAAGAGAAACTGAAACAAGAGGAAAAGTATATGTGGGTTAGCCTTGATGGTGTCAAAGAGAAGGTTTCTGCTAGCTTTGATTTATGTATCATGCTTTGGAATTTGGGGTGTCATGCCTTGCTCTGATTTGTGAATACGAAATTTACTATTTACCTGTTAAAAACAGAAAAGCTATAATAGATATTCTGCCACCAACATCAATTCTTTTTAGTCAACTCCATTTTTTTAAAGACTTGAGCATTCTAACTAAGCGTAATAACTTGTTTTCTGTAATGGCACCCCTTCCACCCCCATAATAGTATGCAGGCTTTTGAATCCATGCTGTGTTGTGGTATTGATTTATTTTTAATTCTGGTCATTACCATTTTTGTAGTTATTTTTTTTAATATGTGTTTTGTATATGCAGTTGAAAGAGAAATACTCAAAGCTGGAAGCCTCACGGAATGCTCTTCGACAAGGTGTAAAGATCCAAAATGAAACTCATTGATAAACTTCAAAAGGAAAGCCTCAATTTTAAGAAAGGAATGCTCTTTATTTTTTTTTTGGTTACCATAAAACTGATGGTGAATAGGAAAATATGATTGAAGTATGTGGAAATTTTTTATTTCTTTTTAGATATCATTTCTCCTTCCCTTTTTCGTGATTTCATAGAATTTGTTTTAATCTGTTGTTTTACAAAGTCGGGATGTAAACATGAAGGTAAATGGGTTTTCTTTTTCTCTTAGCAATTCCAAGCTCTGAACAAAGCTTTAGTAGAACAATCCATCTTAAATTTTGTCAGTCCCAATAGGATTTTTTTATGGTAATGCCTCGTGAAATTAAGGTCATATGGTACCTGAGGCTTCTGCTTACAGTCAGATTTGGGCAAGAGTAGGTATGTAGCCTTACCCCACTTTTTTAGGGAGAGGCTAATTCGCCATAGCTCTAGGGTGGATAGCACTTGTTATCATACCAGCTTATGACCTGTAAATACCATATGAAAGCAAGAATCTAAATTTGGAGGTGCCAAAATATTAATTTTTCTTGCACCCTCCACCTACTGTTGAGGTGACCTTGAATTTCACTAGTTCATTACAATAAGATACAATGTTCATCCTTTAAGTAAACCTTTGCGTGCTCCAACCATTATTGGTCAATCTGCTACTTGCAGCAAATCTGTAGAACCTCTGTTTTTCTAGCTTTGTGATGGTTCCAGAGGAAAACCAATGTTCTGCCTATATATATATTTATATATCTGTGTGCATGCACTTGTGTGTGATCTTGCTTGATGTAAGGTCAATGAGTTTATGATGGTCAAATGCATATAGGGATGCACATCCCTAGAAAAAGCTGCATCCATAGTAATTGGTGAGTGACGTTGACTTCCACTTGATATTGTCTAAAAAACTTTGAACTTATTTTCTGATGAGTTACTGTCTTCAGTTTCATCTTTAATAATAAAATAAAATTCATCGTCTCACCTGTCTGTTTGTAATGTTATCTATCCTCTTAAGTCACATGAACTTATACAATTGAGATAACGTCTTGCTGTGACATGTTGACATAATACTGATCCCCATTGTGTTTTTGCATGGAAAGTTCAGAATTACAATATATATGGAAGAGAAATGCCAATTTTGATGCAATGAAATCTGTGAGCGTATGTATGTTGATTTTTATGCTTGGGTTTACATGTGATGTGTAAATTTACCATATTTTTGCAGATACAGAAATTGAAGGAAATTTATACTAGTAGATTAATAACATTTTCCTTTTCTTTATTGTGTCATTTCTTTTCCAGCATATGAGGAGGAAAGGGTGCAGGCTGATGTTGAAAGGCAGGAGAAAGCAAACGAGTCAGCTATATGAGTTTCATTGGAGAATGAGATATCCTCTCTGAAGTCTGAGATACTTTCATTGCATCAGAGAGGGGGCTCACTAGCTCAAGATGTGGATGGGGAAGTAATTCTTCTTCGAACACGCCTTTCTGAAATGGAAACGGAAATAAA
>CM069906.1:64561741-64834741 GCA_036172215.1 Camellia granthamiana
TATTCAGGAAGAAGGTCCATTTACAAAAGTGATGAACCTAGCACATAATGCTTTGCTAAGGTAAGGGCAATTTTGTTCTTTCACATTAGGGAAATAATATCTGATCAAGAGTAGTATTGGAAGTCTTTGGCTTCCAATATGATTTGCCTCAATGCACCAATAGGGGCTAAAACCGTCAACAAGACTCCAAGTATGATGCATATCTGAAATTGTATGATAAGGATATATATAGGTTAGTTTGCAGTTTAACCACAAAAACTAGAGAGAGAGGGGGAAAAATCACACAAGTAAATTACACTTTTTGTTTTTGTACTTTGATACAAAGTTTACTTTAATTTTTATTATTTAATTTGAACCTTGTTAACCCTAAATTTTACATTCAATTTCAAGTTGATCATTCTGTCTAATTATTGTCAAAAAAATTCACGTGTAATGTTTGTGGCTGACACGTGTTAGAAAATAATGATTTTATTGTTCAATTTTGGATGGAAGAACAAAATTATAATTGAACTTAAAGTCTACAATTAATAATGATCAAATTAAAACAATAAGTACTAGATAAAATTTGGGTCAAATTATAAAAGTAAAAGTTGGGTTGCTTTCTCACAATCTACATGGGAAAGCAGTCATGACACATTCAGATTTGACAAATGTTTAGAAGTAAAAACAAAATTTCTCAATTATTTTTTGTTCTGTTTTTAGTAAAAAAAAATTAAAACTTATGCCATTTTTTAAAGTCCATTTAGTCCAAAAAATTTTTTTTTTTTAAATGGATTAAAATTGAAAATGGTTCATTAAAGAGAAATATATATATATTTTTTAAAAACCAACAAATTTTGATTTTTTTTTTTTTTTGTGTGTGTGTGTCTTTATTGGACTTTGTTCATATTTGGTCTTTTTAAATTTAAGGCCTTCTAGTCAAATAAGACCTTGCAAAAAATACTCAATTTTTTTATAAAAAAAAATGCTAAAAAGTTAACATACCCAATTAGTGAACCAAGATAAGCTAAACCTGTTGGGTTTGCAGATGGCAAGCCATATGATACAAGGCAGCTGCAAAATAAAATAAAAAATGGATATTAGCATTTGGATCAATATTAATAGGGTTTTACAAAAGAATTGAAAAATAAAAAATAAAAATATACTTTTGACTTACATAGTAGCTAGTTGGAGCAAATGCAAATCCTCCAAAGAAACCAAGAAGCCCTCCAAAGAAAGGGAATGTCATTCCAATGAACATTGTAATGGCTTCATTTAGAAAAATAGAAAATGGTTTTCAAAATCAAATTAATGAATTAGTAATGGAACTTCCTATGGTGGAATGAGAAATTGAAAAATAATAACAATTGTGCTATGAATACAAAATCGAACACATAATACACATGTATAGATAAGATTTTTAAAATTTGTCAATGGGATCCAATCACATAAATCTACTTGACCAAAAATATAAGGGTCCAACTCTTTCTTGTGTAAAAAAACATAGCAAAAGTTGTATATAAAATATTATCTCACCTTTTGGTAAATATTAATTGATAGTTTGCTGCAAAAAAATTATTCATATATGTATATATATATTCTATTGCTTCTCAGTTTTGTGTTTCTAGACTTGTTCAAACAATAGATATGTATAAGGGGTTATTTGAAATAATCTAAATAAGTATACTTTTTTTATTTTTTACAAAAATACACAGAAAAATAGAGAAGTGATGTGACCCAAAATACATGTATTGGGTCAAACTTATTAATCAAGTCATACAAATTGTCAACAAATAATAAGCATAATATGAATTGAATTCACAGCAAGAGAGAAAAGTTCCCAAATGATAGAACTTAAACATAGTAATCAAGTAAAGATGGAAGAATGCTTACCTACATAAGTGGTTCGAGTGACAATTCGAAGAAATCTAGTTGGCTTGAAGTTCATTTTCATTACCAAACAAGCTTCTATCATGTCAAACACTGGTTGTGCAAATACCTATAAATTCTTGCAAAAATTACCATAAAAATGAAGAAAACAAAAATGAAAAATCTCTTAAACTACCAATTACATAATTTTTTCTAAAAAAATACACAGAATACAGTATTATTCGCACTACATTCATCCTAGCATTACATTCTATTAAAAAAAAAAATTGGTGCTATAGTAAGACCTATTAACATATCGGATTCAAACTTGATTTAGAAAAATTCAATATGATTCAATTAGCTACTCATCCGAATACAAATATCTAATAATGGCTTATTAGAACCCATATCTATCTTATCTAGTTGTCTGATCCATAAACCCAACTTGGCCCCTATTTGTTTATTTATTTATTTATTTGTGACATACTGACACCTTTTTTTACATTGTCGGACACTACTAATATCCAGACTTTTTAATACATCATAATAAATTAAAAATGTAAAACACATTAGACTTTTGTTACACTACACATAATATTAATTTTCGGATCAAATATATAACCGGATCAAATAGGATCGGATTTGTCCTTCCATTCAAAATCAAATCAAATGGATTCAGCCGTAATCAGTTAATCAGATTGGATTTTATTCAACATATTCAAATATTTCAAATCAGGTTAGGGTTAAACCCAATCTATTAACACACCTAATTCAGAAAAGTGTAAAGAATGTAGTATTGCTCACACTGCATTCATCCTAGCACACTACATGTAAAAAAAAAATTGTATTCAGAACATTACTTGGGATAAGAAAGGCTCTACTACATACCTGATAGCTTCCAATGACATGAACCACCACAAACAAGTTAGCCAAAGCAACAAGCCAGGCAGGTTTCTCCAATGAAAGGAGGATATTATCTTCCACACTATTTCCAAAAACCCAATAACCGATGAGCGAAACTGGGAAGTAACACAAGGCCACTACAGTATAAGCGAAAAGCACCCCTCTCCACATGGGTTTTTTGGACGGCTTTCCGGGTTCGGATGGGATTGTTGCTTGGATTTCTAAAACCACATTGTGGCCAGCAAAGGCAAATGCTACATCACCCAATGCACTCAAGAATTGGAATATAGTTCCTTTGGTGGTTGAAGCCCTTGGGGTGTATTGGACTCCTGGTTGAACCCCCTTGTGGATAGAGGCCACCCAAGCTATGGTAGAGTAACTGTACAACAAAGCCACAAGCACAACTAAATTAGCTTGGAGGAAAATGCTATTCTTTCAGAATTTTTATAAGAATTATTTATCAAAATGATGTGTAAGAAGCATTTTGATAGGATTTTGTTTTAAAGTAACAGGCTTACAACTCTGTCATATCATTCTGTATATATTTTATGATAAAAAATTAGAAATGAAAAACATTAAGTGATATAAGATTGAATAAAATGTTTATGTAAGAAAATTTATTAAGAACCTTGAAAATGAGAGTATATATATATACATATATAAAGAATTAGTAGAATACTTTCATGATCAATTAAAATAGAAATGCTATAGAATATTTTAGAATCTTATTAGAACAATTATATATTATTGTTAAAAAAATTATAAAAAAAAAAAAAAGAAGATTTGTAAGTAAGAGTAAATAGTATAAATTACAGAAAATGAGTTTCTAAAAGTTTTCACTACACTTTTACAAGAATTCAAACAAATTTCATTTTTATCAGAAAAAAAACTCTTAAAACATTTCTTTTGGTTTCTTTAAGAATTTCCTTTATAATTTCATGAAAGTTCTATCTCCATTCTAAATTCCAAGGAGAGTTTTTCCTCTCTTTTTTACAAATAGAGAAATTGTGAAAAACAATTTTCTAGAAATTTTTCACAGCATTTTCCAATAGATTCTAACAAATTTCTTTACATTATGTTTAGAGTTTCGACAAAGTATCGAAAAACGTTTCTTTCAGTTTCTTTAAGAGTTTCCTTCATAATTTCATAACAGTTCTATCTCCATTGTAAAGTAAGTTTACAAAGAGCGATATTTTTCTCTCAAAAAGGGTTTACCTCAAGGACATGATTGCTGCAGCCAGAGAGATAACCGTGACGGAGTTAAAATTGGGAAGATGAGAGAGAAAGAAGTGAACCGAGGCGAAGATCATGATGAAGTAAGTGGTTTTGATTGATTTGCAGCTACTAGGGCACACTGTATCATGGAACTTTTTGAGAGACTTGCCTCCGGTGATCATGTAAACTATGTTCACCCCAACTTCTACAATTAACTGTTGAGGAACCACAATCCAAATTCCAAGCTTTTTGCCAAAAGCATGTTGACCTAATTCATGGTATCTATCGAATCTCTTCCCCGGTACGATTTCATGCATTTCTACCATTTGCCAGAGAGTGTAGAGAGTGATGACCCATGATAGAACCAGCACAGTAACACCTGGACCCCTAAGCAATACAAGAAAGCTCGTGTCACTAAAATTAGGCCTGTTTTAATTGTGTTTTTTATCTTTAATTTTTTTTTTAAAAAGAAAATTGTTGAAAAACAGGCTTGTTTCATTATGTTCTTTGGTTTTTGTTTTGCATGTTTTTGGAACAAAAAATAAAGAGCAATACTAGGTATCATGAAAAAACTTTCATGAAAATGATCATGAAATATTTATGACCCTTGGATTACACTTAAAATAAAGCACCACACACTAATCAAGGTAATCCAAAAGTCATAATTCTTTCATAATCATTTTCATGAAAAAATTTTCATGATCCCTAACTTTTCTCAAAAAGAAAATAAAATGTTTGTAAATAACTTTCTGAAATTTTTAAGCAGTTGGTTGTTTTTAGAAAAAATTTCAGTATTCATCGTATTCTTGTTTTTATTTGTTTTCGGTTTTCATTTTGCTATGTTTTTGGGGAAATAAAATAAAATAAAATAAAATAGGAGAGAGAGAGAGAGAGAGAGAGAGAGAGAGAGAGAGAGAGAGGGGGTTTGGAAACACTATTTGTGTCTTTCAAAAAATTTAAAATACCTTTTTTTTTGTTTTATAAAAAGTGGGTTGTTTTCATAGTTATTTTCAGAAAATTTTCCTGTTTTGGAAAAAGGTCAACTTTTTGTGTTTTTCAAAAAAATGAAAACAGAAAACGGAAACAGAACCAAAAATTATTTTTTGAGGGAAAAATCTGAGAATAACTCACTTTTGTTTTTAAAAAAAATACATTTTTTAAATTTTGAAAATATTTTTGCACAAAAATGAAAAACAATATGAAAACAATGTGAGTGTTTCTAAATTTTCATTATTTTTTTTTGTATATCATAAAAAAATAAATACAAAGAAAATGAAAACAGAATCAAACAAACTCAAATAAATTGCCAAAAATCACAAATATTGCATCATAATCATTAGAGTTATGGGCATAAATATAATAATTAGCTTTCTTGTTTGTATATAGGCATATGCTATTTTACAAAGCAAACATTAATTTTGGTGTAGATGCCCTAGTATAATTGTCACCTTTTTTACCCTTTTCATCCAACATTTGTCACCTATTCCCATCGAGTAAAATAATTTTTCTCCATTATCAATCCATCCAAAATGCTAATTAGTTATCATGCAAAAAATCAAATATAAAATTACAAATGCATCATGATCGCACCTACCGCTAATGTAACAAATATACATACCATCCAAGTTCAGACATGGCATAAGGAAGACCAAGAACACCAGCACCAACCATGGCAGTGACATTGTGAAAAGCAGAGTACCACCATTTCCCATTCCTTGAAGCTGTCACTGGCAGCCACTCATTCAACTCTTTCACCTTCGCTGCTGCTGCTGCTGATGATGATGATGATGATCTCTCTTCCTTCTTTGATTCACCATTTGCCATTTTTGTGTTTCTTGTTTTGTTTTTTTTGTTGTCAAAAACCCAAGTTCAGCACAAACCAGAAATGAAAAGAGAGTGAGAGAGAGAGAGAATATTGATAAATACCAAATAATGTGGGGGGAGTAATCTATTAAGTTAGAGTTTGTTTCCTTTAATAACTGAAATATAGAGAGATAAATAGGCATACGAATACTTTGCTTGACTCATGCAACTTAGCCCTCTCTCAAGTTTGTTAGGATTTCAACAATCTTTGCTTTGCTTCTTAATGATAATAATCTTTGCTTTTATGGGCACATCCGATCCAAACCATTCATCTTGTAAAATTTTCTGAACAAATCACCAATTAACATCAATTAAAAAAAGTTAATCGAAGGGTATATAAATAAACGATTTAAATTATCAAGATAGAATTGTAATAAAGCCCACAAAACCAAATAACACCCTTCCGTTAATGTGTTGATCCAATTCCTTATTTGAAAAACAATAACAAAAAAATCAAGAAACATAAATATCGGTTGAAAAACCAAAATCACCTTATTTGATTTTGATTGATTTGCTGAGAATTGAGTTTTTCATTTTTTGTATTTTTTGTTTTTAGTGAATTTTTTAAGTATTTTAAGTAAATTTTTTACTTTCTAAATGCACATAACTTAGATGCACCTAAAAAATAAATATTTGTGAAAAAATATTTGAAAAACCAAAATAAATACACAAAAATATAAAAATATACTAAATTTTATATTTTTTTTATATCTGATGAAGTTTTTTTTAAAAAAATTCATAAATATTAGGGGTACTTACCAATTAGTCCTATTAACTAGACTTATTTACCTACAGGTCCTAACTAATAAATTTAACATTATAAAAATAAGAGAGTGATAAATTTATCACTAAAAATTTATTCATAAAAACAAAGAGACTGATAAATTTATCACTATAAATTTATTCATAAAAAAAAAAGACTGATAAATTTATTTTTATCACTTAATAAATTTATCAAACAGGACTTAATGGGTAATAAGTCTCCAAAGTAGGACCTATTGGGTAATAAGTGTCCAAAGTAGGACCTATTGGTAGTTTACCCTAAATATTATATTTTTTAAGTATATCTAGGTTAAGTGAATCTAAAAAATATTTTTTAAAAAAAATCTTGAAATATTAAAAAATTTAACTAAAAAAAAAAGCTTGATTTTTGAAAAAAATGACTCAATTTTCTAAAACCAAACAAAGTGAATAAAATTTATTTTTACATGAAATGGGTCTCCTCATATTTGCTTCTAAACCTATATGAGAAGGTTATGTCTTGTTCTTCCCGTCCAAGTAGAAAAATTGAAAATCAAATATCTTTCAAATATCAATATAAATATGATGGATCACATTATCTAAATTAATTACACTTAATAATATAGATATCATAAATCACATTACCTACATCAGTCACATTAATTTTTTATTTTCATTTTAAAAACCCTCTAAAAAGATACTATTAAATAATCTCATATCGAATGATGGATTCTACATGCATATCTTATTTTTTAATTTATTGGTACATTAGTGTCCACATCAATGATGCAAATTGTTCAGTATATGGAGATTGTCAAATACTTTATCCTTGTAAAAAATCATAAAAATTGGATATCGATATTCACTTAATCAAATCACATTTATATTAACGGTAAATATGATTTTTAAAAAAAATTGTTGAAACAAATATGATCCAATCAAGTATCTATCGATATCCAATTAATATGATTTTTTATAATGATGAAATACTCTACGAGCCTTATATAGTGATGGTTCAAATCGTCGATGCGGAAGGCCAAACAACATCCTTCAGTTAAAAAACGCAACTGGAGAAGATCCTGCTAAAAAAAAATATATATTTACTAAAGTCCTAATGCCACTATACTACAACCACCTCTGCCTGCACTGCCACCTTAGGAAAAAAATTGTTATTGAAGGCTGTGGCATTGTGAAAACAAAAATATTAAAAAAAAGACCCAACATTTGATGACTGAACAAGAAGCAGAAAAAGATGATTTTAGCCTAATATGTACTGTCAGAGATTACAGTCAATCACTACATCAAATGTTCATAATTTACACACAAAATCAACTGTAGTTCAAAATACAACTATAAATTATTTTTATTTTTTTTTCAGGTTTGAGGAAAGAGTTATAAAATTTTCAAAAGAAGGCATTGCTGCTACAAAGCAGCAGACCACCAGAATTGATTCTGTTCTGCTCTTTCCATCTCTCAAACAGATGATCTTCCTCTCTTCGAAGTTTAAGGTACCTGTCCATGTCAAATTGTGACCTCTGGTGACTTGCTGCTTCTTTGAGTATGCTTCCTGTTGGTGTAATAATAATAAATAAATAAATAACAGAGCCAATAAATATAATTTTAATATTAAAGTGTCATCACTTCCAGTACCTTCTCCTGTACTCGATGGACCATCAAGTCCAGGGCTCCAACTCCCCCGACTGCTAGCGGAATTACTGCTTGGATGTTGTGCTGAAATCGCTTCCTGTACAAATTACAATTTATGAGTTCATGAAAAAATTAGAAGAGAGAAAGTAAAGAGAGAAAATAAGACATTCATAGTTTACAAACCAAACCAAGCCTTAAGTCCCATTAAATAGGACATTCATAGTTCACAATGCACTTACAATACAACTACTATGCTTTTGAAAAAAATGGTGGTGGACAAGTTTGTGGTTAGAAAGGGTTTGTACAGACCAAATAGTTACTAAAATAAACAATCAGTGAATTAATTAATTAAATTTTCCAATTCAGTATTCACCAACCATAGGCCCACCACACAATATCACAACGATTAAGTGCATGACCTGAAAATGACGATATACATGGAAAACAAACCACAGGCCATCCTGGCGGTGCAATAATCAACTAGATTTAGAGTAATATATAAGATGGTTTAACTAAGCATATAACCCTTGACATAATGAAATGAGAAAAAATTATGTGTGTAGCCGACTCCACTTGATTGGGACACAAAGCTTGGTTTTGTTTGGTTTATCAAGTGTACTATAGCAGGGTTCCCTGCTCCAAGGTTGCTCATTGAGTGAGCCTCTGGGAACAAACCTCTTGATAGATTGGGCAACCCTCACAAACATCCATATCACTTCTCTTTGTAGTTTCTATATTTGGTTAAATCCCTTGTATTTACTTCATGTTGATGATGTAAATTATGTCCTCATCTTTTTGCTTGTTATGTTTGTAATACATGTTTTGAGGCCATCAAGAGGTCGTCACAAGTCAACCCAATTATTAGGGTGGTTGAACAATGTAACCATGAACCTATCTCTTCATATGTTGATGGCCAATTCGGGTTGAACACATGACAAGCAACATTTTATTACACAAAGCAATAGCCTCGGCATTAAGTAAACACAAACGTAAATGATTGTGACCATATATCATGTTTGCTTGTATATTTTTCATCTAAACAATTTTGTCACAAAATAAACGAAAAATGCCACATAATCAAAATGAATGATAACAGAGTCTCAATTGGAAAGCCACCTGTACTGAAGTGTTTCACGTGTAAGATGGCAGCTACTAAAGATGGTAGGGATGCCTTTATTCCTTTAAAACTTCTATTATATCAAATTTTAACATATAAAATCTCATTATAAATTCGTCAACCCTTAATTTAAACCAACCAGCTGATGTAATTCTACACATGTTATCATAGGCACAAACATAATGAATTTCTTATAAGCCATTACGCAGTCAGTGCTTGTAACTAACTCAAGGAATGATATATGCAAATAACTTGGTATAAAAGAATAATTAGTACACACCCATGTCATTGTTCGAAGATTACCTGATCTGCATCCCACGATATACTTTGTGGTGTCACGGGAAGCTCTCTCTTGTTCTTGGATGGAAGAGCAGAACCATCATTACATGTCTCCCATTGCAACCAAGGCAGAATAACACCATCCATTATTTCAACAGGAGGATAATTAGATCTTGTCTGTGTTCGAAATGTTTCTGTTTCTCCGGAATGCAACACTGCATCTCTAGTTTTTGTCACTCGTAAAGTGGAACTTGCATCACTCCTTTCTCCATCATAAGAAGAAAGATCAGTATCTTCAACATTTGAAATGAAGTCCTCGAAATATTTCTCTGCCTCTTCAGTCAATCGCTTAGACACCCTATTTTTGTCATTACTCCTCTGAAAATTTGTGGAAACATTTAAGTAAATGGTCTAGTAAATTATATGTAACCATATCAACTAATCAACATAATCATGCTGTATTTCAGCACAGCTGGAGATTGAGAACCAAACCTTTCTAGCTCGTGATGGTTTTTCTGCATTTGCAGAGCTCTTTGGATCAGGAAGCAATTCCCTCACAATCTTAGACAGCTCCCTACCATGTTGCTCCTCCAACGCTATCTCAGCTAACAGGTCTTGTTTACGCTTCTCCGACTGGACATTTTTTAGTAAACTCCACGTTTACTACTTGAAGTTCTCATAAAAAACAGTGCTTAAAAAAAATGTTAGGAAGAACAGCATTATAACAAAACACATGACATGTCTTTCAAAGTTGCTCATTAGTTGATAATTTCTATATTCTGGGAACTCACATGTACCTTTGATAAAGAACAACCCTAATTCACCTTAGTTGCACAAGATAATGTTTAAGTGGTGCTTTAAATTCCATTTTAACGAGTGTGTTTTCCCTTCTTTTTATGAAAGGCAACACTAACAATTATGTCACTTTTAAGGTCATATCATTGAAAAGCAAATCTCCAGAAATGGTACTAGTTTGGATGTAAACAATTTTTGCCTGCTTGAGGTGAAAGATATTCTTTTATTAACTGACCGATTTTCAATTAAACATACCCAAGAAAAAAAAGTTCACGTCCACATTTAGCAAGAAAAAAAAAATTCTCATAAAATGTCATACTGAAAAGATACAAGCAAATGAAGTAATAACGGTTAATTACACTTTACCCCCTTGTGATTTAACTCAAAAACACATTACCCCCTTATAATTTAGAAATATATATATATAACCCCCTAGTGGTATGGAGTGAACTGTAAAGTCCAACTTTGTTAATAAATTTTGTAAAAACTCTATAATAGCCTTATTCTTTGCTCTAATTTTCTTTTTTATGCCATCATGAACCAGGCTCCTTTCTCTCTCCATTTTTCTGCATTTTATTACATTTTTCTCTCTTTTTCTCATTCTATTTTCCTTTCCTGTCTTCCTCATCCCTTGGCAACAGTCAGCAGTTGCTTGCTCCAGCAGACCACCCACCTCTTATTCCTCCGACTGCATTGCAACTACCTTCTAGCTTCCTCTTTTTTTAAAATTATTGTTTTATTTTTATGGAGGCAACCATGACTTTCTCGGCTATAATCCAAAAACCACGACTCCTCCCCACTTTCAATTCACTACCACAAAGATTAAAACACATACATACGTATATTTATATACGCATTTCATTGTATGCACAAGGAAATCATTACAGTCGGAATGACCTCAATCTATTATAATATGTATGAAGAATCATAAATTATTCCAAATCAATAACCTATTTCAATGGGTCTTTTATTTGTGAGTTGCGATGAAGTGTTGGTCTCATTGTGGTTGTTGTATGAAGTGAGGCAAAAAGAAAGCGAGATAAGAGGGTGGGGATAATGTGCAGTGGCAAAAAAGATAGGTGACTGCTGTTCTGTGATGGAAGAAGAACGAAGAATAAAAGCAAAGAAAAGGAAAAAGGGTAAAAATGTCATTTCCTAGTTTTGGACCTGACACACGCTTAATTCAGTGCATTACGCACACACAGTTAACATAGACAGGATTTGTAACTTTTACATTTCACTCCATAGCAGAGGGAGGTTAAGTGTATATTTCTAAACCATAGGGGAGTAATGTGTTTTTGAAAAAAAGTCTCCTAGATCACCAATCAATCCTTCAAGTTATCACAACCATTATGTCCAAAATTTTAAACACATAATTGCTATAAGCCAATGTATATTTTCTCCTCAATCTGATAGTTTCTTTAAGGTATATCAAGAATTTTGCACAACATGGTCGCAGAATGTACAATAAGATTTCACATATACAAAACATATAGACAAAAACCTGACCTCAAGAGATGACACTCTTTTAATGAAGATTATAATTGACCATACAAACCTGTTCTAATTTCGTTGTGTATTTTTTCCTGACTTTAGGAACAGCCTGAAGAACATTGGAGTCGTCTGCCCACAAAGAACTCTCACTGGCTAAAGCAGAGGTTTTTCTCACCATGCCCTGTGTAAGTCGAAAAGAAGCCCTAACAAAGTTCAGCAAATAGCATACACTAATTGTGCAAATGTTAAGAAAATATATCAATGTTTGAAAGCAGGTTTACAGAATTCTAAATTGCAACAGACATGTTCAAGTTCCATCTTGATTTCATCAACTGCATATCTAAGTTCCTTTCGCATTGCTTCAAACAACCCACTGTTCACATCGTCCCCAGTAGGGTGCTCTGCCTGAAAGGCAAAAGTAACGGAAGGGACGTGTATAATGAAACAGTACTGAGAAACCTATCATTTAGTCATTGGTGTCTACACAAAAACTAACCTTTTTCTGAGCATAAACTGCCCGGATTGTCTTCTCAATCATATTTTTACTAGAACGAGCATCGTTAGCTTCATCATCAGTTAGTACAGAAGACTGGCCCTGAAAGGTCCAGAAGCATTATGATAAAATTAGTTCAGTTCTAAAAATGCATCAAATTTGGGCACTAATTCTTCCTGTTGGTTTACGCAGGTGAGTAGGACGAGTTGTAAAACACATATAATGTAGATGGATAAAGCATGAAGGCCTTGACTCGATCAACAAATTATCTCCTCCAGTCAAATTTTGTTTAAGTTTGCAACAAAATACTTCCTCAACTAAGACACTACAAACAGAAGTCATAAGCAAATAAAAGGTCAATTCCTTTAACAACACAAGATGAAGAACTCTTACAGAGTAGTCATCATGCAACTTTGATAGGTCTTTTTGGCTGACAGACCTTCCTAGGCGTCTATGACTTGAAGCTACGGGCTTCTGTAATGAAGGCATTCCACTGCTGAAAGTCTTCATATTTGCATGATTGCTAGAATTCTGAGAATGAATTATATCACTCAGTCATCAAAAAATAATTTGATGTAGTTAAACAAACAAGGCAAAAAAATTTCCTAGTTTATGATAGCACAGAAAAAAGAAAAAAGAAAAAATAATAATAATAATAAATAAACAAATTCATCTGCAGTTGCTTATATGGATCAAGAAGTTAGAATAATCTTTCTACAGCATTACAAATACCAGATGTCTGTAATGCTACAAGTACGATTTGTCCCATTGACATCCAAAGGAACAAAAAATCATTTTATGGCCAAAGTGTTTCCATTTTCTTGGAAACTAACACAAAACATTAGCAGAAATTAACATTCCAATGATTGCACCAAAACATATCAAAACACTACAAAATATTCCTAAACAATGAGTTGATAGGAATATTAAGCGAACTTTCTATTTGACTTCTTTTCTTAAAAGAAAATATTTGGGAACAAAAAATAAATAAATAAAATAAATCTAAGAAAGGAAAAGATAAGAGTTGAAGAGAAAATGAACATGGTTAAGCCAATTATTTTCTTTTTTTGTTATTATTGATACATTTTTTTTATAAATACTACTTTTAATCAATACTTCTACTAGAATCTTGCATTTTTGTTCTATCTTATGACGGTAAACCCCCTTCCCCCTATTAATTCTTTAAACTTTTCATTTTATGAGCTGCTAATATTCATTGACCTTTATTGAACATTATACTTAATCTTGTTTTTAAAAAAATAATAAAAAGTGACCTGGTTTGCCCAAGGGACCTCCCATACCTTGGATATCCTTTCACCTTTGTGTTCTATTAATATTGTTATTGTTGTTATCGATGAAGCACGAACACCTCTTCAGCGGTCACATACTGGTGTCCGACACTTGGGACACGTTGGGTGTGTTTGGTTTGTGTTTGTAGAGTAGTTTTTGAGATAAAAAGTACGAAAACTTATTTGGTTTGCCTTTTTTCAGAAATGGTTTTGGAAAATTGTTTTGGGGAGAGAGTCTTAAAAAAAGTGATTGATTTGATGTGTATGAGAGAGAGAGAGTGATTTTGGAAAGTAGGTAACCAAACAAAATTTTGAGATTTTTTTTGGAAAAATTTGTTTGATTTGATTACTCTTGAAAATTTGTTTGTAGAAAATTTTTCCCAAAAATTTTTCTGAAAAACAAACCAAACAAGGCCGTTGTGTCTCATTTGAGAATTCAATAATGACTTTCTTAACCTCTAGAATTGTAATTATTTATTGATTTCTCTAGTCTTTTCCAAAGACCCAAGTCAGAGGAAAGAAACCGACTATATAGGTTGATTATAACTCTTATATAAATGGGGGCTTGAGTCCATTCCACCAAGCATAAGACAGAAAGGGGAAAGACCTCTTGGGTGTGTTGCACAACACTCATAACAGCATGAGTGCGTATGAGTAGTGTGAGAGTGAAGTATATAGAGTTTTATGTAAGTGATGGCATGTGATGGATTAAAGTCTCTCGTGTGAGTACCTGCAGTGTGCAAGTAAAGTAGTGTAACCTATGCACCTTTTAACCTAATTTGAAGAAAGTAATCATAGTAAAAAGATGGTTCAACAATAATCCATGGTAGTGCAGCTGACTATATTTTAAAAAAGATTGGTTTTTTTAAGGCAATTGCATGTGACAGATATGTACACCACATCCCTATTGGTTTCTGAGTGTGGGTGAGAGGTGTGGTTAGATATAGTCTGGGAAGATGGGGGGCACTTCAATAGACTGAGATCACCAGAAATGGAGAGGAGGAGGTCAAGGCAAGCTTGGAGAGGGAGAGGTTGGCAATGATGGACCTTGAACACTAATGTAGAATGTGAGAGGGAGTGTTTAAGCGTGAGAGTGTGTTAGAATTACGGAGTATTGTGGTGGTGAAGTGAAGTTTCTTGCTACATATATGATACATTATATAGGCCGCGAGAGTGTTGGAGCCCAAGCAACCTATTGAACAGGTGGCTCGTTCTCCCCAACTCTGCTAGAAGTGATATAAGCCCTTCTACCATCTGTGGCTTGATGACAAGTGGAGAGCAACGTTTCATGGCAGGCGGAAAGTAACGTTTCGTATATACATTGGGTGACATGAATGTAAGGTCGTTATTGCCTCTTCTCCAAGCTTGGTCGAGATGGAGTTGTCTTAGCAAGAAAACAACCATCTCGACGATCCCATGACCTCAGCCGCCAGTCCAACATCCTCTGATGATCCCGAGCAATAGTGCCTGGGCCCTGCTCCCAACCTAGGAAACCAAATAGGTGAATGGGCCAAGGCCCACCTCATTGTTTAGGAGAGCCAAGGGCTCGCTTCCAAGCGACCAAGTAGGAGAATGGGCCGTGGGCCTATCTCAATGTTTAGGAGAGCCAGGGCTGATCAGTCCAAGTTTAAGTGAACCGGGGGCTGATTATATTGTTGTTTGGTCTTGGAGCAAGGTATGAAAGACCATGGGCCCTACGGGGCCCTGGTGCTGCGTGTTGCAGGGCTCTTCATATTTGGACATATTTGAGCTTGTATGTATGCTCCCGCTTAGGTTAAGCATAGAGTCTTGGTTCCACGTGGTGCCTTGGCACACAGAGCCCGTAAGGCTCGCCATGTATCAAACACGTGATATGCCCACGTCATGTCTTATTGGTCTGCCATGCAGGTGAAGTTTTGGTGATATGGCACTTGCCATGTATTGGGCTTGATATAAGTAGCCACACTGAGTATTGAGTAAAAATTTCAATTTCTGTATCACTTGTTAAACCACATATATCAGCGGTGGCGGCTATTCAAAAACTAAAATTAGAATTTGTATAAAAGAAATCAAACTTATCAATGGCAATTATCCACTTCCAATAAATCTTCTAGTTTAAAGTTCTCAAGTCAAGGCAAAATATCATCAAATAATCCTTTTCAATGGAAGCAACCAAACAATCATTAATCCCTTGATATTCCATTCAGTTAAGAAATTGATTCTTTACAAATTATGTCCTAATCCAACACAAGTTTTATATTCACCAAGTGAGCTATCTTTCAAATACCTTTATTTTATTTGAAAATGTATAGGAACACAAAAAACAGAAGTTAGAAGGTAAAATGAAGAGATTTAGGGTTAGGGTTTAGAAGAAGGAAGAAGAAGATGAGAGAAGAGAAAGAAGTTTTATATATTTGTGTATATTGTTTTCTCAACTCTACATCCGTAATCTATATATACAAACCCTAACAATGCAATATGACCATCAGACCCTCACTTACGCAGATATTAACAGATAAAACAAAAATAACTATGCTAACGCTCCCTCTTAAGCTGGAGCATAGAGGTCAAACATGCCCAGCTCGACGGATAAACGATGAAACGAAGGCCGAGCCAAAGATTTGGTGAGAATATCACCCAATTGATCTTCAGAACGAACATAAGAAGTCACAAGTAGCTTGCGCAGTAAGATATCACGAATAAAATGACAATCAACTTCTATATGTTTGGTCCATTCATGAAACACGGGATTATTGGCAATGAAGATAAGCAGCCTAATTGTCACAAGACATGCTCATAGAAGTGGGAACAGAAAAGCCAAAATCCCAAAGAAGAGATTGAACCCAAAGCATCTCAGAAGCAATATGAGCCATGACACGGTATTTCAACTTCAGTGCTAGAACGAGCAACAACAATCTATTTCTTGCTACGCCAAGTAACAAGATTTCCACCAACAAAGGTACAATAACCTAAGGTGGAACGGCAGTCAATCCTATTACTAGCCTAATCAGTATCATTGAAGCCAGTGACAGACAATGAGGAAGATGGGCGATAGAGCAAACCCCGCCCGAAGCACTCTTCAAGTAGTGCAAGATACAACACACAGCCGTAAAATGGGACTAGCGGGGAACATGCATAAACTGACTGACCACACCCACAGCATACGTAATATCTGGACGAGTGACAATAAGATAGATTAACTTCCCACGTCTGATTCTTATAAAGGGCACACATTGCCCCATCCATTGCACACTTCCAACCAGAGATAGACATAACCTGCTGATAGGAGCTGGGAATGAAAATACTAGACAGGCTACAAACAAAAGAGTGAAAAGCGATCATAAGAAACGAAATGAGTAATAAAATGTTGAGTGCAAGTACGTTTACCTTTGCGGATTGCAATAGGAAGATTATTAGAGGGTATATCGGCAGATGGAACAGGGGGGCCAGGAACCTCAGACGCAGGAGATAAAATGGTCGGGCCATAAGGCATAATGCGTCGAGCTTGAGACCACTGACAAACTTGCAAAGAAGGGGTGGAGGCGAGACGAGACGAGAGGGAGATGATATAGAAGTGAAGGAGGAAGGAACACAAGAAGGAAGAGTAGGGGTGAAAGAGACCGGCTCCTCCTCATGACAAGAGAGAAGATCAGTGGATAACTGTTGACTAGAGGAGGAGAAAAAAAGAGTGGCCTCAAAAAAGATAACATCAACACTAACAAAGTATCAACACGACTCAGGATGACAACATTACTACCCTTTTGGAGTACGAGAGTAGCCTAAGAACACACACTTGCGAGCACGAGAAGATAACTTATCTAAGCTGGGTTCAAGAACATAGACAAAGGCCACACAACCAAAAACACGAGGTGATAAGGGAAAATGAGACAATATGGGATGTAACTAAGAATAAGGAGATATGTATACAACACTAGAAGGCATGCGGTTAATAAGAAAACAAACGATGAGAACAGCATCGCCCCAAAATTGTTTGGGAACATGCATATTAAATATCAGTGTGCGAGCAACATCTAACAAATGACAATGTTTACGCTCTGCAACACCATTTTGAGGAGATGTATGAGAACAACTAGTCTAATGAATAATACCACGAGCATCACAAAAGGTAATCATAATAGACCGCACATATTCTAAGGCATTATCAAACCAAAATATCTTAATACGTTTCCCAAATTGAGAAAATAATTCATTGTAAAACTTAGAGATAATAGAAGGCAAATCACATCGATATTTCATTAAAAATAACTGAGTCATTCGAGAGTAATCATCCACAAAAATAACAAAATAAAAAATAAAAAAAAAACCATTAACAATGGGTGTTCTAGAAGGACCCCAAATATCTATATGGACAAGAGCAAAAGACTCATACACACGACTAACACTCCTACTAGGAAAAGAATTACGGTGATGCTTCTCAAATTGACAAACTACACACTCAATTTGAGAAACATGACTCAAACCAAGAACAGCTAACTTAAGCTTCGCCAAAGAGGGATGACCCAAGCAAAAATGCCACTGAAGAGGAGATACAGTAGCACTTAACACAATAGATGGAGGATGAAGAGGTATCGCAATGTCCAAAAAGTATAAGTCATCTTTCTCATACCTCGAACCAATCATCCTCCTGGTCTGGAGGTCCTGCAAAACACTTGAAGTGGGAGAAAAGGTTACAGAACAGTGGAAAGCTTGAGTTAATTGGCTAACAAAAAGCAACTTAAATGGAAACTTAGGAACATAGAGACCAGAGAATAAAGAAAGAGATGGAGTGAGGTGAAGAGGACCTTGACCACTAACAAGTCGAGAAAATCCATCAGCAAGTATAATAGTATGATTAACAGGCCTCAGATTATCAAAAAGAGAGGAATTACCAGAGATGGGAACTAGCACCAGAGTCCAGGAGCCAAGGCTGAGTAAACTTAGCCACACATGCAATATTACCTACAATAGCCAGAGTAACGATAAAGGATGAAGGTATACTAGGCTGGAGAGACTGGACAAGAGCAGTAAGCTCACTAATCTTAGTAGTGAGTGTCTCATGAGAATCAGTTGGAGAAGCAATAGAACCAGTGGAAAACAAGGACTGTGAGAATGGAACATCTATAACCCGATGCACATGGTCAGGTTTGCCATACTTCTGCCAACACCAAGGTTCAATATGACCTTGGGAACCACAATAAGTACACTTGCGATCACCACGTGTGCGAGAGCTAGGGCACTACTACCCCCACCACGAGAACCACCACCACAAGATGCACCACCACGGGAACCACCTCCATGAGAACCTCGTGAACTGTAAGAAAAGCCCCGAATGCCAGATGAGTCATGAAAACCCCCTCGAGTAGGCCCACGATCTCCACTACTAGAGACCATTGCAGAAGATGACAAAGAAGAGGACCAAGTGATAGGTTGTGCCTGACCCAAGGAAGAATGTAACAGCCAAGAATAGGCATTAGCAGCAAAAAGGAGTCACTGGCAAGAATCTGATCCTTGAACCCCCGTAATTCAGGATCTAAATCGAAGAGTAAAGACACTATCATAAACTCTTCCCAATGTTGCTTTTGTTTGTTCACATCAATAGTGAAGGATCGATGCTGCAATAACTAATCCCACAAGGTCTTGAGGCTACTATAATACTCGGGAAGGAACTGGCCAGATTGGCACATAGCAAAAAATCTACTCAGACAATTCATAGACCCGAGAGACATTACTCTGATTCAAAAAAGATTCGGCAAGGAAGCCCCAAATTTCCTTCGAGGTATCACAAAATTCCACAGTAGTAGCAACTTGTGGTTCCAAATTACGCCAAATCCAACCCATAACACAAGAGTCCTTACTACACCAATCATCATAAGCTTTATCATCAGTAGCAGGTGAGAGTTCACTAAGGAAGCGGGACTTCTTCTTTCCACGTAAGAAAATTTTGACAGCATGAGCCCAAGCCAAATAGTTGGCACCATTCAATTTCTTTGTGGTGATAGATTTAAGCATGTCATCATCTTTACCAACAACCATAGCCTTAGCCTCAATCTCGGCCATGATGATCAATTATACAAAATTCTCAACAAACGAGCATGAATGTAGCAAATTACTTGAAGATATTCACTACCCACAACAACCAATATAGGCAACAAATTCAGACCCAAATTGAACCAAAATAACAAAAACAAATCAACAAGCCAAATATCCAACAAATTTAGATTGAAATTGAACCAAAACAAGAAACCACCAACATGAATCAACAACTTAAGACCAAATATCCAGTGCTATACAATTTTCGGCCCATATATGGTCAATCCCAATAGATAAAAATAGCCCTGTTGTACTGAAACGAACTAGAGAGACAAAAAAAAACAACCCAAAAACTCAACCCAATCAGCAATAAACCACAAATTAACAGCAAAGGGCACTAGAATAGGCCCAGTCGACTCCTATAGAAGGGATTGTACCAAGAAGAACCAGCAAAAACAGTCCCCAAATCCATATTCAAAAAAAATGCACCAAAAATCATGAAAAACATTCGAAAATAGAAAACTCACATTAGGGATGATCAAAAAATTCTACAAAAATCACCATAATTCTCAGGAGACCATTTTGAGCTTAGAGGTGAAGATCTCGTCTGTACGGTGCTTACATCATGCTAACGTCATTGTAGGCTGATGACGTCAGCGCTTCTCAGTCACCTCAACTCAACCTCCAGAGTCTGTAGAACACTTACTAACGAAGAATGGATAGCTCTGATACCAAGTTAGAAGGCAAAATGAAGAGATTTAGGGTTAGGGTTTAGAAGAAGGATGGAGAAGATGAGAGAAGAGATAAAAGTTTTATATATTTGTTTATATTGTTTTCTCAACTCTATATCCGCAATATATATATATATATATAAATCCTAACAATGCAATATGACCATCATACCCTCAACTTACGTAGATATTAACACAAGAACAATAGAACAAAAATAACTATCCTAACAGCAAACATAGAACCAACACAAAATATATAGATGGACGAGATTTTACAAGATTGGTTGGTAGTTTTCTAAAAAGTCTTGTCCAACCATGTATTTTCTATATTTGGATTGTGTGTTCTTAGATTCTTTTGTTTTTTTTCCCAAAGGGTTGCTTTTTAATCTTGGTACAAGGAAAGGGTACTAAATTCAGAATTAAAAGAAATATTGTGAGTAGGATGTGAGCTGGGCGTGCAAAGATTGGAATGGGCAAATTGGTTGTTTAAGATCTACGCTGGGTGTTCAAATTGAGCAAGGGTTCTTTGTTATATTTTTGGCGCCATGTTCTTGTGATCTTGTTGTGGTTTTACCACAACATGACACATCAACAAAAAACATGCTCAAACGGCCAAGTTTAAAACTCAAGTAAAATGCCACTAGGCATTCCAAAACAACATAGGGTATGTTTGGTTTGAATTTCTAGAGTGATTTTGGGAAACAAATTTTGTTTGGTTTGTAAATTTTCCAAAACAATTTTCAAAATCATTTTCTCTCTCTTACCTATCAATCAATCACTTTTTCTCTCTCCTCTCTCATTCTCAATCACTTTTTCTCTCACACACATCTACTCAATTATAACAAAACATCAAATCATTACAAACTCCCAAACTCCAAAACTACTTTCAAAATATACAATCAAACAAACCAAAAAAATTTCTAAACTCTCTTCCAAAAATAATTTTCAAAAACTACTCTCCCAAAAACAAACCAAACAAACCCATAGTTTTACTTCAACTTTAAATCTTGATCGTTGGATCACCACAGCAAGATCACATATTCACAATACATAAAACAAAGTTGAGGATCCTAATTCATTCAGATTATGAAGAGTGGACTGATTAACATATATCTAACAAAAAGATCATGTTATTCAATTGAATACCATACCCTAGAGTAAATGTGCCGCCCCCCTGGACATTAGATAAATGTTCATCATCGGTATCACCAAAACACTTACCATTTACTGTGAACACCGAGTAGAGAAACCAACTATTAGACACATGGAGACTGTATTTTAAACAAAAGAAAGATATATAGTGATACCGAATTTTGAATGCAACTCTAACACACAACAACACAAAACATGCATAATCAAGTCCATGTAAAATTAATAGCACTCAGTGCTTATGTAGAGGTACTCAAGTTGATATAACTCTGCTGCAAAATAATAATTATATCATATGCTAATTTTATAAATGTTGTTTATGTACTTACACAAAAATTGTTGTTTAAGTCCAAAGGAACTTCACTTTCAAATAGTATGTCAATCAGTGAGACTCATTTGCTTACATAGAAGAATAGTAAAGAAAAGAAGTATCTCACATATTAACAATAAGTCAATTCATGATTTACATAAAAGTTTGTGTTCATGTAATTACGTATCTAAATGTTTCACACTCATCACTTCATACAAGCACATAAACAATGCTACAACAAATGGAAAATTTTCATGAAGTGCAATTCATCAAGTACTCATCTACAAATTAGTTGAGCAAAAAATCTTCCAGCTTAGACTATTTTAAACAGATCAGTAAATGTTATATCTTAGTACTCTAAAGTGTCAAAATGCTATTTTTAGACAAACCCGCTCCAGGCTAGCAGTGCATGTACTTTTTTTTTGCACGACTACCGTTTGATTCAATTTTCACCAAGCAATACGATTGTGGCTACCTAATTATATGTATTCACAGTGTCTTTAAACTATACTTTTGATTAAAAAAAAATTGTAATGCAATAATTAATATTTTGAAACTCCAATTCATTAGTTTAATTTATTGCTCGCACCATATGATTCAATCTTGTGAACTACAATGATTTTATAGAACGTATACGAGCACAACAAAGAGAGCAAGGTTGACAAACAAGTGTCAACATATTTGGAATATCTCTGAATATATTTTGAATTAAAATTATTTTGATGTGATGGTTTGTAAAAAAAAATTTAAATAATATATTAATTTCTAGAATTTATATAAAACTAAGAAGAAAATACATGATGTGGTGGGCCCCTCAAGTTCAAATTTGTACTTGAGAGAAGCCCATTCCTAAGTTATAAAAATTCAATAGTCAAAACCTATGAAGCATGGACACTTCAAAATCGGTGCCGTGGCTGTGTCCGACACGCCGGGGACACATAATTTAATGGTTTTTTTGTAGGGGACACACGTGTCCATATCAGGACACGGCGGGGCTCATTTTTTTTAATTTTTTTTCCTTCTTTTGCCTCTCTTATTTAGTGCTTTTGTGAAGAATATTGTTAAATGTTGAATGTTTTTCCCTTCTCGTCTTAGTTCTTGTTATCGTTTATTATGATTTTTTTGTGAATGAATGATCTATTAATTTGTTTAAATGTAGTGGTTATATTTATTGAATTAATGTTACTATGTTAGTGTTTGTTAATTTTAATTTAGGATAAATGTTATATGAATATACATAACACATAAAAATATATAATAAAAAAAATAAAAAAATTCGCCGTGTCCCCCCTCCGTGTCCGTGTCCGTGTCCCCATTTTTTGGAAATTGTTGTGTCCCGTGTCCGTGTCTATACTTCATAGGTCAAAACTAAAATTTGACACCATGCTATCTTCTATTCCAAATTTAATACAATAGATGCTATCTTCTATGCCAATAGTGTTAAGTTACCAATTTTCCCAAAAGTCTAAACTTTTAGGAAATGGGCCCAACAATATATATCAAGCTATCTAACACCCTCTCTCACGTGCAACCCCGTTTTGCACATGGAGAGACAAATAGATAACCAAATAGAAGGAGAAGCAAATCCTAACGGAGAGACTTGAACCCAAGACCTCTCTTAACGAGAGCTTTGATATCATGTTAAGTTACCAATTTTTCTAAAAGCCTAAACTTTTAGGAAATGGGCCCAACAATATATATCAAGCTAATAGATGATGTCTTTGATGCCAAATTTAATACGAATTTTTAATACGATAGATGATATCTTCCAAGCCAAATTTAATACAACAGATAGCGAGAATGTATATTATGTAACGGGTACGCCACGTGGTAAAGTTGATGTGGTGTCACCCTTCCATTCATTAATTGACATTTAGTAAAAAGTGAGACTGAGGCTTGATGTGACCGAACACTTAACATCTTGAGTCAAGAAAAAAAAGTGACTTCTCGAGATCTCATTTTAATCATGCCAATTAATGAGAACAATACACCACATCATCTCGACCATGTGACGTACTTGTTACATAAAATACTTTCTGACTATCTATTGTATTAAATTTGCATTAAATTTGGCATAAAAGGATATCATCTATTGTATTAAATTCGCATTAATAGAAAATATTTTATGTAACGGGCACGCCACATGGTCAAGATGAAGTGGTGTATCCTTCTACTCATTAATTGACATATGATTAAAATGAGACCCCAAGAAGTCACTTTTTGCTCCGCCCGAGGTGTTGAGTATTCAGTCACATCAAACCTCAGTCCCACTTTTTTATTAAATGTCAATTAATGAGTGAAAGGGTAACACGACATCATCTTAACCACATGGCATATGCGCTACATAAAATGCTTTCTCAATAGATAGCATGATGCAAAAATTAGCACAATAGATAGCACACTACTTAGCACAATGAACAAGGCCAACTTTGGCACAAAGTCGGCAACGCCGCCGCTTTGGGCTCTCGAAAATTAATTACAAAAAAGGCCCTAATTTTTTTTTTAGTTATTATACTAGCCCACCAACTCGACAAAATTTGGTGAAAATTCAAAACTAATAGATTGTTGATGTGAATTATTTCAAACTAATGGATGATTGTTTTTATCGACAAAAACCAAATGATATGGTGAACTATTTGAAATTAATGGAGGGTTATTTCTCAAATGTATGAATTGCATATAAAATATTATTAATTATACCAATTACAGTTGTTTATGAGGAAAGAAACTTTTCAAATTTAAGGTTAACTAAATCTTACCTTCGGTCAACTATGTCACAAGAAAGATAGATTAGTAATTTAATCCATTGAAAAAGATTTAGATAATAAGTTTAATTATGCAAATTTAATTAACAATTTTGAGTTAAAAATATGAGAAGGGTGCAGTTTGTTCACTTTTTATTTAATACTTGAGCTTGAATTATTTTGATTCTTTTTTTAATTGTTAACTATGTTTATGGAAGTAACCTTTTCATAAGTATGGTCAAATATATAATAAAAAATACAAAATCCTTTCATCCCAACTTTTTGTTTTTTGTTTTTTTCTAAAATGTAGGAGAGACCCATATCAAGAGTTCGCTCTGGGCACCAAAAATGTGACAATGATAGCACACTGGTGAAGAACAATAGATGAGAATGCTGGAGTTACTCTTAACAAGCAAGCCTAGATTGTACAAGCTAAAAAGATAAACCTCCACAGCAGGGAAGTTAAAAAAATGTACAGTCTGTTTTGGATATTTCAAAAATAATTTTTAAGTTTTGAATATGTATTTTTAGATTTTTAGTGAATCTTCTTAATATTTCAATCAATTTTAAAATTTTTAGGCCCCCAATCTAGATAAACTTAAAAATACAAAATTTGTAAAAAAAAAAATAAAAAAATTACTAATACAAAAATGCAATATATTTATTGAAAACAAAATAAAATACCAATTAAAATTTTAAAACCTGTTTTTTTTCTTTTTTTTCTTTTTTTTCTTTTGTAAATTCAAAATCAAACAGAGTGATAAATACTTCACAAAATAGTAATAAAAAACCAAAGTAAACGATCAAAAAATGTAACCTCAGAATCGCTATTCGGAACCCGAACCACCGAAATGGACCGCCTTCTTCTCGAATTAGCATCCAAACCAGTCCTCCCACCACAACCATTCTTATCAAAATTACTCTCTCTCTTCCCATCACCAACTCCCGAGCTTTGTCTCGAGACTGACCTCCCTCGCCTCTGCGATGATACAGTCGCATTGGTCGCCGGACTAATCTCAGAGCAACGCCTCGACGATCGGCCTCTCTGGCTGTCTCCCTCATCCAGGGAGTCATTGAGAGAGAAGAATTCGATTGCGAGATCGTCGAGGCTGATTTCGGGAAACGCTGAGCCTCGAGCTGTATTGACGAATCTTCCTCTCGGAGCGTCGGCGAATTCAGGGGGGTCCGGAAGGAGCCGGGAGAAGCGACTGAGACTCCTTGAGCGGCGGTGAGGTCTGGTGGAGAAACCGGATTCGGCGGCGGCGTTTGATGGAGAGCTGATCGGCGTCCTCTTCGTGGTTGATTTGAAGGCCGATGTCGCCATCGCTGATCAGGAGGGGAGAGATTAGGGTTTGAAATTGGCCATTAGAGAGAGAGAGAGAGAGAGAGAGAGAGAGAGAGGGGTGAGAGGGAAAGGCGAAAGAGACAACAGAGTTGAAATGAAATGAATGTTGTTGTAGGTGAAGTGCAGAAGGTTTGGCGGAGTGTTCGAAAATTCCTGGAGTTTTCAAAATTGAATGTGCATTGACGGATTTACGCCTGCTTCGTATTTACAAATTGCGTGATTGCCATTTTGACTGCTACTCATATTGACCAAAACTATTCATCTATAAATTTTATTTTATTTCATGTTTTATCTATTAAGACCATCTCCAACGGAGAACCAAATCCAACATCAAATTTGAAATTTGATGAAAAACTCACTTTTTGAGGCTCCAACGGTGGCACCAAATCAATATCAAATCGAGAATTCAGTAAATCTTTCACCAAACTGAGTACAGGCGAAGCATTTCACCAAATTTCACCAAATCACTGTTCCTGACCGTTGAGATGAGACGAACCGGTCGACCATCCGGTTGACCAACCGGTTGCCCAACCGGTCGCCCCGGAAAAAGTTCAGACCGTTCACTGAAAAGGTTCAAACCAGTAAAAAAAAAAAAAAAAAAAAAAAAATTTGCCTAGGTGGTCGACCACCCGGTCGACCACCAAAGAGTTCAAAAAGTTCAAAAAAAAGGGTTCAAACCGGTAAAAAAAAAAAAAAAAAAAATTTTTTTTTGCCGTTACCGGTTGACCGGCCGGTCAACCAACCGGTTACCTGGCGCAAATTTGATGAAAAAATTTGATGCTAAACCGTTGGAGCGTGAAGTATCAAATGAAGGAAATTGCTACTTTTTTACTTAAATCTGATGAAACATTTGGTTCTCCGTTGGAGATGCTCTAACATGTTTAAATGGTTTTTTATTAATAAATCTTATTTAAAGGTGCTCTATCCTCATAAATCTACAAAAGGAAATTATATTGTAACTTAATTAGTTTTATGTGTTTATATTTTTATTTTATAAGATCTTTTTTTCTTGATTTATATTTTTTGTTGGACTATTATACATTTATGTCTATTATTGATATATGTGTGAGTGATTTTTTGATCACACTGCCTATCTTAGTGATTCACCTGTAGAACACAAGCAGAAGAGATGGCACAAATAACAACACAAAGAATTTAACGTGGTTCGGCAAGAATGCCTACGTCCACGGGAGGCCGAGGTAATTCACTATATCAAACGAGCAATAAGAATTACAATTCACTCTCAGTAATTCTCTCTCTCTCTCTTTGTTCTCTAAGTTTGTAACTGTAAATGTTACAATTAGCTTGTAGTTGCATGTAACCTGTTCATCCTCCTCTTACTCTTCTCAACCTCTCCATATATATACCAGAAAAGTTAATGGAGAGGCTACCAGCTTTTGAGCTGGCTGCCAACCCACTGTTGCACTTTTGGCAGCTTTCCAGATACAAGCTCTTCATTACTCCACATGGCTGCTCGTGGCCTCATGGCCAACTCGCATGGCCTCAAGGCTTTCTTCTCATAGCTATATATCCACCTGATCAAGATAACATTTTATATAGGTAGGTATGGTCGATATAACAATAACCTCGGCTTTATTCTTCTGCGGGTAGCTCGGCCTTTGCACGTTAAACCGAGGATGGAGGCTTTTATCCCGAATTAAGATGTCTTCGGAAATAACCTCGGCAATTACTAGAGTACCTTGGCAAAACTTTACTATGACACGTGGAACCTCGGCTGACACGTTGGCGTCACCTTGCCACGTGTTGATACTCAGAAATATAACCCCACAACTGCCCCCTAAGTTCTATTACCTCGGCATACTGAGGTGATGGAACTTACATTGAACTTTCTTTCTCGTACGTCGGCTTAAGAACTCTCTAGCCGAGATCATCCCTTTCAGGCCGACATGTCTTCAAAAGTACAAATCAATTCTTCTGCGCGCATGAGCTGTCATGCACCATTTTTCAACCGTTTCACCGACGCGTTTTATCCTTACTGGTCCGTGCTGGTGACGCGCCCACAAGCCGTCTGTTCTCTGCTTGCGCCGTCTGACGCGTGCGTTGCCCTAGGCACCATAATTGCTGTGTTTTGCCGCCGTTTCAATTTTTGACAAAACAATTGTCTCTCTCTTTCTCCTTTCACTTTTGCATTTCGATTTCCTTGCTCTCTCTCTCTCTAAAGAGTTCTTTCTCTCCTTCGAATCTGCCATTGCTCCTTGCGTTAAGCTCTGCAACTGTCTCCATCTGCCATTTCTGCGAAGCTCTCGCCATTGTTGTCTCCGTCGTCTGACCTCGGCGAAGCTCACTCCGGCTCTATTTCTCTGGTAAACCACTGTTTCCTTCTTTTCCCAGTTCTTTGATTGTTTCTGGAATTTCCTGCTTCTACTGTTCTGCTTGTCATTTGATTTGTAAATCGTTCACCTGTGTATGTATTATTTTCTGGTTTTGCATATGCTGTGAACACTTGCACTGTTGCACCTCTGTTCTTGGTCTTCTAGCCTCTGTTTTCTTTGAATCTGAAGCTTCGTTCTTGCTTTTCTGTTTTCCAGATTTCTGTCTTCCATACTCGTTCTCTGTAGATTTAGGTTTGGGATTTGTTTGTAGGACCTTCAATCCTTAGGAAAAACTGAAACAGACTTTACCAATTCATACCTAGGTTCAAGCCGAGGTTCCAAGATCCCTGTAGATCTCCTTCTTGTTGTTATCCAACTCTTTTATACCAAAACCATGGGTGTGTGGAGAGATAGGGTCGATTCCCCAACCAAACTAGAATTTTTTAGGCAAGAGTTCTCCATCCCAAAGGATGTTCATCTCAGACTAGCCGGGGAGAACGACTCTATTATGCCCGAGAATGATAACATGCCCTTTCCTGTTGTAGCCTTTGTCCAATGTGGACTTCGGTTCCCTCTAGATCCCCTCTTCCGCGAAGTCCTTCACTACTACACCCTCAACCCCATGCAACTCACCATTAACGCCTATAGAACGCTTAATGGTATAATAGCCTTAGCTCGGCAGGAGAGTGTTAGGATCACTCTCACCGACATCCAATACTGCTACACCATGTGTGCCCTGAACCTTAAGGAAAAAGGTTATGTCTATTACCTCAAGCCGAGGTCCACCGAGTTTAAGATCGTAGCCGACCTTCCAGACTCCAACAAAGGGGCTGGAGACGATTATCTCATTGCATCTGGCAATTGGGAGTTTGGCCCAGATGAGGAAGTCCGTCTTTTCCCTCTCCCACGAACAGTAAAGGAGGGCAAGGGTAAGAGCCCATCGTTAAGTGCTTAACTGTTGCTTTAATCAATTTTTTCCAACAAATTTTATCTGTTTCTGATATTGTGTTTCTTTTTGCAGACGTTCGCAAGCCTCCTAAGGGCTTTCGCCAGTCCTACTACCCTGGGAAAGGCTTGAAGAAGCTCCTGGACCTTCCGCTCCAGAAACGCAGAGCTCCATTGGTGCTGAATTTCATCCCCACCTACAAGTCAACCTTGGCCGACGTTCCAAAGAAGAAGAAGAAGAGCGCTTCTCTTCCAACTGCCACGACTCAAACCGCATCCACATCAGGAACCGATCAAGAGTCCATACCTGACCCAGCCGATCAGCCTTCTACATCGACACCATACTTGGTTCCAGTTCAAGAAAGAAAGCGTCGCCGACGTCTTGTCAAAACTGCCGAAATGGTGCGCCCCAGGCCAGTAGTGCTAGACCTTCTCGCCGACCTTCCAGCTGACGTGGATGCTGTACCATCCAAAACGGTGCCTCCGCCAAAATCAAAAAGAATCAAGAAGGCCCAGCCTAAGGCCAAGGCTACCGAAGCCGAGGTCGAAGACGCTTTGCCAATCTCCAAATTGGCCGAGAAGACTACTTCTGCACCTGCCAAAAGACCTGCCGAAGCCCAGCCATCAGGGTCCACTCAACAAAAAAGGCCGAGGTCTTCGTCTGCCACAACTTCGGGATCCAGGGTTCCCAAAGTTCCCTGGGAGACCAAAATTACACTTGAAAACAGGCCAGTTTATGCCAATGAAAGTGCCGCCGATGTAAAAATCGGCGTTGCACTCAGTACTGCAGTTCTCCTGGAGGGCGATCTGGAGCGTAATGCCCAGATGAGTAGATATGAGAATTACGCCCTTATGTTGCAGCATTCTGTTCAAGTAAGTCTTTGAATTTGATAACTTGTCTCTCATACTTGAAAAATTTTGAAATATTCTATAATAACTTTTGCCGTGTGTTCTTTCAGGCCATTCAACACGCTCACTCCTTCTCCATACAGGCTTTTGAAATGGGGGAGGAGTTAGCCGAGGTGAAGAAGGAGTTTGCTGCCCTCCAGAAACAAAACAGGAGTCTCCAAAATAAGATGAAAAAACTGGAGGATCAGGCCGAGGAGGCAACTAAGGCTAAACAGATAGCCGATGAAAAGGCCGAGGCTGCAGAAGCTGTTAAAACCGTTGCCATAGCTCAGCAGAAGGAGGCCGAAGAAAAAGCGGCCCAGGCCGAGAAAGAGCTCCAGGAAGCGCTGGCTACAAAGGATGCCGAAATCAAAGCAACCGATGACAAGGCGTATGCCCAAGGCATGGCCGATGTTGCAGAAGATTACAAGTTACAAGTTAGGGAGGCATGCAACAGGGGATTTTTCCTAGGTTGGAACTCTTTGGCCAAAAAGCTTGATCTTCCTGCCGACTCGCCCTGGCGCAAGACCGAAGCCATTCGTCTTCCCTTTCCTCCTCCTGCACCTTCAACTCAGGTTGAAGAAGAAGCTGATTCTGAAGCCGAGGCTGAGGATGAAGATGAAAACATTAATGATGAAGACGCCTTGGTGAGAAAGTCTAGGGATGCTGTTGGGGACAAGTCTCCTCCTTCAGTTGAGCAGATCCTTGATTTAACTGGAGATGAGGAGGCTGAGAAGGTGCCCAAGGAAGCTGGCATAGGGAAGTTTTCCTCTGACTTACTCTTGGCTGAAAGGAGTGTTGAGGAGACTTTGGCCGAGATCGATGCCGAGATTGTGGCAGATAAGGAGGCCGAGGTCATAGTAGATGCTGAGGCTGTGGTAGAAGAAGACGCAAAGGTTGTGAAGCAAAAAGATGCCGAGGTGATTCTGCCAGAGCCTTCGGAGGTTTCAGCCCAACCATCTGTTCAAGTAGAAGAAGTTTGAATGTCCTTTGTATTTTCTTCTTTGTATTGTGTTTCTTTTCTTTGTTCTTTGGACAATGTAAGCTTCATCTTTTTGGCCGATGTGCCTTTTTGTTGCTTAAGAACAATTCACTTCTGCTAGGCCATTGTGCCTTCTTCATATACAACTGTTTTTATGCTTCAGTCTTTAATTCTTCATTGCTTCTATACACTTAGAATATTTCGCATGATTCATATAATTCTTCCCTTGCGCAATCTTCTCGGGGTTACATACCTCGGATATAACAACTGCAAATTTTACTTCGGCAAGATACTGACCTGCAATCTTTTCATAAATTTCAACAAGTATAAAACATATACTATTCAATGTTAGCTTTTGCAAACTTTTCTTAAGTTTAAACAACAATCTCAGTCTGACTTACTTGTAAATCGCTCCAAATTTCAACAAGGATTAGTATAAACAGTAAACTTTACTTAAGTTAAAACAAGTGTTAAACAATGATCTACTTGTAAATTACTGCAAATTTCAACAAGGGTTTAAACAATATACTTAACCTTTAGTTCAACCTGTAAATTGCTGCAAATTTCAACAGATGACAACATGTCGGCTCAACTTGAACCTGTAATATCAGTCCAGCCTACTTGTGAATTGCTGCAAATTTCAACAAGGATTATCGTATACAGTAAATTTTTCTTAAGTTATAATCAAGTGTTAAACAGTGATCTACTTGTAAATTGCTACAAATTTCAACAAGAATTTAGACAGTATACTTAGCTTTGCCTCAACCTGTAAATTGCACCCAATTTCAACAGATGGTAACATGTCGGCTTAACTTTAATTTGTAAATTGCTACAAATTTCAACAAGTGTTAAGCAATGATCTTTGGCTTGACCACCTTGTGGATTGCTATACGTCGGTTAGCAATAGCATCAGCTTTACCCCGACTTGTAAATTGCTACAAATTTCAACAAGCGAGGATAAGGAATCATCTCGGCTTAACTTCAACTTGTAAATTGCTACAAATTTTCAACAAGCAAAGCTAAGCTTTGTATCCGGTCAAACCAACTTGTAAATTGCTACAAATTTCAACAAGTGGTAGACTTTGTATTCGGCCAGACCAACTTGTAAATTGCTACAAATTTCAACAAGTGGTTGGCTTTGTATTCGGCCAGACCAACTTGTAAATTGCTACAAATTTCAACAAGTGGTAGGCTTTGTATTCGGCCAGACCAACTTGTAAATTGCTACAAATTTCAACAAGTGGTAGGCTTTGTATCTTCTCTGGTAGGCTTTGTATCTTCTCTGCCCCCAATGTGAACCTGAGTTCCACTTGGGTTCTCATTTGTCATGTCTTCCAGAAACAACGTGAAGTATCTTAAGCAATCATATGCGTTTATTGATGATGTCGGCAAAAAATAATGATCATCTCAATGATAGAAAAATTTCAGATTACAAGTGTTCCAGGGTCTTGGCAATGCTTTGCCCTCGTTGTTCTCAAGCCGATAAGCTCCATTACCTAGCACCGAGGTAATTCTGTAAGGCCCTTCCCAGTTTGGGCCAAGCTTGCCCTCTCTGGGATCTTTCTTGTTGCCCACCACTTTTCTCAAGACTAGGTCGCCGACTTGAAAATCTCTTGGGTTGACCTTCTTGTTGTATGCTCTGGCAAGTTGTTGCTGGTACACTGCAAGCTGAATTGCAGCCTTCTCTCTTCGTTCTTCCAAAAGATCCAGATCTCGGGCTAAGAGTATATCATTAGTCCCATTTTCAACTCCCTGGGTTCGGATCCCTAGGATGCCGACTTCCAGTGGAATGACTGCTTCTGTACCATAAGCCATGGCAAAGGGAGATTCCCCTGTTGATCTTCTCGGCGTAGTCCGATATGCCCAAAGCACGTTGGGTAATTCGTCTACCCATTTCCCTTTTGCTGCCTGCAGCCTCTTCTTTATTCCATCCAAAATTACTTTATTAGATGCTTCTGCTTGTCCATTACTTTGGGGGAAACTTGGTGTTGAAAAGTAATTCTTGATCTTGAATTTCGCACAGAAGTTCTTGATGAGCTTGCTGTCGAACTGCGTTCCGTTGTCGGCAACAATGGCTCTGGGAATGCCAAATCTGGTGATGATGTTCTTCCAGATGAAATTCTTGACGTCCACATCTCGGATTTTAGCAAGGGGTTCTGCCTCTATCCACTTTGTGAAGTAATCCGTTGCTACCAGCAAGTATTTTCTCTGCCCAGTTGCTTGGGGAAGTTGTCCGACCAGATCCATGCCCCACTGGGCAAACGGCCAAGGGCTGGATACTGGATTTAGGTCGGCAACCGGCTGATGAATCAAAGGTGCAAACCGTTGACAGGGTTCGCACTTCTTCACATACGCTTCTGCATCTTTTTGCATGTATAGCCACCAATACCCTTGGGTAATGGCCCTATGGGCTAACGATCTGCCCCCAGTGTGGCTTCCACAAATCCCTTTATGAATTTCATATAAAAAATCTTCAACTTGTAAAGGGTGTACGCACCTTAAAAGAGGTCCCGTGAAGGACCTTCTGTAGAGATGTCCGTCTGCAGTCAGGCTGAATCTTGCCGACTTCAGTCTGACTTTGTGTGCCTCCTTGCGATCTTCTGGTAGTTTTCCTTCTTTCAGGAATGCAACTATTGCATCCATCCAGCTCGACCCCATGTCCACGCACATTGCTTCTTGCTTTGCGTTCCGTGATTCTATGCTCGGGCCCGACATATAGTCGATCATAATTGTTCTTGTCTTTCCAGTCTGCATTGAACTCGCCAGGTTGGCCAAAGCGTCGGCGTGGCTGTTATCATCTCGGCTAACTTGAAGAAGTCGGCAGTTCTGAAATAACTCGGCTAATCTGATAACCTCTTTTGCATATGCCGACATCCTCTCGTTCCTGGCTGCAAATTCTCATGTTGATTGGTTAACAATTAACTGTGAATCACAAAAAACTATTACCTCATCTGCTTCTGATGCTGCTGCCAGTTTTAGTCCCGCAATCAACGCTTCGTATTCAGCTTCATTGTTTGAGGCCTTGAAACCCAAACGGATGGATTGTTCTATTATTTCTCCATCTGGGGATATCAGCAGTACTCCTGCCCCCACTCCTCGTCGGTTGGAACTTCCATTGACAAAGAGTCTGAATGAATCGTCGATGTAGATGCTGCAAGGTCTGAGCTTTTCCTTTTCTTGCTCTTTTGCTGTCGGCTGGGATACTTCTTGCTTGCTAGGACTTTGTTCATCTTGGCTCAACGGTGGCCGACGTTCGTTGAACTCCGGCGTGAATTCTGCCACAAAGTCGGCCAAAACTTGGCCCTTAATTGCTGTTCTGGGCCTGAATTCCAGGTCATATTGGCCCAAGGCCACTGCCCATCGTGCAATTCTTCCTGTTAAGTCTCCTTGTTGTAACAGGGATTTCAATGGGTGCTCTGTTAGTATCATAATCTTGTGTGCTTGGAAGTAGTGATTCAACTTCTTTGAAGCCATAACTAAGGCCAGCATTAACTTCTCCAGTGGTAAGTATCTTGTTTCAGCACTGGCTAAGGTTTTACTTACATAATAGACAGCCTTCTGGTCTCCCTGCTCTTCTCGGATTAATACTGCGCTCACCGCGTGCTCTGACACGGCTAAGTACAAGAACAACTCTTCCCCGGGCTCAGGTGTCGAGAGGACTGGAGCCGTGATCAGGTACTTTTTTAGATCGGCCAAAGCGACCTCACATTCTTCGGTCCACAGGAAGTCTGCAGTCTTTTTTACCAGGTTGAAGAAAGGTTTACACTTGTCCGAACTTCGGCTTATGAACCTGTTTAGGGCTGCGGCCCTGCCAGTGAGCATTTGAACCTGTTTTGCCGAGGTTGGGCTCTGTAGATCTAGGATGGCCTTGATCTGATCTGGGCTGGCCTCTATTCCCCTTCTTGTTACCAGGTACCCCAGAAACTTTCCAGATCCAACCCCAAACGCGCACTTTGATGCGTTGAGTCGGAGCCGATATGTTTTAAGTATGTTAAATACCTCTGCTAGGTTGGCAAGATGATTTTCTGGCTCCTTGGTCTTTACGACCATGTCGTCAATGTAGACTTCCACTGTTTGGCCTATCTGGTGCTTGAACATTTTGGTTACCAGCCTTTGGTAGGTTGCTCCGGCGTTCTTCAGTCCAAACGGCATCACCCTGTAACAGTACACGCCTTTTGGGGTGATGAACGCTGTCTTCTCCTCGTCGGGAGGGTACATGGCTATCTGGTGATATCCCCTATATGCGTCCAGGAAGCTCATCCTACCATGTCCAGATGTAGCATCCACCAGCTGGTCAATTTTTGGCAGAGGGAAGCTGTCTTTGGGACAGGCTTTATTTAGGCTTGTAAAATCCACGCAAACCCTCCATTTACCATTTTTCTTTTTTACCACCACAGTGTTTGATGGCCATGTCAAATAATTGACTTCTCTGATGGCCTTGGCTTCTAGAAGTCTGTCAGTCTCTTCCTCCACTGCTTCGACGTGTATCAACGTCGGTCTCCTAGCTCGCTGTATTACAGGTTTAGCCGACCTGTCGACGTTCAGTCTGTGGCATGTGACCTCGGGGTCAATGCCAGGCATCTCATAAGGTGTCCAGGCAAACACCTCTATGTTTGTTCTTAAAAAGGCTTCCAGTTCTCTTTCCTCTTCCTCGGCTAAGCCGGAGCCGAGAAGAAAAAAGCGCTCCTCATCGCCCTCTTGGACGAGGACTTTCTTTAGTGATTCCTCACTCTTCTCCGCCGGCTCCTTGCCGACATCATCCAGGACTTCCATGTCCTCGTCCTCAATTTCGGCCATGGCTGGTTCTCGGACATTGCAAGTAGTCTTCATTGCTGCCATGGAGCAATTCTTTGCTTGCAGTTGATCCCCTCTAATTTCTTCAACCCCATGCTCTGTTGGAAAGCGCAGTAGTTGGTGCAATGTTGATGGTACTGCCCCCATTGCATGCAACCACGGCCTGCCCATGATGATATTGTATGGTGATGGTGTATCAATCACGATAAACTCGGTCCTGATCTTCTTGGTACCTACTTGTACATCCAAGTGTGTTGCACCCAGTGGCCACGTCGGCGTTCCATTGAAACCGACCATCGGGCCAGTAGATTGCTCCAGGTCGTCGGGGTGAAGGCCCAGCTCCTTGTAACATCTAATGTACATGATGTCACAAGAGCTGCCTTGATCTATCAGGATGCGTTTTACTTGGCACTCCCCAACCTGGAGGGATACTACCAGGGCATCATTATGCGGGTATTGGACCATCTCTAGGTCGGCCTCGGTGAAGGTTATCATTGGACCTTGGCAATCTTCCGGCCGAGGTCTTTTCAGTCCGACCTGGTTTACGTACTGCAAGTGTCTTACTCTTTGGGTTTCTCCCCGAATGTCGTTTTCATTCACCTTGGAATGAATCACATTCACTACCCGAGGTCTTTCTGCCCGAGGTTGCGGCGGTGGTGGGGCAGCTTCAGCCTGAGGCAGTGTTGCCTGTTCTTCCCTCGTTCTGGTTTCGTTGACAAGGTCTCTCAGGTGGCCTTGCCTCACCAGATCTTCCAAGTGTGCTTTTAAGGCTCTGCAACCTTGTGTTGTATGTCCGTTTTCATTGTGATATGAACAATGTCTGTCCGCGTTTCTTCCCATAAACTCCCCGGGTTGCCTTGCTGGTGTTCTGAAATAGGGCTGGCTCCGAATTTTTCCTAGGACCTTTTGAATTGGAATTCGGAACACGGTTGTTACTGCTTGTTTAGCCCTCAGCTCTACCTCTGCCTTACTGAATAAGTTGTTACTTCGGCTTCGCTTCGGCGAGCCGTTCCCTTGCTCTTGTTTGACCTGCTTTGGTGCCGATGTATCCTCCTCGGCTCTGGCATACTTTTCGATCCTTGCCATGAGTTCCTCCATGTTCTTTGGCAATGTCTTTGCCAAAGATTTCCGTAGTGAACAATCTTCTTTCAAGCCGTTCTTGAAAGACACGACCGCTACCTCCTGGTTGCATTCAGGTATTCGGTTGAACACTTCGTAGTACCTCTTTGCGTAGGCCCTAAGGTCTTCATCCTTGCTGATCTTCAAAGCCATTAATGCGTCCACCCTCAATGGCTGTAGCTTGTTTGTCACGAACCTGGCCACAAACATCTCGGCCAGGCCTTCCCAAGTCTTCACACTTCCTTTTGGTAACTTGTGGAACCAATCTGATGCAATTTCTCCAAAGGACGAAGGGAATACTTTGCAGAGCAAAGGCTCATTTCCACTGTATAACGCCATTGAGTTTAAAAATAATCCAACATGAAAGTTAGGATCTGACTTACCGTCATAGATTTGAAACCTCGGCATGCTGAATCTTTTTGGTGCTTCAAATTTGTCCAGTTCCATCGAGAATGGTGTCCTCGGCTTGATGAACGAGTTTACCTCGGCTTCAGCGTTCTGCTCCCTCCTCTTGAGGTAGTTTCTCAAGTCTTCTTTACTCCTCCCCGGAGCTCGGCTATCTTTTGATTTTAGTCCCTTTGGCATGCTACTCTCGGCCTCGTGGTACGCCCGTTTTGATCTTTCTCCATGGGGTGTGTCGAAGCAGAGAACCTGCTTTTGTACATGCCGATGTTCTCTTGGTTCCTGATCCTTTGTATTATACGTCCTCTGGGACTTACCGACCTCCCCGGAGGACGGGTGAGAATGCTTCTTGTTCCTGGAGCGCTGTGGTGCTTCAGGAGTTGTTGTCCTTCCTTCATTCCGAGCTTTAACTGCTGGGATTGGCGTATCCTGCAGTGGGTATGGTGGCTGCATGACCTTGCTTTGCATCATGAAGTTGACGACCGACTGCAGGTCTGCCAACTTATTTGCCAGATCCTTGAGTTCCTCATCCCTTCGTATGCACCTATCTCTCCATATCTGGAGGTTATCCTCCCTATAGTATCTGCTCTGGTCCGTCTTCTTTGAAGTGTCGTCCTCCTGTATGACGTTCTGTCCCCCGTGCCCCTGGCCACGGTTTTTGTCATTGTGGTTATTTCCGTCGACGTCAAGGTTAATAGGCCTGCCACTCCCCGCGGGAGTGTCACCCCCAACCTCTTCGTTTTGTGCGTTACTGGCCATCTATTCGTCGTACTTTCCCACAGACGGCGCCAAATTGTGTGAGTGATTTTTTGATCACACTGCCTATCTTAGTGATTCACCTGTAGAACACAAGCAGAAGAGATAGCACAAATAACAACACAAAGAATTTAACGTGGTTCGGCAAGAATGCCTACGTCCACGGGAGGCCGAGGTAATTCACTATATCAAACGAGCAATAAGAATTACAATTCACTCTCAGTAATTCTCTCTCTCTCTCTTTGTTCTCTAAGTTTGTAACTGTAAATGTTACAATTAGCTTGTAGTTGCATGTAACCTGTTCATCCTCCTCTTACTCTTCTCAACCTCTCCATATATATACCAGAAAAGTTAATGGAGAGGCTACCAGCTTTTGAGCTGGCTGCCAACCCACTGTTGCACTTTTGGCAGCTTTCCAGATACAAGCTCTTCATTACTCCACATGGCTGCTCGTGGCCTCATGGCCAACTCGCATGGCCTCAAGGCTTTCTTCTCATAGCTGTATATCCACCTGATCAAGATAACATTTTATATAGGTAGGTATGGTCGATATAACAATAACCTCGGCTTTATTCTTCTGCGGGTAGCTCGGCCTTTGCACGTTAAACCGAGGATGGAGGCTTTTATCCCGAATTAAGATGTCTTCGGAAATAACCTCGGCAATTACTAGAGTACCTTGGCAAAACTTTACTATGACACGTGGAACCTCGGCTGACACGTTGGCATCACCTTGCCACGTGTTGATACTCAGAAATATAACCCCACAATATATATTATATACAAAAATAATATACATGTTTCCCTCTGTTTTTGTTATGGTAGGGTTTCGTTCCTATATGAGAGAAGACGATAACACAGAGTTCGTGGTAGTGTTTCGTTGCGGTAGAGTTTCATTCCTGTAAGAGAGAAGATGACGATTCAGAGTTTGTGCTCTGTTTTTTTTTTTTTTTCTTTGCCATAGTTATGATTTTAACCGGAAATCAAAGGAAGAGAGGAGGATTTGAATTGAAGAAATAGAGGTAATGGCTTACAAACTTATTCAGTAGATTGATTAAAACCCACCTTCGACTAGATTGAATCAAAGGAAAAAAGGAGATGGATTTGAATCGCAACTATTTTTGTATCCAGCCTGTGTTATTATATACTTGTTCTTCGAAGGTAGGTTTGATTTGATTTGGTTTGGTGGAATAGTGAAATTCCATGGGTTGTTAATGATAGTGATAATGATGAAGATGAAAATGTGGGTGATAATTTTTTGTTTTTAAAAGATTGAGTTTTTTTTTTTTGGGGATTTCTAGTTCTATTACTGCCATTATTTTTGATTTTTTTGTCAATTAGTGCGAATGTTCACATCTCATATTGTTTGGAAGTTTAAGAAATGAGTGTTGGAATTGTGAAGAGTAAGGCCTCTGATACAGTAATGGACTTTCTTTCTTTGTAAAGAGATGAGGTGTGTTTAGTTTGATTTGGATTGCTGTAATGGTGGAATTGTAAGAGGTGTTAATAATAGTGATAATGATGAAAATGAAGACGAAAATTATGAAGATGGAGAGGAGGATGTGTGTGATGGTTTTTTATTTTTTTAGAGATTGAGATTTTTGAATTCATAATTCTGTTATTGTCATTGATTTTGATTTTTTGTTATTGGATTTCAATGTAGCAACGATTTTTTGAAATTAATAATGTGTCTGATATAAAAATGATGTAAATGTTCATATTATTAATTAGTGTTAATATTCACATTAATTTGAATTGAAAATTTGTCATTATCTTGTCAATTGATGTTAATATTATTCATATACCAATATAATATTGAATGGTGAATATGTTTTTACTGTGTTTATTATTATTGCGACAAGGTGATGCTAAGGTTTACATCAACATTGCATCAACTTACACAATCACAAACCTCAACTTTCGTTTTGAATACAAACATGATGTGAATATTTACACTAAAGCATACGAATGTGAAGGTTCACGTGAATTTTGGAATATAAATAAAGACACTGTGGTTTTAGAGTGTTAATTACTAATATGAAATGGTGATATTAAAGTTCACATCAAAATTGTATTGCCCACAAATCACATTAAGCCAATGATTATGTGTATACAATTGTAAAGCAGTTGACAACAATGTAAAGGTTCACATTGATTTTTTAATCTCTAAAAATATGACTACATCAACATTGCATTAACCACAAACCATTATTTTTGTGTGTACACAAATATGAAGTGTACGTTTATGCACAATCAGATTATTGATGTAAATGTTAATATCACGAATAAAATATCAAATGAATTAATTTAATCACATTAAGTCAATAGTTATGTGTGCATAATTATATAATAACATAAACCAATATGACTATTAACATTGATTTTCTAGTAGCAAATATTATAATTATATACCATTGTATCTTATTAAACACAATCAAAATAACTAATTATGATTCTTTTGCCCAATGTATTCTAATATTTACAAAATCACAAAGGATGTGAAATTCATATTCATATTTTTCTCATCGATGTAAAATGTGTCTTTGGATGCCTTGTACGTCTCTAGCACACATACGATGACATCATTGAACTTTATGCATTTGTCGAGGTCAACTTTACCGATCCTCAACACATTAAACAACTGCCAAAATGGCGTTTCCTTCAAACAATCCAACTGAGGATCCAAGAACTTGGTGCTCATCATCAGTTTCACTAACCCAATGATGTTAGATCGGTAGTTGACATGTTTCATGTTCACTTTTCGGGGGAGCTAGCTATTTGTTCAAGTTTGTTTTCGACGTGGAACTATTCTTTTTTTTATTTTGCCATGAAATCTATGAGCAACATCTGTTTGTTCAATTAGAAACAAATTTACTGTTAATGGTCACCAATAGTAAATGATAACAAGTACAAACTATATGTGCTGTGAATAGTGGAATAATGTGACAATGGTTGCATTGAGCAAAACCATGATGTGAATATTCAAATGAACACAATCCAACATAGGATAAAACAATAAAAATCAAATACATGGTGTGAACATTCACATTGATCATATATCATTTCATTAGTTCATGTGTTTGAAAAATGAACAAAATTTTGAGAGTTCAAATCATTTGATCATAATCAACAACACCAACAAGGACAACAATCAAAAAAGGGGAGGAAAATAACAGATGAAATATGAAATAATAACATATTACAACTATTAAACTAACACGATGCATACATGATGTTAATGTTCACATCATTACATTATATATTTGACTGTGAATGTTTACAATCAAATATATAATGTGAATATTCACATGGACCGTATTTCATGCCACTTTTTATTTTTTATGAAAAATAATGAAAAATTAGGAATTCAAATTATTTAATCACCATCAACAATCAACAACATCAATAAGGCCAACATTCACAAAAGGGAAAAAAATAACTACAATATTACAAAATAATAGCACATTACAATCAATCAACAAGAATGATGGCCACATAATGTAAATGTTCACATAAGTTCATTACAATCAAATGTAAAAGGAAAAGTTCACAGTCAAATATATAATGTGAATATTCACATGGACCGTATTTCATGCCACTTTTTATTTTTTATGAAAAATAATCAAAAATTAGGGATTCAAATTATTTGATCACTATCAACAATCAACAACATCAATAAGGCCAACATTCACAAAAGGGGAAAAAATAACTACAATATTACAAAATAATAGCACATTACAACCAATCAACAAAAAATGATGGCCACATGATATAAATGTTCACATAAGTTCATTACAATCAAATGCAAAAGGGAAACACAACAATGATAATATCAAATAATTGTTTTAGAATTCACATTGAACCAAACGAGAGGGGAAGAATAGTGTGAATAGTCAGATGGACTGTATTTTATGCAACTTTTAACATCAATAAGGCCAACATTCACAAAAGGAAAAAAAAAAAATTACAATATTACGAAATAATAGCACATTAGAGCATCTCCAACCCACTAGGCATATAATGTTTGTTAGTCAAAATGCCTAATATGACTCACTTTTTTCAACTCCAATGCACTAGGCATATGATTAGACATTTTGGCTCAGCTCACATTCATTAGCTACATGTAGCTAGCCTTCAAGGCTAGGCAAAATGTATTTGATCATTAGGATTATTTCCCTCCATCTTTGTTATTGATGTGGCATTCTATAAAGTTAATAGTATTTGGATGAATAGCTAAAATAAAGAGCATGGTTGGAGTAGAAATATGAAACAGTTGACAGACAAAATAAAATATCTACTTTATAATAATATTTAGATAGGTAAAATGCCTACTACCGTTGGAGATGCTACCAATCAATAAGAATGATGGCCACATGATGTAAATGTTCAAATCAGTTCATTATAATCAAACGTAAAAAGGAAACACAACAATGATAATATCAAATAGTTGTTTTGGAATTCACATTGAACCAAAAGAGGGGGGAAGGATAGTGTGAATATTCACATGGACCGTATTCCATGCCACCATTAACAATCAATAACACCAACAAGGCCAACATTCACAAAAGGGGAAAAAATAACTACAATATTACAAAATAATATCATATTACAACCAATTGACAAGAATGATTACCACATGATGTAAATGTTCACATCAGTTCATTATAATCAAACATAAAAGGAAGAACACAACAACAACATTTATCAAATAGTTGTTTTGGAATTCAAATTGAACCAAAAAGAAGGAAGAATGATGGGTGCTTACGTTTGTTTCTCATTTTGGTCAATTATGTACATTAATTGATGTGAATTTTTGCAGAGCGGTGTCTTCAAATCGTTGGCAATGAACGAACAACGGTTAGATAATGGGATGTTGGTGAGATTGAATCGATGTAAACTTCCGCAGTAGTGAATAGTTACTTTGGCCTACATTTCCAGTCGTCGACAATGACTCGGCGATAGTGGAATGACAGTAGGATAGTGGACGGCACGATGTGAAACCTAGGGTTTGGAAGAGATGACTAACCCTAGGGTTTAGGAGAGATGACAATGAGGGCTTTGGGAATGAGAGATTTTCTACGTGAAATATGGAATGATGAAAGTGGAGTGTTTTCATGGGGTTTGATTTCAGGAATAGAAATACGTATGTGAGGGCTTGGGACTATTTGGTCTTATTACATCAAATAGGACTTAATGGAATATTCAAAAACATGGATTTACTAAAAAAGCTCCCATGTTTAAAATGTCCTCTTCTTTTATTTTTTCATCTCTATTATTCACATTGTTTTTATTGTACTTTCTCTTACCAAGTACCACCTTCACCTGCCAACGATCATCTCTAGTAATAGTTTTTCGTGACATTTTTTTTTATAACAAAAGTAAACATCGATTGTCATCACATTACTACTATTACCGCGAACAATCATTCTCATACACTCACTCACTCACTATTATTTACTTATCTACTTATTCACTCATAGAAATGCAACCACACATAGGCAAATACACAAGAAAAAATAACAAACACTAATCTAATAAATTAATCAAAAACACATTCAATGATAAATTCATCACTAATAAAATCAATCATAATTTAACAGTGATAAATTTATCACTAATCAATTTGTAAAAAAAATTACAAACGAAAAATTTTATTCACTCACTTTTATTCATGTTCACTTATAAGAATCCATCATCATTCCTCACATACACAGAAGAGAAAGAAGATGTGAGCGAGAGAGAGAGGCTGATAAATTTATCATTGAAAAAAAGTTGAATCCGAATCGGATTTGCAATATATCTAGTAAGAGAGAGAGTGTGTGTAAGAGAGAGAAAAATGGGCGAGATTTGAAAAATCAGCACTGTTTATAGTCAATTTCATCACTTAAAACAAACTAGATCGGTGTAGATCGGCGATGGTAAAAGTGGATCGGTGATGTTACAAGTGTAGATCTACGACGGGAACTGTCGATTTGCAATAGTGGAATGTATATCTATGATGATGGTGGTGGTGGATCTAAGATGGTTGCGGTGGTGCATACATCAACGATGATAATAGTTGATGAACAATGGTGGCAGCCAAACGACGACAATAGTGGTGGATGGTGACGATAGTGATGGCGGTAAATCACAACGATGGCAGTAGCGATAGACGGCAACGATGGCGATGGCCAGTGGTTGTATGAAGTTTTTGGAAAATGGTAGGGGAGAGAGAGAGAGAGAGATAACAAAATATTATTTAGGACAACACAAAACACTCTAGGGTAAAGAAGAGAAAAAAAGCATATAGGACAACACTTATGTGTACATAAGACTCTAATAAATCAGAATCTAATGGGTAATAAATTCCAAAAGTAGAATTGACTGGTCATATAGCGATCACGTTGTTGGCTCACCCAATCCAAACTCAATTTTTTTAAGGTTTGAAAAAAATTATTTATCCATAGGAACCGGTTAGATTGAGATTTTGTGCTCATCTAATTTTAGGGTTAGGCTTGAGATAAAAAGTTTTAACCCAATCTAGCTCAAAGCAAAAAATAATAAATATAAAAGACAAAATATATATATTTATATATGTATACTTCTTTCTATGACTTAAATTAAAATATTTTTTAAAAATTAAATATATTTTACCATTAAATTTGGTTAACGTTTCAAATTCAAATAATAAATAAATAAATTTAAATAATTTAATAGTTCTTATTTATTGTGTTAAGTGAGTGGGTTTGGGATTTAAATTTCTTTTAGGGTTGTACTAAGGATGGCTAGATTAGATCCGATGTTGGGCCAGACTTAAGATGACACATGTTATCTTACTATAGAATGCAAGCTCGACCCGAGATTTTGTCAACTCCTATCTAAGGCAACTTGATTTTTTATTTTTATTTTTGACTTTTTTATGAGGTGAAAAGAGATTGATGTGTTTGAAAATATTTTTTAAATTGGATAGATAAGTGTAATAGCTAAAATTGATTGATATGTACGATGTAACCTTTGTTATTGGAGTTGAATTTTTTATTTTTAATTTTTTGATTTATTTTTAATTTTTTGCTTTCAAATGGCCTTAAATAAACATGTGGTTACATCATTAATTGTATTGTTGACTAATAAAATATTACAAACAAAGTTAGATGGACATTTTTTTATTTTTCACTGACTTAAGTTTAATATTTTTTAATTAACTGATAATGCCGTCAAATGATAGTATTATTATACTGGCACGAAATCAAGTAGAATACAGGCATATATAAATAATTTTTATATAAGTGGATGAATAGGTAAACGGTATCCGATTAACTTGTAGACATATTTTACTTGATATATTATAAAATATGAATGGTTCGAATTATCAAAATGGACCCCGAAATGGGTCCATTTAACCGTACAACAGTGGCTCAAACTGAATCAACTATGTGTCTTTTTGGCTTATAATTAAAGCGAGTTTGAAAATTACAAGTGAAAATGTAGGTAGTGTTTGGTTTATTTTTCAAATCATGATTTGAATGAAATATGTTAACCCAACATATACAACTCAAAATTACTTTTAAAACCCCTCTCTTCTCTTTTATTATTATTATTATTGACATGGGTAAGCCCATAAAGGCCATAGCCCACATGAACAACCCAAGCCCATCACTTGGAGCCCAATACATAACCCAACTGGTGAAGTCCAGAACAGCTGGAATCCAACATGGCATAAAGAGCCAATGACATTAAGACATAACGGTAGCTAAAGGACAAGCCACATCAGCAGATAAAGATCTGCAAAGTTATTGCCACTACACATCACTATTAATGCAGCTCATCACAGCATTTATTACGACAACACCTCTCCGTCGGAACAGCACCCCCTTGCCCTGAAAAAGGTAAGCTACAGCATAGACTTTCGGCCAAGATGGCAGGTCGGAAGGGACAGCGAAATGATGACCAAAGGATATAAGCAAACGTTGAAGACAAGAAGAAGGTTAAGCTTTCTATCTCCAATCTCTCTCTACATTCTACTTCTCTTTCTGACTTACTCGTCGGAGGGTTCACTGGGGGACTTCCCGTTCCTCATCGAACTTATCTGCAGGTTCATTGGTGGGTTTGATCACTTGGATATTGGCACGAGGAGCGTGGATCAGTCCGACCCATCCTACCAGGTACCCGTTGTACATCAACTGCATCATCAGTTGGCGCCATCTGTGGGAAAGATTTTGCTCCGTGCGCTAGTTGTGCTCATTGTCGCCGGAGACCCTGTCCCAACAACCCTTTCCTACTACCAATCGAAGTGTATGGTCACGACTAGATCCATGGCTTCTCACCATAATGCTATCGACCATCAAACCGACCCCCCCAATCTAAACAATCCACCACAGTATTTCATCGAGCTCACTAACAGCATTAACCGCATGGCCGAGCAAAACCAAGCCCTGATAAATGCTTTACTCTAGAGAAACCTTTCTATGCCTCCTCCACCACCTCCAGATATTCCCCCTAACCAAGAACGAGCCTCGAGCCATATTATCCGGCAGCCCTATCCACCAACTTGGAAGGCCTGCAACCTCCACGCCCACATATAAATCCACAACCCCCACCCCCGCATCCGTCGATCCTAGCACCAATCCTTGAGGGGGAAGCCAGTAGTGTCCAGCCCCCGCTACCCTCCGGTGGTGCCAACATCCCTCTCTGGGACGCAGAACTCCTAGCCATGAAGCTCTAACTCCAAGGGGTCATGCAGAACATCCAGCATAAACCCTCTACCACAGTCAACTCACCATTTGTTTCCTCCATCCGGGACAAACCCCTACCCCCCAAGTTCAAAATGCCCACCATCGACTCTTTTGACGGTACGACAGACCCAGTTGACCATCTGGAGACCTACAGAACCCTCATGATCCTCCACGCATTCTTTGACGAGATCATGTTCAAGCTTTCCCCGTGACACTGAAAGGGTCAGCTCGGCTGTGGTTTAGCCAGTTGCCAACAGACTCCGTCTCCGCTTTCCAGCATCTCAGTGACTCATTCCTCAGTCATTTTATTGGAGCCCAGCGCCAACGCTGTCTGGCAACCCAACTCCTCAATATCTGCCAGACCGAGGGGGAGACCTTGCGCAGTTTCGTTACCCGTTTCAACACCGAAGCCCTGCAGGTGGCGAAAAACGATGATAAGGTCATCCTTACAGCTTTCATGGCCGGACTACGGTCGTCTGACTTCCTCTTCTCCCTCTCCAAAAACCCCCCCACCTCCATGGCAGCCTTACTCTCCAAAGCCCAAAAGTACATGAACGCCGAAGTTTCCCTAGCCGCCCGCCAAGACCCTACAGCAAAACACCTGACCCCCTGAGAAAAATGAAAAGACTCAGAAGCCAGAAACACCCCGTATAATACCCAAATACCACATTATACCGACCGAGCCCCTCGAGCCGACCAGCCGATGCCAGTCTGACCGCCGGGTCGGTTCGAGCGATATACACCCCTTAACTCCCCTATGGAACAAGTCCTCCACCAGATCCAGCGGGACTACCCCTTCAAATGGCCCCAACCATCAAGAACCCCTTCCAATCGGAATGACCAATCAAAATACTGCCCTTTTCACCAAGACCACGGCCATAATACCGATGAGTGTGTTAACCTCAAGGATCAGGTCGAGACCTTAATACGTCAGGGACGTCTTAGCCGGTTCACGGACACCCGACCCCAGCAGAGACAAAGGACAGAGCCCACCAGAAACACCCACATGCGCACTTCTCCCCGGCAGCTAGCCCAACCAAATCAAGGCCATGATCGTCCCCCACAACAACCTTGGGCGCAGGGTAATCCCGCGCCCACCTGTTGGAGAAATCAGAGTTATTTCCGGCGGGCTCGCTTGTGGAGGACCATCCCGCTCGGCTCAGCAGGCAGAACTCAGGAAAATAAGGCAAGGCTCAGACAAAGAGGCTGCCACTTTAGACCGACCTTCCAAATAGCCCAGGCAGTGGACCGAGCCTATCACCTTCACGGACGCCGACTGCACAGGCATTTGTTATCCCCATGACGACCCTCTAGTCATCTCGGCTCTCCTCTCCAACTACAAGGTCTGACGGGTTCTCATAGACAATGGCAGCTCTTCAGACATCATTTTCCTCAACTACTTCCGCTAGCTCAAGATCGGGGAAGAAAGCTTGTCCCCTCTCCAAACACCTTTGGTCGGTTTCACTGGTGATCGGGTGACCTCCATTGGCTCCATCGATCTCCCCATCACAATCGGTGAGCACCCGCGCCAGACCACCAAGCTGCTCACTTTCCTTGTTGTCGACTGTCCCTCTGCCTACAACATCATCCTTGGTCGTACTGCCCTCAATGCTTTCCAAGCTATCACATTAACCTACCACCTCGCCATAAAGTTCCCCACCGACCTGGGCGTCGGGACAGTAAGGGGAGAGCAGACCGTGGCCAGGGAGTGTTATGTCGCCTCACTCAAGGAAGTCAAGCTGAAGGAGGCTATGATCATTGAAGGACTTGACGTCCGAGATGAGGACGAGCTGGTCAGAGGAGAACCTGTGGAGGAGCTCGTTGAGGTTCCCATCGACCCCACCAACCCAACCAAAACTGCCAAAATCGGCAGCCAACTTTCCCCCCAAGCCAAGCCCGACCTTACTGCCCTCATGACCGAACACAATGATGTATTTGCCTGGGCCCACTCAGACATGCCGGGTATTGACCCCTCCTTCATAACCCATCGCCTCAGCATTGAACCCCATTTCCGACCTTACCCCCAGAAACAGCGCATCTTTCATCCGGAGCGCAATACTCTTATTGCTGCAGAAGTTGATAAGCTCCTTGAGGCCCAATTCATCAAAAACGTGGACTACCCTAGGTGGTTATCAAACGTGGTCCTAGTCGGCAAGAACAATGGAAAATGGCGACTCTGTGTCGACTACTCCGACCTTAACCGAGCCTGCCCCAAAGATAGCTACCCTCTTCCCCGCATAGACCTGCTGGTCGACGCCACGGCCGGTCACCAAATGCTCAGTTTCATGGATGCTTTCTTTGGGTACAACTAAATTCTGATGCACCCGTCTGACCGAGAACACACCTCCTTCATTACCGACCGAGGTACCTACCACTACCGTGTGATGCCATTTGGACTGAAAAATGCTGGGGCCACCTACCAACGGTTGGTCAATGCTATTTTCCATCATCAGATAGGTCGGAATATGGAAGTATATGTCGACGACATGCTCGTCAAGAGCAAACTCTCTGTTGACCATCTGACCGACCTGCAAGAGACCTTTGCCACCCTCCGTAAGTACCAAATGAAGCTCAACCCGGAGAAGTGCGCCTTCGGCGTAGGATCTGGGAAGTTTTTGGGTTTCATGGTCAGTTAGCGCGGCATCGAAGCTAACCCTGAAAAAATCAAGGCCTTGATTGAAATGCAATCACCCAGAATGGTCGAGGAGGTTCAGAGACTCACTGGTCGAGTAGCCGCCCTCAACCGCTTCATTTCCCGCGCAACGGATAAGTGCCTTCCCTTCTTCAAAGTTCTTCGACAAACTTTTAAATGGACGACCGAATCCGAAGAGGCCTTTCAGCAGTTGAAGCGGTGTATGGCCAACCCCCCTTTCCTTTCTCAGGCAATCACGGATGAGCCCCTCTTCCTCTATTTAGCCGTTTCCAGCACCGCAGTCAGTGCTGCTCTTATCAGGGAAGACGACTATGTTCAGCGGTCGGTCTACTACATCAGTCGGGCTCTTAGGGGAGCGGAGCAGAATTACCCACTTTTAGAAAAATTGTCCTTGGCCTTGGTCACCACCTCCAGACGACTCCGTCCTTACTTCCAAGCCCATTCCATAGTGGTCCTCACCGATCAACCTTTGAAGAAGGTAATGCAGCAACCAGAGCTCTCTGGCAGACTCATGCAATGGTCAGTTGAATTCAGCCAGTTTGACATCTCCTACCGACCTCGGACGGCAATTAAGGGGCAGGCTGTCGCCGATTTCATCCTGGAGTTCACTAATCCCACCCCAACCACGGCCTTTCCACCACCAACCCCTACCGAGCTAGAAGACCCTCATTCTTGGACTCTCAACGTCGACGGATCATCCCGCAAAGAAGGCAGCGGGGCTGCTCTCATCCTCACCGCCCCTGAGGGTGGTTATTTCAAATGTGCTCTCCGTTTCTTGTTCGATGCCAGTAACAACGAGGCCGAGAGGCATTGATAGTAGGTCTCTGCCTAGCCAGGGACATTAGTGTCAGCCACATCCGAGTGTTCAGCGACTCCCAGCTTATTGTCGGACAAATTACGGGGGAATTCGATGTAAAGGAGGACAAAATGCGGGCTTGCAGGGATATTGCACTTCCTCTTATTCGCCTCTTCAATACTTTTCACATCCAGCGCATTCCTCGGGCAGAAAACTCTAAGGCGGATGAGATGGCCCAGTTGGCTTCCGCAGAACAGTTCGACCTCAGCTGTGGTGTCTGTCTCGAGTACCTAGCCCACCCTGCCATTTCCCCCGACCAGCAAGAAGTACAGTTCCTCCAGAATGAGCCCATCCCTTGGGCATCGGACATCTTCCTATTTTTGACAACGGGGGAACTTCCTGATGACCAACAGCAAGCTGCCAAGGTTAGGGCCCGGTCGTCCAATTACACCCTCGTTAGTGGTGTCTTGTACAAACGTGGCTTTTCACGACCATATCTGCGATGCCTCAACCCGGCTCAAGCAACCTATGTGATACAAGAAATCCATGAGGGTATCTGCGGTAATCATTTAGGCGGCAGGTCCCTAGCCCACAAAATACTTTGCACTGGCTATTTCTGGCCTACTCTCAACCAAGATGCGACTAACTTCGTCCTCAAATGTGATAAGTGTCAACGCTTTGCCAACATCCCCCATGCTCCTCCTACAGAACTGATCACACTTTGCAGTCCCTATCCGTTCGCCAAATGGGGGATTGACTTAGTTGGTCCACTTCCCATCGGCCGAGGCCAGACCAGGTTCGCGATTGTCGCCATTGACTATTTCACCCAGTGGGTAGAGGCAGAACCCCTTGCCACCATCACTGAGCGGAACACAACCAAATTCATTTGGCAGTCGATCGTATGTAGGTTCGGCATCCCTTAAGCCATCGTCTTTGACAATGGCAAACAATTTGACAACGCCAAGTACAGAAAGTTCTGTGTAGACCTCCAGATCCAACCCTGTTTCTCCTCTCCAGGCCATCCCCAAGCCAATGGCCAAGTTGAGGTTATTAACCGTTCTCTTCTGAAGATCATCAAAACTAAGCTAGAAGCTGCTAAAGGACTTTGGGCTGAAGAATTACTGAATGTACTCTGAGCCTACTGTACTACCGCCCGGACTCCCACTGGGAAAACCCCCTTTCGCTTACCATACGGCGCTGAGGCGGTCATCCTAGTGGAAGTCGGTCTGCCTACCCCAAGGGTTTTACACCCCAACCCAGAGCTAACCGAAGAGCTCCGTCGGGCTGACCTTGACCTAATCGAAGAGCTCAGAGAAACCACTACAGTCCGATTGGCCTCCTACCAACAGAAAATGAGAACACACTACAACCGCAGAGTCCGACCAAGGGAGTTCGCCGTAGGGGCCCTTGTCTTACGCGAAGTAACCCTTGCCACCAAAAATCTGACTAAAGGCAAACTGGCAGCCAAGTGGGAGGGACCTTACGTTGTGAAAGCCCAACCACGGCCAGGCACTTACCGACTTCAGGACATGGAAGGTTGAGATCTGCCCCACCCGTGGAACGCCGAGCATTTGAAGCGTTACTTTCAATAAACTCCTACTTTTTATTGCTCAGTTATTGTATTTTCTTTTTGATGAATTTACACACATGAATATACTTGTTCTCCCCTGGCATAATGTAAATTTTGATCAACTGGATCACACTTTCCATGACAACAATCTTATATCTCAGCTATCTGTGTGTTGTCTCAATAACATTTTGGTTGCAGCACTTATTAAAAAGCCTTGGCCAGACCGAGCGCCAACAGCCTCAGCCAGACCGAGCACCAAAAGCCTCGGCCAGACCGAGCGCCAAAAGCCTCAGCTACACTGAGCACCAAAAGCCTCAGCCAGCCTGAGTTTTAAAAGCCTCAGTCAGACCGAGCGCCAACAGCCTCAGCCAGACTGAGCACCAAAAGCCTCGACCAGACCGAGCACCAAAAGCCTCGGCCAGACCAAGCACTAAAAGCCTCGGCCAGACCGAGCACTAAAAGCCTCGGCCAGACTGAGCACAAAAAGCCTCAGCCAGCCTGAGTTTTAAAAGCCTCAGCCAGACCGAGCGCCAAAAGCCTCAACCAGCCTGAGTTTAAAAGCCTCAGTCAAACTGAGCATGAAGCACTCGGCCAGACCCAGCCTCAGCCAGACCAAGCATGGCATGACAAGTCTCAGCCAAACTAAGCGCCACAATTCCAGGTCCAAACTGAGATTACTTGCAACGTCAGTAAACCACACCTTAGCCCCAACTGAGCACGCATACTTGTGGCATTAGTAGGCACACTTAGTCACAATTTCAGGTCCAAGTTTTTACACCACTTTGCACTTAGTCAAATTCCAACGACGTTCTTACATGTTTCCTTTACTAGTCAGATTATTTTCTTCTCCATCAACTTTTACAAGTCAACCGCTTTCCTCACTAGTCAAGCCTAACTCCAATAAACCACTCTCATCCCCTTCAGCAGTGTGGCAAACACAAACTCATAATTTTATCACATTTTAGCTTCCACTCTGCATTGAGGAGTTCTTAACTTTACTCTGTACTAAGTTTTTATTACAAGTTCAATTTCACTCTGCATTGAGGAGTTCTTAACTTTACTCTGCACTGAGTTTTTATTACAAGTTCAATTTCACTCTGCATTGAGAAGCCTTTAACTTTACTCTGCATTGAGTTTTTCTTATAGATTCACTTCCACTCTACATTGAAGAGTTCTTAAATTTAGTTTTTATTACAACTTTACCTCCACTTTGCAAATGCACACAAGCCACCATTCGCATTCATTTCAGATGCACAAGCACAGACAGTCAAATGAAAACACAACTGAAACTTCATTTATTCACAAATTTGTACATAAGTTCATTACAGTAATTCGAAAAAAAAAAAAAAAAAACAAACAAACAAACAACAAACAAAAACAACTCTAAGTACAAACTTTGTTCACTTCGATTATTCCTCCTCACTTGAAACGAGGTCTTCTTCTTCAATCCCCTCATCCAGGGGGGTCTGGGCCATATCGTCTTCGTCAATTTTTACACTACTAAGGTCTAAGTCTGGGAACAGTTCTTCAGCTTTACACTTGAACATCTTCCAACCACTGTCCCAGAACTCAGCCATTTCGTGTTTATAGAAGTCTGACCGCTGGAAGCTCTCAATCACTTCTGCCTCGATCCTGCCCCCAACGGTCATTCCAGACGGGCTCGCCCCTCCAGACACCTCCCTCGCCACGCTGTTGGCGATCGTGGCGTCGATCGCCATCTGAAACTCAGCAGACCCCTTGAATTGTTCTATTGCTGCAACATACAGATCGGGGTATGCCGCCCTTTCAGCGGCTGCTTTAGTCCTCTCTGCCTCCAGCTCCTTCTGCAGGCTCACCTTTTCAGAGGCTGCCCTGACCCTCTCTTCCTCCCACTCCTTCTACAGGCTCGCCTTTTCAGAGGCCGCCTTGGCCCTCTCTTCCTCTAACTCCTTCTGAAGGCTTGCCCTCACCTCCGTTACCTTAGCCCGCTCGTCTTCCAGCTCCTTCTGCAGCCCAGCAATCATAAGATCTGTGTCTTCTTTTTCCTTAATCTGCTGGGCGTGCAGATCTTCATTGCTGGTCATAGCCTCAGTCCTCCCTTCAATGCTTCCTCGTAAAAGGCAAACTCCCCCGGTCTTGCGTCGGATGGCCTTTTCGTTGACGTTGGCAACAATAACTCTATTTCAGCAGGCACCTGGTATTTTTCGCGAATAGCCTCCAACTCCGCCGCGGTAACCGTTGATTTGTCAGCCTTCATGTGCCAGTGATCTGGTTCCACCTGGCTGATTGGCTTCGGAGCTGCTATCATGGTGGAAGCATGAGATCGTACCACAGGCTCCCCCACCCTCCCCATTTGCCTCTCCGTCCCATACTGCTATGCTAACTCTACTGCATCGTCATCACCCAGCGGATCCACCCTGACACTCACAGCTTCTTCTTGGGCCATTCCTATGGTATGTCTGCGAATCACTTCGGATGCAGGTGCAAGGAAATTGAAAAAATATTACAGAGCTGTATCGTCAGCAACAAAGGAGTTAACACTTGGGATGTTTTGATTTTTGGCAAAGAAGTAGGTAAATCGAATAATGCCAAAAGCCCAAGGCTTACCCGTAATCCAAGGATCGCAATTAATTTACGCCAGTTTGAAAACTTTTCAAAACATCTGCCAAAACTATCTTTTCAACACCCATAATGACCTATTGTTTCATTTCTGGTCCAACGCCTAACCTCCCTCCCATGAGATGTTGCCACGTGTATGACCACGATCCACTGTCTCCTCCCCTTTCCCTGTCTTTTCCACTTCAAATCACCACGTGACACGCCGCCTCTTGAGCCCCGCGCCCCTCCACCTTACCTTTCGTGGTCGGCCCTCCTCATGGTCAGCCCTTCCACTCGGCCAACCTTCGCGGTCAGCCCTCCTTGTGGTCGGCCCTCCCATTCGGCCGACCTTCGCGGTCGGCCCTCCTTATGGTCAGCCCTTCCACTCGCCCAACCTTCGCGGTTAGCCCTCATTGTGGTCGGCCCTCCCACTCGGCCGACCTTCGCGGTCGGCCCTTCTCGCGGTCAGCGCTTCCACTCGGCCAACCTTCGCGGTCAGCCCTCCTTATGGTCGGCCCTCCCACTCGGCCGACCTTTGCGGTCGGCCCTTCCACTCGGCCCACTTCACGGTCGGTCCACTCCACGGTCGGTCCACCCACTCGGTCGCCCCTGCCGGTCGACCTCCATCCTGCCAATCTGTAACACCCTCATTATCTTTATTAGTATTCCCTTCGTTGGACTAAAGCTGCACTTGGGAATGGGGGACTACTGACGTGGGTAAGCCCATAAAGGCCATAGCCCACCATGAACAACCCAAGCCCATCATTTGGAGCCCAATACATAACCCAGCTGGTGAAGTCCAGAACAGCTGGAATCCAACATGGCATAAAGAGCCAATGACATTCAGACATACGGCAGGTAAAGGACAAGCCACATCAGTAGACAAAGATCTACAAAGTTATTGCCACTACACATCACCATTAATGCAGCCTATCACAGCATTTATTACGACAACACCTCTCTATCGGAATAGCACCCCCTTGCCCTGAACAAGGTAAGCTACAGCATAGACTTTCGGCCAAGATGGCAGGTCGGAAGGGACAGCGAAATGATGACCAAAGGATATAAGCAAACGTCGAAGACAAGAAGAAGGTTAAGCTTTCTATCTCCAATCTCTCTCTACATTCTACTTCTCTTTCTGACTTACTCGTCGGAGGGTTCACTGGGGGACTTCCCGTTCCCCGTCGAACTTATCTGCAGGTTCATTGGTGGGTTTGATCACTCGGATTTTGGCACGAGGAGCGTGGATCAGTCCGACCCGTCCTACCAGGTACCCGTTGTACATCAACTGCATCATCAATTATTATTATTATTAATCAATTAATCACTCTCTCTTTCTCTCTCTCTCTTTTCTTTTCTCACATTTTATATATCAATCAATAATATATATATATATTTCTAAAACTATTTTCAAAACTCATAACAAATTTTTTTATTTTATTTTCAAATCATGGTTCAAAAATTCAAAACTCAAAATACAACTTCACACTCAAATTATTATTCTAAAACTGAACCAAACCAACTCTACCAATTATTTAGCAATATGTTTGAGTCTGTAATAGATGCATGTTTAAAGTAGGGGTGTAACTTGGGTGGGTTCAACCCGAGCAACCCGAACCCGGCCCGATTTTTTTTAGGACTTTGACAAGATATTTTCAGATTTAGTACGGGCTTGGGCAAATATTTAGAAGTCCGAATTAAATTTGGGCGGGCTTGGGCAAAGATATGAAACAACACGAGTAACCCAAAGCCTGAATTATATATATATAAAAATATAAAAATATTAAATATATATAAAAAGTATTAGTCATTACATGATATTAAAGAAATTTAGATTATTAAATTATATTGAATATATATTATATATACAAATAGCATAAAATCTTATTTTTTTATTTTATTTTCACTCATAAATTGTAAAGACTACAATAGCGGTATCTTTCTTACATTATATAAATTATTTGTTTTGATGGTATTAATGATTTTCTATTAAAAAAAAATGTAAATAGAGTCAAAGTTTAATAATTTAATAATGTAGCTGGAAAAAAAACAAAAAAACAAAAATTGAAATTGATTTACAATTCGGACAATTCAGGCAACTCGGATAATTCGGGTTTAATTTGGGTCGGATTTAGATAGACAACCTCGGGTTACAATTCGGATTTGGACGGGCCTAGACAGATCTCAGCACAACTTGAACTGGACTTGGATAACCTTCCAACCCGCCCGAACCCGCCCGAGTTGCATCCCTAGTTTAAAGTTGTGTTTAAATTTTGAATTTATGAAGGCTAAAAAAAGAAGAAGAAGAAAATCTACAAAAATCTAAGATCCAAACATTGTTGTCTTTCTTCTTCTTCTTTTTTTTTTTCATATAAAAATTCAAAATCCAAATACAATCTAAACAAACTTGCATAAATCATTAAAACTCCACAAATTTGGAAAGACCATTTTAGATAATGTAAAATTGAAGTGAACCAAAGAGAAAAAGGAGGAAAATCAGTTATACATTGGATCTAAACACTAATATGCATGTAGCCTATAAATCAATTCAGAATCAAAATGTTAAATGTATGTACGAAGGGACAAACAAATGAAAACATTTCCTCTTTCCCATGAAACATCATACAAATAATCTCCCAACATAAATGAATGATCGAAAAAATAAAATTTTAACCAGCAAGACATAATGAGATGCAATTTTCTTGGTGAGGGTAAATAAAAGAAAGAAAAAAAGAAGTTCCTTTCCAAAACTTCTAATGCTTATTTACATGAAAATTACGCAAAAAACACAAAAAAGTATAGATTGCGTTCCAGCAATTTTCACATATAAAAAGAGATTTTAGGAGAAAACTAAAAGGTATAGGTAGTATTTACATCATATTCATGCCTAAAAAGGAAAGCTCATTAAAATGTCAATTTTTCGGAACTCTGTGCTGGCCATGGTACACTTCCCCAGCATGAAGCTCATTCATCGAATCAACATTTCTACGGCTTCTTAATTCCTTTAGACCAATCCAACCACGGTTGTTGAGATAACTGTTGAAAACATCTTCATTGAAAAATGCTTTCTCTATCACACGACAATGGCGGTGATTGGGATCCTCAAAAAGGCATATCCTTATGTGGAGGCCTGAAAAAATAAATTCTCTTAAATATTGGGCATTGGATTTTTTAGTGCCTTTTTTGTTTTTTGCCTTAAAAAAATTTAAAAAAAAAAAAAATCACTTGTCTAGGAATTGCTATTTTTTCTTTTTTTTTTAATAGAAAAGTTGATCTTTTTGGTTTTTCTAGCTCTTCCAGAACACGCTTTTGCTGTTGACTTATTTAGACAAAAAACCATTTTTCTTAGCTGATCACAAACAGGGCCTTAGTGCAAAAGAAAGGTTTTTGCCGTGTAATTAGAGAAGGTGATATTGATCTATCGAGTTTACCATTGTCAAGGTGAAGAGTGTAATTCCTCAACGGCATGTTCCTATCAAGAGCTCGTATTATCCCAGCTTCATCCTCCAACCAGAATGAGCGTTTAGTTCTCAGGCGGAAGGCAGACTTAATTGCCTCCTTAATTGCATCAGCGGAACCATCAATGCCAATCCTTTTAACAGATTCCTCGTATTTGACAGATATGACCCTTCCACCAGATCCAGAAACGTCTTCATCTGCAAGGAAAGAAAAAGAAGAATAATATGATCAACATTTCAAGACAGGAAAAGCTTTCATCAAGAAATAATTTCAATCAAAGATCCAAAAGCTCTTGCCCGTGATACTTGAACTAGCAACAGAACTCATCGACCAGCTACACAACTCATCAAGGCAAGTTGATTTTGTTAAACACGAAGATGGTAGAATACTTCCTCAAACATGAAATTTATAGGGCAAGTATAAGACATGAGTCAATCGCTGCATTTGCCAAACAATATATCAGAAAGAGGTGACTCGTCACGATGAAAGTCCACGTGCTGAGACTTATATACGTGTACATTCATCAAATTGCTTCAATTGCACCCGGCGTGTATTGCCTGAAATTGAAGGAGATGAACTACAGCTGGAGTGTTCATGCGCTTGGCTCAAACTAATACATGAAATTGCAAAATGTATTAAAAAAAAAAAATGAAGAAGAAGAAGAAGAAGAAGAAAAGAAAAGAAAAGAAAAGAAAAGAAAAAAAGAAGAAAAAGAAAAAGAAGAAAAGAAAAGAGAGAGAGAGAGAGAGAGAGAAGAGGGGGAAAAAGGTTTTTTCAAAAATCATCAATTAGTTCTTTGTAAAAAATTATGCAAGTATTGGTCTTCCAAACTAATAATAGGTGCCAAATTCAACAATATCCAAAAAACCAAAATACATTTTAACCATGGATACACACTGGTTAGCATCAAACACAAAAGTGACTGAAATGGAAAAAAGAAAGATAAATTTCATTGAATGTTGCAAGAAACATGAATTACACCAAAGTTTCTTTTGGGGCCTTCCAAATATGCTTGTGAAAACCAAAATGCAATATAAAAATGGAAACACATTATTGTCAATATCATGGGAAAGACTACCACGTGCACCCCAAAATCGTGCATATGATATGCACATTACAAAACATATATATAACTTTAATCATAAAAAGAACAGAAATTTGGTGCATGCTCACGTGCACCCCGAAATAGTGCATATGATATGCACCTTATACCAATATATATATATATATATAACTTTCATCATAAGAAGAACAGAAATTTGGAACTTATTTATCATGGTTTAAGGGTTAAAAACTTATAAGAGACGTGAATTACTTCTAAGCAACGCATAGGGCTTAATTTGTGTCTCTTTTAAGTTTTTAACCTTTAAACCATGATAAATAAGTTCCAAATTTGTCTTCCTTTTATGTTTTAGTAATTTCCATGTTTAACATTGGGGAGGCAAAGACAGATCATAATTTGAAGGTCAAGAAACATAATGACTCCAAAGTAATGCTTATTTCGGTATTTCCTACGAAATATGCATGTAAAAACCAAAGTACATCATATTTGTCTATTAAGGATGGATACCTAACACGTGTCGGACACAGACAAGCACCAAGCACGTGTCGGACATGCGAGGGACACACCGAAGACCATTTAAAAAAATAATAATAATAATTTGTACTAAAATAGCATACCTAAGGTTGATAAATTAAATAAAATTAAATATTTGACACAAAATAAATATTAAATATTTTAAAATATGAAATAATAAATAAATAAAATTATATGTTTTGTACATGTCTCCAACGTGTCGTGTCATGTCTTGTATTTTTTTAAAATTTGTGTGTCTGTGTCCGTGTCTGTGCTTCTTAAATATTCATAAACACACACTAGTGCCAATGTTAAACCTGGAAATAAGAAGAGAAAAAAATGGCAAAGGTGGGTCGAAATTTGAAGTTTAAGAATCATAAATGACTCACACGAAAATGGTTGAAATGGAAAAGAAGGCAAAGTTCAAATCTCAATGAATTAGTTTCCATGTAATGATTATAACATGTTAAATATGTTTGTAAAACCTAAAAATGTTAGATATCCTCAGATGCACACTTATGTTAGTGTCAAGCACAAAAATGACTGAAACGGAAAGGGAGGCAAACTTTCAACGTCATCTATTCTTCTATTATATAAAGTGTACACCCCATCTGGTGTGAACACTGTCAATAACTGCTAAACAGTTTTTTCTTCATTCATCAAACCGCCCAAAATTGCTAAACGGTTGTCCTCATGCATCAAACCGTCCAAAAATTTTAACAGAAAATTGCAAAGCAATGTCTGCACCCACCACTAGTCGTATAGTAATTTGAAGGTCAGATAAACATAATTTACTCTCAAGTAAACATGAAGGGCAGCCGAATATGTTTGCTCATAACTTTCTTTAGTGACACAGCTCAGCAATAAAACGCATATAACCTCGTAAGTATGTAAATTAGCAAATAAAGGTTTAATGACATTTTAGAACTATGAAGTAATCACCCTCGTATTTAGGTGTAAAACTTACCACATCTAGGGGTTCCTCTCCAATTCCAAGAGGGAAATTCATTGGGAACAATTCCTTCAGGTTCATGGACATCAAGGGGGTCTGCATCACGATATGTGTTCCTTTCCAAACTATTATCTGAAAACCAGCCAAAATGTTTCACCAACTAACAACAACAGCAACAATATTCAATAGGTTAATAAAATAAGACAATTCCAACCAAGTAACTTTGCGCAATAGCAAGAAATAGAAATGGCATGATTGCAAGCATTGTAACTCCAACAACAGAAACTGAATAACTAATGAAAATCAGGTTGTGAACAATAATTACAAAATGTTGGGGCAGTTACTGCAAATCGAGATAGCTATGTTCATTACTCTTAAAGGCAATTACCATCCTCTAGTTAAATTGATACTGTTGACTTCTTTAAGAATCAAAATCCAAGGTCATAAGTCAGGTTTTTACATCACAATGGCAACTTCTTACATTTGAGTTTATATCAATCTAACATTGAACTAATTATGCTAGATTGTGCTAGCTATTTTGCTACATGAACAAATAAAAAAACTAGTAGAATTTTTAGTGACACCTTGTTTCATAACAGGAAGCACAAATAAGATCACTTGGTGTTAATTAAGCAAGCTACAGTGCTAAGAAATGACAAGATGGGTTTCCAAAAGGCATTGTCACCACATTTCTAAGGCAGAAAGGATGCCAGTGACTTATAGTTGCTCAAACATTTGCTAATAGCCATTTATATCCATGGTATTATGGCATGGAGACAATACAAGCCAGATCATTGTCAGTGTCATTGTGGCAAAGCACAAAATTCACTCGCAATTGATAATATGGCTGTGGAGCTCAACTGCCAAGTTGTTGGAGTAAAAATGCAAAATTCCATCTATTGATGACATGGCTAGCTGGAGACACCATGATCACTCGATTTGGAATCCATTCCTTGATGGAAGGACACAACAATCTTGGTGGTCATGTTTTTCTTGTTTATGATTGATTTTTCTTACTATTGTGTGTGTGCGCGCGTGTGTGTGGTTTATTCTGCAACACAATAGACAAATAAAATTTAAGTAAATGAAAGATGACAGGATTGCCGATAGAAAACCTAATATCAAAACATCATCGCTTAGGCTTCTACGGCCATCACAATTCACAACACTTTTGGGCCAACATAATTTGCTAACAATAACATGTCAATACGGCAAAAAGTGATCCACATGCGAGATGTGTTAGAAGATGACTTTGGCTCTCCTAGTTCGTCAAGTCCTCCAAATGTATATTGTTTCCCTTGAGCAAAAGATGAAATGGTACCATGTTAACTTGTCCTAGTTTTAGTTATTAAGCCGAATGGCTCTAAGGGCCTCCTAGCTAAGGTTGTGACATAAAGTCTATTGTGGACAAGTATCCAAACCTTATGCTCTCTCATCCCAACCTAAACATGTACAGGTGCCAAGCATCAAGGGTTTGAGCATCAAGTCACAGCACAACTAGGCTGATATAGTGTGATTAACAGAGAATTTATTAAAATGGGAAAAAATTCTCTATACACAAGATGCGTTTGAAGATGAGTTGGTGCCCTCAAGCAAAAGCGAAAGGGTCATCATGCCAGCTAGCCTTAACTCTGTCCATTGAACCAAATGATCCTAAGGACCTTATGCTGAGGCTGTGACACAGTTCATTATGCAAGAGCACACAACTTTATGATCTCTCAACCTAACCCAAGAAGGTGCCAAGCATTAAGGGTATGTTACTTCTACTCCTAAAAATGATATGTAACAAATAATATTCAACAGGGTAAGTGGAAATTAGCCAAAAATGACACTAGAGTTGATTAGATGACAAGGCAAGAGATTATGGGGCCATTTTGTCCCATCCCAAGTTGTCGTGTGGCACCTAGCTTGATGACATGCCATATAAGCTTAAAGTCTATGTGGTGATGTTGCACTCCAATTTAGATCACTAAACATGAATTTTAAATGTGTGGTCCACTCTATAAGAGATGTATTTCCATCATTGTCAAATAGTATTAATCCCAAAAGACAGATGCCATGCTTTCTATCATTGGTAATATGTTTTTATGCCACCCTGTCCAATGTCCCAGCCACATTTATTCCTTTGCCACCACCATAAAGCACTGAAGCACCCATGTTGATATGCACCATCTTCAAATGATTGTTTCTTTTTTTCCCACACAATAGCGGTTGGCATGATGGTACCCCTATAACAAGACGATTCTTTTTGGTTATTATTATTGTTATTATATGGGTTATATTTTTAGTGGGGTAATCTCAAAGGGGTTATATTTTTAGACAATTCTTAGAGGGGTTATATTTTTCATTACAACTACAAGAATGCTAAATATTATCACATGTATCATAATATAGTCATTTTCCCTTTTTTTAACTCATTTCAGTCCTCTTTGTTATCACACTTGTCTCCTCCTTCAAACTTTAGGCAAGTTTTGGAGAGAATAATCCCTATTTCATTTTCTCTACAAACACAACACGTGTAAAAAAAATATCATTCAAAGGTTCGTACGAATGGCTTGTGACTCATATTTATCATAAAAATAAATAAATACAAAGAGGCAAGAGAGACTCCTATGAATTAAATTCAACAAGTCCATTTAAACTTCAACATTTCAAACCAACATCCTATGGCACCCACCAACAATGAAGTACAACATATTTGAAAAAATGCCTCACTAGTATAAATGTGATTACGAATTATAAAAAAACAAACAAACAAATAAGTCTTCTAAGATATCAAAAGAACTCAAACCATTGTACTCTACCTTCACTGGGTCCAAATAGAAAACCGGCTTCGTCGGTACCTACAAAAAATCATTTAGTAACCTAAGTCAATAAATGATAACAACGAAAATTCCTAACAGAGATTACACTCAAAAAGGACAAGGTGCATTGATTAAAAGAAGTCCTCCTGTCAATAATTGCCTCCCTTGCATAATTGATAAGACAGCCTCACTTCGATCTTGACATTCAATAGGTCATGGCCTAACAACATCAGTTTCAGTTGTTGCACATGCTGTGCTTTACATGTTTACTTATTTATTTGTTAATTTTCCCATTTATGGCTGGTCAAGCCTTGTTGCTACTTTGGTATATTGCATGGAAATTAAATCCAGTCCATCACATTTTAATGCTCCATTTGTTTGGGCAGAAAACATTTTCTATGAATTTTTATTTTTTTTTTTTTCCAAAAAATGTTTTCCGAAGAAAACATTTTTCTATGTTTGGTGGTATTGGTGGTGGTGGTGGGACAAAGGTGGAGGTGGAGTTGGAGGTGGTGGGGTGGCGGCGGCGGCAGTGATGGTAGCGGTGGCCGTGGTGATGGTGGTGTGGTGGTGGAGGTGAGAATAGCGGTGGTAGTGTGGTGTCATTGGCAAGACTTTAGTTCGAAAAACATTTTCCGTCTTGTAAAAGTGAAATTTTTTTTTTACCCAAATAGGCTTGTTTTCCGTTGACTGCAGAAAATGTTTTCCGTTGAATTTCATTTTCTATTGTACCAAATGCCAGAAAATATAGAGAAAAAAAAAATCGCCCAAACAAATGGAGTGTAAGATGCAAAAGAAAATGCTACATTGTTAGGACAATGCCATAATCAAGTACTAACTAAATAAGACTAAATAAGAAAATAAATTAGAAGAGACCAATTCAATGATATACCAACACAGTCAAATTTGTTTGATCTAATATAGAAATAAATTAACTCACTCAATTTTCCTGAAAAGAAAAATCCCAACTTGTATTGTGCTTCTAAAGGGCTTGGCCCCAGAAAATTCGGTGAGAAAAAGCTTAAAGGTGCACCAAATCTAATGAAGCCAAGTAAATTCCCCCATGATTTTAAATGTCCAGGATTAATGATAGCAAAGTAGTAAACAAAGATGAAAACTTAGATAACCGAACATAACCGGCGCCAATAAAACAAAGATCAATTTATTATTTCATAGTAAACTTTTTTTAAAATTATGTCAATTTTTAGACCCATCTCAATTAGACCTGAAAATTTTAAAACTTAACAAAATTATTTTAAAAAGTTTACTAAAGAAAAAATAAGCCTTTTTTTTTTGGTCGAAGCAGCCTATAAAATTAACTTATTTTCCATCTTTAGTAAAAAAATTTCAAACTGACTTAATTGATGCTAAATTACTCAAATAATAATAATAATAATACATTTAAAAAAAAAATCATAATTTCCCACTCCACTCACAGTAGAACCAACTGAAAATTGAAGCAAGGAGGCCAATTACCAAGAATGCATTAAAGCCATTGGAAACATCAATCAAAGCAAAGTACTCAACCAAGAAACACATAAAAGACTACAAAAGATTATCCAACAAGATCATCCAAATTCATGATCAATTACGGAGAGAACAATGAGATTGCAATCACCTTTATCAAGAATTTGAACAGAAGAACCATCCCTCAACTTCTTACTGATTCCATTGCTCTTCTTCTCTCTGCAATACTCTTCAAGTTCATCAAAACACACTTGTCTCGACGACCCAATTCCTCCATTGCTCTTCTTGTACTGCTTCAACAAATTCCTCCACTTATCATTACAATTCTGCGGAGTTCTCTCCCACCCATTCTCTCTCATCCCCACATAAATCTGGTCCCACAAATGCTTCTGCGATTTGGCAGTATTGAATTGACAATTCAATTCTCCCCGCAAATGAATGAGACACTGAATTTCCTCAAAAACCCAAGTCTCTGCGCGCCTTTTTGGGCCATTCTCGGGAAGAATCATTGGCAAATGATGATAAGGTACAAACCCAGAACTGTTTTCTGATTCAATGGCCATTTCGTTCGCTGCCTCGTTGAAGAGACTGGTCAGTGGACTCGAATTCGAAGCCATGAACATGTCTAGTTTGTTCTGAGGCGTTCCGTCGAGCATTTTGTGTGCAGAGTGTGGGTAGAAAAAATGGCATGAAAGAAAAGAGAAAAACCCATGATTTGTTTAGGCACGCAAGCGTTCAGAGAGAAGAATTTGGGATTTGCGGGTGTGTAGCAGAGAAACTGAAAAATGGGCTGTCAAGAAATTTAGCAGTGAAGGTGTGTCGGGTGGGGTGGGGTAGTCTTGTCTCAAAAGAGAGAGACAGAGAGAGAGTGTGTTTTGCTGCTGTGAGGCCCACATGTGGGCTTATCCCAAACAACTTCCCTCAATACTCTTTATCTTATTCTTCATATTTTTGTATATTTTATTTTTAAAAGTAAATTATAGTGACACATTTTTATTTAATATAATTTTTTTCCCACATTCAAAAAATTATACTCCTTCTTGAGATTTGTAATATTACAAATTATTTCAAAGATTGCTCATGTTATGTCTTAAAATTTTTTAAATGATCATCTTGCTTTTTTTTTTTTCTTCTACCATTTCTTCTTTCTATTATCATGATTACATGTTTTGAAAACAATGATAAAAAGCTAGCTTTTTGACTTTTTAATTTTTTTGTGAAAAAGTCAATTTTTTTATCCAAAACAACCTATCTTTTTGCCAAAAAGCCATCAAAAAAGTTAAAAAGTCAGCTTTTTACCAACTTCCTAAAACACTAACTTTCCATCATTAAATTCTACCTCAACATATTCTTATTGAGTGATGATATATAAACATAAATTTTATATAAATTTTCAAACACAATGATATAACTTAATGGTGATCTGTCGTCTTAAAATAAAATACCCATAAACATAGTTTATATTTATTGTGTGGGTGATTTTCCGACCACACTGCCAACTCAGTAATCAACTGGAGAGAACTGGTAGAATAGATGACATCTGGCTAACTTGTAACAGAAAGAGAAGATTCCGGCGGTGGTTCGTCCACCCGGGGGCACTTCGACGATCAAGTCAGTATATCTCTCAAAGATAATCAATAGTGCTAAACTCACTGTTCAGAATATAAATTGTGTACCTTAGACCCACGGGGGTGCCTCTCTTTTATAGTTAACTCAATCCTAGTCCTGATAGAAGCCTGACTTCTATGGACTCTCATTCAGTGCTTACTTTGGACTCCTCAAGAGATAAGGATAGACTCCCTAAGAACATTATCCTTATTTATCTTGAAGTCTTTCCTCATTCTAGGACTCCTGTCCCTTATCCGCTTATCTCGGATTCCAATATCTTCGCAGATAACCTCGGCTCCTCGGTGTTATGACCAAGACACGTGGCACCTCGGCTGACACGTCGGCGTCACCTTGCCACGTGTTGGTACTCAGAAAATATATCCCCACAATTGCCCCCTAGGTTCTGTTACCTCGGCATTCTGAGGTGATGGAACCTATATCGGTACCTCCTTCCGGTACGTCGGCTTAAATCACTTTAGCCGAGATCATTGTTTAAGGCCGAAATGTCTCCCTTAAAGAACAAGAATTCCAGTGAATTCCTTCACTCGTATGAGCTGTCATGCATCACTTATTCAATCGCTTCTTTCATGCATCTTATCCTCATTGGATCGTGCCTGTGATGCGCCTGTAAGCCGTCTTATTTCTCATGTGCGCCGTCTGACGTATGCGTTCTTCTAGGTTTCATTAATGATTTCTTTGCCGCCGTTTCAAGTTTTAACAAAATTTTTCCCTCTTTCTTCATTTCTTCACTTTTCATTCGATACTCTTACTTTTTCTCTTTCTTACTTTTTTCTCTCGAATCCGCCATTGTTCCAAACTTCAAGCTCTGCAACTACCTTCGTTCCTCCCTCTTGGTGAAGCTTTCGTCGTTCTGCTACTTCTGTAACCGTCGCCTGACTTCGGCAATCTTCATACCGGCTCCACTTTTTCTAGCAAGCCACTGTTTCTTTCGTTTTCAATTCTCTGATGCTCTTTACTACTTTTTGCCATTACTGCTTTGTTTAAACACTCGATTTGTGAATCTTCATATCTGAGTGTGGTTATTCCACGATTTTGCCTTTGCCCATGTCCTGAATACACGCATTGTTCACCATTTTCTTGCACTTTTGCCACTGTTCTTGACCTTGTACCCCTTGTACTCACTATGTTCTTGATAGCCCATCTTTGTTCTTGATTCTGAAACTTGTTCTTGTTTTTTGTTTTTTGTGTCTTTTCTAGATTTGTGCCTTCAATCTTCGTTTCCATATACTTAGGTTTGGGATTTGTCTGTAGAACCCACAATTTAGGAAAAAACTGAAACCTACACTTACCTAAGTGATTGCCGAGGTCCCAATAACCCTTTTCGAAACATCTTCTGAAATCCAACCCCTTCGATTAAGCCGATATCATGGGTATGTGGAAACATAGGGTAGACACCCCAACTAAACTAGAATTCTTTAGACAAGAGTTTGAAATCCCAGCTGACGTCCACCTGAGGTTGGCTGGGGATGATGACTCCATCATGCCTACTGATGACTCCATGCCTTTCCTTGTAATAGCCTTTATTGAGTGTGGACTTCGGCTTCCACTCAACATCCTTTTTCGTGAAATACTTCATTATTACAAATTGAACCCCATGCAACTTTCCATCAATTCCTTTCGAACCATCAATGGTATCATAGCCTTAGCAAAACAAGAAAACGCTAGGATCACTTTAGCCGACATCCAATGTTGCTACACTATGTGTGGCCTCAAAAAAGACACCGGCTACGTTTACTACCTCAAGCCGTGGTCCATTGAATACAAAATCGTTGCTGACTTCCCTGACTCCAACAAGGGAGCTGGGGATGATTATTTCATTACTTCGGGAAATTGGGAGTTCGCCCTAGATGAAGACCTCCATCTCTTCCCTCTCCCTCGATCAGTCTTTGTAGAGGGCAATGGTAAGAGCCCTGCATTTCATACCTACTTGCTTTTTTTAAAGTCTTTCATACTTTATCTATTTCTTAATGTCTGCTTTTCTTGCAGCTGTTCCTAAGCCACCAAAAAACTTTCGCCAAGCAAGGATTTGAAGAAACTTTTGGACTTGCCAGTCCAAAAACGGAAGGCGCCTCTGCTTCTCAACTTTATTCCAACATACAAGTCAGCTCTGCCCGACGTCCCTAGGAGGAAGAAGAAAAGCCTTTCTCCACCCTCTGCCACAACTTCACAAGCCACGTCCATATCTTGGACAGACCAAGGATCAACCTCTGATCCAGCTGAGCAACCATCAACCTCGGCTCCATACTTGATTCCAATATCCCAACGCCGCCGTCGACGCCGAACAGTTTCTTCTGCCGAGATGGGTCGCCCAAAACCAGTTGCAAAAGACCTCTTGGCCAGCATTCCTTCTGATGTTGATGCACAACCAACACAAACCCAGCTTCCACCAAAGCCAAAACGAATAAAAAAGGCTCAACCCAAGGCAAAGGTAACTCAGGTTGATTCTGAGGATACCTTGCCAATTTCTAAACTGGCTCCAAATGAGAAGACTGCCTCTGTCCTTGCAAAGAGGTCCGCTGAAACCCTTCCATCCGAATCCACCAAATCCAAAAGGTTGAGGTCATCTTCTGCGACGACCTCGGGGTCTAAAAAACCTGATGCCCCCTGGGCCCCCAAAATCACTCTGGAAGATAAGCCTGTTATGACTAGTGATAGCGCCGACGATATCAATGTCGGCGTTGCCCTCAGTACTGCACTGCTTCTTCCAGGTGATCTGGAGCGAAACGCCGAGTTTAATGAGTACGAGAACTACGTTCTGATGCTTCAGCGTTCTGTTCAGGTAAGTGTTGTTGTTTGGTACTTTTTCTTTCTTTCTCTTTATTTCATACTTAGAATATTTTCTAATACTTCGGTTTCCTTTCAGGCCATCCAGCATGCCCACTCTTTCTCAATGCAATCTTTTGAGAACTGTGAGAAGCTAGCCGAGAAGAAGAGGGAGGTCTCCACACTTCAGAAAACCAATAAGAACCTGCAATCGAAGATGAAGACCCTGGAGGATCAGGGCGAGGTTGCTATTAAAGCCAGAGATGAAGCTGAAGAGAAAGTTGGCGCTGCTGAGGAGATAAATAAAGTCCTTTAAGCCCAGCTGAAGGAGGCCGAGAAAAAAGTGGCTCAGGTCCAGAAGGAGCTTCAAGACGCCTTGGCCACCAAAGAGGCCGAAATTAAAGATGCCGACGAGAAGGCGTATGCTTAGGGCATGGCCGATGTTATAGAGGACTACGAAAAGCAAGTCAAGCAAGCATGCAACAAGGGTTTCTCCCTTGGTTGGATGACTTTGCTGAAAAAACTTGATGTCCTTGAGGACTCCTCCCTGAGGAACGCTGATGCCATTCCCCTGCCATTTCCTCCAACTCCACCTCCTAGTCAATCTGACAACGAATCTGATTCTGAGGATGAGGCCGAGGAGGAAGTTTTGGTAAGGAAATCAAAAGATGTTGCTGGGACCAAGTCTTCTCCTCAAAATGAGCAAGTCCTAGACTTGACTCAAGATGAGGATGGTGAGGAGGTTCCTGAAGATGCTGTTCCTGAGAAGACATCAGCCGACGTCACCTTTGCCGACAAGAGCCTTGACGAAACCCTTGCCCAAATTGATGCCGAGCTCGTGGCAGAAAAGGCTGTCGAGGCGTCCTCTCAACAATCGTCTAAACTTCAATCTCAACCAACTGCTACTGCTGAAGAGCCTTAGTTTTATGTTTTTTCCTTCCTTTTCTTGTACTTTGTTTTTCTTCTTTGAAGTACTGGAAACTTCTTCACATTGCCGATGTGTTTTTAATATAACAACTTTTTTGCTTTTGAATGTTTGCATGCTTGCTTTGTATGCCTCCATACTTGGAATATTTTTGCATATCTTTAATATATACTTCCTTCTTTGTGCAACCTTCTCGGGGTGACATACCTTGGCTAACAATGATCTCGGTTTAACTTCAACTTGTAAATTGCTACAAATTTCAACAAGTGTTAAACAATGATCTCGGTTTAACTTCAACTTGTAAATTGCTACAAATTTCAACAAGTGTTAAACAATGATCTCGGTTTAACTTCAACTTGTAAATTACTACAAATTTCAACAAGTGTTAAACAATAATCTCGGTTTAACTTCCACTTGTAAATTGCTACAAATTTCAACAAGTGTTAAACAATGATCTCGGTTTAACTTCAACTTGTAAATTGCTACAAATTTCAACAAGTATTAAACAATGATCTCGGTTTAACTTCAACTTGTAAATTACTACAAATTTCAACAAGTGTTAAACAATAATCTCGGTTTAACTTCCACTTGTAAATTGCTATAAATTTCAACAAGTGTTAAATAATTTTGTCTTCTCTCTGCCCCCTAATGTGAACCTGAGTTCTACTTGGGTTCTCATTATTCATGTCTTCCAGAAACCACATTATGTATCTTTATCAGTCATAAGTGTTGAAGAATTCTGCTAAGATTTTATTGATGTCGTCGGTAAAAAATAAGTAACAACTAATGATAGAAAAATTTCAAATTACAAGTGTTCCAGGGTCTTGGCAGTGCTTTGCCCTCATTATCTTCAAGCCGATATGCCCCATTGCCCAATACCGAAGTGATTCTGTAGGGTCTTTCCCAGTTTGGGCCAAGCTTGCCCTTTCTGGGATCCTTCTTGTTGCCGACGACTTTTCTCAGGATTAGGTCGCCGACTTGAAATTCTCTTGGATTAACCTTCTTGTTATAAGCTCTGGCAAGCTGTTGCTGGTATGCTGCAAGCTGTATTGCAGTTTTATCTCTTCTTTCTTCTAGAAGATCCAGATCTCGGGCTAAGAGTACATCATTAGTCCTGTTTTCAACTCCCTGGGTTCTGATCCCTGGGATGCCGACCTCCAGTGGAATGACTGCTTCTGTGCCATAAGCCATGGCAAAGGGGGATTCCCCTTTTGATCTTCTCGACGTAGTCCGATATGCCCAGAGTACATTGGGCAATTCGTCTACCCACTTTCCTTTTGCTGTCTGCAGACTTTTCTTTATCCCATCCAGAATTATTTTGTTGGATGCTTCTGCTTGTCCATTGCTTTGTGGAAAGCTTGGGGTTGAAAAGTAGTTCTTGATCTTGAACTTTGCACAGAAGTTCTTAATTAGCTTACTATCAAACTGTGTTCCATTGTCGGCAACTATTGCTCTTGGAATCCCAAATCTGGTGATGATGTTTCTCCATATGAAGTTCTTGACATCCACATCTCGGATCTTGGCAAGAGGTTCGGCTTCTATCCACTTCGTGAAGTAATCTGTTGTTACCAGCAGGTACTTCCTCTGCCTAGTTGCTTGGGGCAATTGCCCAACGAGATCCATGCCCCATTAGGCAAATGGCCATGGACTGGATACAGGGTTCATGTCAGCAGCTGGTTGGTGTATCAAAGGTGCAAACCTTTGCCATTGTTCACACTTCTTCACGTAGGCTTCTGCATCTTTTTGCATGTAGGGCCACCAATACCCCTGGGTAATGGCCCTGTGAGCTAGCGATCTGCCTCCAACGTGGCTTCCACAAATTCCTTTATGTATCTCATATAAAAAATCTTCAACTCGTAAAGGGTGTACGCACCTTAAAAGGGGTCCAATGAAGGACCTTCTGTAGAGATGTCCTTCTGCTGTTAGACTGAATCTTGCCGACTTCAATATGATCTTGTGTGCCTCCTTGCGGTCATCTGGCAGCTTTTCTTCTTTTAGGAATGCAACAATTGCGTCCATCCAGCTTGGTCCCATGTTTACGCACATTGCTTCACGCTCTGTGGTTACTGGTTCAATGCTCGGGCCCGACAAGTAGTCAATCATTATTGTCCTTGCTTTTTCAGGTTGTACTGCACTAGCTAGGTTGGCCAACGCATCGGCGTGGCTGTTATCATCTCGGTTTACTTGGAGTAGTCGGCAATTTTGGAATAAGGCTGCCAACCTGATGACCTCCTTTGCATATGCCGACATTCTTTCATCTCGGGCTGTATATTCTCCTGTTGCTTGATTGACTATCAGTTGTGAATCACAAAAAACTATTACCTCATCTGCTTGTACTGCTGTTGCCAATTTTAGTCCTGCGATGAGTGCTTCGTATTCTGCTTCATTATTTGAGGCCTTGAACCCTAAACGAATTGATTATTCTAGTACTTGCCCATCTGGGGATATCAGTACTACTCCTACCCCCGCTCCTTATCGGTTTGAACTCCCATCAACAAACAGTCGAAAAGAGTCGCCGATGTAAATGCTGTAGGGTCTGATTTTGTCCTCTTTCCTTTGTTCTTTTGTCTTTGGTTGGGCTTCTCCTTGTTTGTTTGGACATCGTTTATCTTGGCTCAATGGAGCCTAATGTTCGATGGATTCTGGCGTGAACTCGGCCACGAAGTCGGCCAAAACCTGGCATTTGATTGCTGTTCTGGGCTTGAATTCCAGATCATACTGGCCTCGACTGCCCATCTGGCTATTCTTCCTGTTAAGTCTCCCTGCTGCATAAGGACTTCAATGGATGCTCTGTCATTACCACAATTTTATGGGCCTGGAAGTAATGGTTCAACTTCTTTGAAACCATTACTAAAGCCAGTGCCAATTTCTCTAAGGGTAGATACCTCGTTTCTGCGTCGGCTAGGGTTTTGCTTACATAGTAAACAACCCTTTGCTCCCCTTTTTCTTCTCGGATTAGTACTGCACTTATCGCATGTTTTGAAACTGCCAAGTATAGGAACAGCTCCTCCCCGGGTTTTGGATTCGAAAGAACTGGAGTTGTGGTCAGGTACTTCTTCAGATCGGCTAATGCTTCTTCGCACTCCTCTGCCCAAAGAAAGTCTGTGGCTTTCTTCACTAAGTTGAAGAAAGGTTTGCATTTGTCTGAGCTTCTGCTTATAAACCTGTTAAGGGCTGCGGCCCTTCCAGTTAGCATCTGCATCTGTTTTGCCGACGTCGGGCTCTTCAACTCTAGGATGGCTTTGATCTGGTCTGGGCTGGCCTTAATGCCCCATTTTGGTCACCAGGTATCCTAAAAACTTACCAGATCAAACTCCAAATGCACACTTCGATGCATTGAGTCGGAGTCGATATGTTTTAAGGATTTCAAAGACTGCTTTTAGATCGGCGAGATGACCCTCAGGCTCCTTGGTCTTAACGACCATGTCATCGATGTAGACTTCTACTGTTCGGCCAATCAGGTGTTTGAACATTTTGGTTACCAACCTTTGGTAAGTTGCTCCTACGTTTTTCAACCCGAAAGGCATTACTCTGTAACAGTACAGGCCTTTTGGGGTGATGAACGCGGTCTTCTCTTCGTCTGGGGGGTACATGGCTATTTGGTGGTACCCTCTGTAGGCATCTAGGAAGCTCATTCTTCCATGCCCTGAAGTGGCATCTACTAGCTGGTCAATCTTGGGTAGAGGAAAGCTGTCTTTGGGACAGGCTTTGTTGAGGCTGGTAAAGTCTACGCAAACGTTCCATTTACCGTTCTTCTTCTTTACTACCACTGTATTGGATAGCCATGTCGGGTAGTGAACTTCTCTAATGGCCCTGGCCTCTAGAAGTCTGTCTACTTCTTCCTCTACTGCTTCGACGTGCATCAACGTCGGTCTTCTGGCTTGTTGAATTACAGGTTTGGCCGACCTGTCAACATTCATTTTGTGGCAAGTGACCTCGGGGTCAATGCCAGACATTTCGTAAGGTGTCCAAGCAAACACCTCTATATTTGCTCTCAAAAAAGCTTTCAATTCTTTTTCCTCTTCTTCAGCTAAGACCGAGTCGAGAAGAAAGAAGCGTTCTTCATCCCCATTCTGGACGAGGATTTTCTTCAGTGCCTCTTTGCTCTTCTCGGCTAGCTCCTTGCCGACATCTTCTAGGACTTCCGCGTCCTCATCTTCGATTTCTGCCTTTTCTGGGTCTCGTATGCTGCAGGTAGATTTCATTGCTGCCATGGAGCAATTCTTCGCTTGCAGCTGATCGCTTCTGACTTCCTCTATCCCATGCTCTGTTGGGAATCTCAATAGTTGATGCAATGTTGAGGGAACTGCCCCCATCGCATGCAACCATGGCCTTCCCAAGATGATGTTGTAAGGGGAGGGTGTGTCGATGATGGTGAATTCTGTCTTGATCTTCCTGGTGCCAGCTTGCACCTCCAAGCTTACTGCTCCCAGTGGCCATGTCGGCGTTCCATTGAACCCGACCATCGGGCCATTGGATTGCTCCATGTCATCGGGGTGAAGGCCCAGCTCCTTGTAACATCTTACATACATGATGTCGCAAGAGCTGCCTTGGTCAATCAGGATGCGTTTCACTTGGCACTCCCCAACCTGGAGGGATACTACCAAGGCATCATTATGCGGATGCTGGACCATCTCTAGGTCGGCTTCAGTAAAGGCTATTATCGGTCCCTGGCACTCTCCAGGCTGAGGTCTTTTCTGTCCGACATGGTTCACGTGCTGTAGGTGTTTCACCTTCTGGGTCTCCCCCCGTATGTCGTTTTCGTTCACCTTCGAGTGAATTACATTAACCACCCAAGGTCCTCCTGCTTGTGGTTGCTGTGCTGGGGGAGGTGGAGCTGCCGGTGCTTGAGGCAATCTTGCATGTTCTTCTCTTGTTCTGGCCTCGTCGACCAGATCTCTCAGATGACCTTGCCTTACCAAGTCTTCCAAGTGTGCTTTCAGGGCTCTACAACCCTGAGTCATGTGCCCCTCTTCATTGTGGTAGGCACAACGCCTGCCAACGTTCTTCCCTATGAATTCCCCTGGTGCCCTTGCTGGTGCTCTGAAGTAGGGCTGGTTCCGAATTTGATCCAGGACTTTGTGAATTGGAATTCGGAACGCAGTTGTCACTGCCTGTGCAGCCCTCAGTGCAGCTTCTTGTTTACTGGATCCATTGTTATCTCGACCTCGTTTTGGCGAGCCGTTTCCCTTTTCTTACTTCGTCTCCTTAGTCCCTGATGTGTCTTCTTCGGCTCTGGCATATTTTTCGATTCTTGCCATGAGCTCTTCCATGCTTTTTGGCAATGTCTTTGCTAAAGACTTCTGCAGTGGACAATTGTCTTTTAGGCTGTTCTCGAAAGACACGACCGCCACTTCTTGATTACACTCGGGTATTCGGTTGAACACCTCATAGTATCTTTTTGCATAGGCCCTAAGGCCTTCATCCTTGCTGATCTTCAGAGTCATCAATACGTCCACCCTTAATGGCTGCAGCTTGTTTGTTACGAACCTGGCCACAAACATCTCGGCCAGGTCTTCCCAAGTTTTCATGCTTCCCTTTGGTAGTTTATGGAACCAATTTGATACAATCTCCTCGAAGGATGAGGGGAACACTTTGCAGAACAACAGCTCGTTCCCACTATACAATGCCATTGAGTTTAAGTATAATCCAACGTGGAAGTTGGGGTCTGACTTACCATCATAGATTTGGAACCTCGGCATACTGAATCTCTTCGGCGCCTCAAAGTTGTCTAACTCTACCGAGAATGGAGTTCTCGGCTTTACAGTGAATGTTACTTCGGCATGATCTTGCCTCATCTTGAGGTAATCTCTCAAGTCTTCTTTTGTTCGGCCCGGAGCTCGGCTGTCTCCTGACTTCAGTCTCTTCGGAGCACGGCTCTCAGCTTCGTTGCGAGCCCTTTTTGACCCTTCTCTGTTAGGTGTGTTGAAGCATAGTACCTGCCTCTGAACATGCCGATGTTCTTTGGGGTCCGCCTCCTTGGTGCGGTGCATCTTTCGTGACTCTTCCTTTCTCGATTCTCCTCGCCCGACCTCCCTTGAAGGCCGGTGAGAGTGTCTCTCACTCCTGGTGTGCTGAGGGGCTATAGGGATTGTTTTCTGCCCTCCCTTCTGGGTATTAGCCGCTGGAATCGGCGTGTCTTGCAGTGGGAATGGTGGCTGCATGACATTGTTTTGCATCATGAAATTGACGACCGATTGCAGGTCTGCCAATTTGTTTGCCGTCTCTTTCACCTCTTCGTCCCTTCGTAGGCACCTGTCCTTCCATATCTGGAGGTCGCCTTCGTTGTAGTACCCGCTTCGATCAGGTTTCTTTGGTACGTCGCCAGTCGGGTCGACGTCTTTTACTCCGTGAGTTTGCTCATGAGTTTCTGTGTTGGACCTGTTTCCTTCGACATCAAGGTCAATAGGTCTCCCACTCCCAGCGGGAGTGTCGTCTCTAATCTTTTCCTTCTGTCCGTTACTAGCCATCTATTCTACTTTCTTTCCCACAGACGGCGCCAAATTGTGTGGGTGATTTTCCGACCACACTACCAACTCAGTAATCAGCTGGAGAGAACTGGCAGAATAGATGACACTTGGCTAATCTGTAACAGAAAGAGAAGATTCCAGCGGTGGTTCGTCCACCCGGGGGCACTCCGACGATCAAGTCAGTATATCTCTCAAAGATAATCAATAGTGCTAAACTCACTGTTCAGAATATAAATTGCGTACCTTAGACCCATGTGAGTGCCTCTCTTTTATAGTTAACTCAATCCTAGTCCCGATAGAAGTCTGACTTCTATAGACTCCCATTCAGTGCTTACTTTGGACTCCTCAAGAGATAAGGATAGACTCCCTAAGAACATTATCCTTATTCATCTTGAAGTCTTTCCTCATTCTAGGACTCTTGTCCCTTATTCACTTATCTCGGATTCCGATATCTTCGCAGATAACCTCGGCCTTGCCGAGATCTCCTCGGCGTTATGACCAAGACACATGGCACCTCGGCTGACACGTCGGCGTCACCTTGCCACGTGTTGGTATTCAGAAAATATATCCCCACATTTATAACAATATCATTTTCATAACATTTTTATGATATTTTTTGTATAAATTTTATATATAAATATATATATATATATATTTATTTCCTCTATTATATCTAGATTAAAAAAGTATAAAATTTGTACAATTTTTTTTTTATAAAAAAATTCATTAAATACAACAAAATAAGTTACTATATTGAATTTTTGTATTTTTTATTTGTTTGTATTTAGTCAATTAAAAAAAAATCAAAAAATATTATACTTCTTAAGTATATCTAGATTAGATGTATCTAAAGAAAAAAAATTTTTTTGCTTAAAATATTAAAAAATATTCAGTAAAAATAAAAAAACATGAAAAATAAAAAAAATTAATTTTTTGTGTGAGTCAAACCAAAGAAGATGATTGTTATTTCTCTTGAAATGACATGAACAAAATATCTGCATTATTTTATATGTATAAAGGTTAAGGGGTAAATATGTCATTTTAATCTAGAAGTGTAATTTTTTAAATATGAGGGGGGATTTGTATTAAACACAAATCTCAGGGGGTGTTGGTGTAATTTACCCTTTATTTTTTGAATTCCATTCTATGTCTACAATAATAATTTAAATCATTCATCTTTCAAATCTTACAATAAAAATCGTATCTGCAAAAAATCAATTTTATTGAATATCAATAAATATATAAACAAATTACCTTTTTATTTTTATTTTTATAATAGAATTAAAGGTTTAACTTTAAACAAACAATTACTACCCATTTCAAAAAATAAGATGCAATGTATTCATATATCTAGAAATATCTGATGAAATTGATTTTTACAAAAATTTATCTAAATTGTTGGAATGAAGAGATCATCAGTTTAGATTATCAATATAGACCTATAATGGAACAAAAAAAGTAAAGTATGGAGGAGTATGGAAGGGAGTCATACCCATTAAAATTGGGATATTAGGTAAGATCCGAATTTATTAATCGGATCATAAAATCAAAACGAATATCTTAAAATTTTATTTTTATGTTCGTCACACTCTAACTTTGGCTTTTAAATATATATTTTTTCTCACTTTAATCCTTTATGTTTCAATTTTTTTTTCAATTTGCTTCTAAAACTAACTACCGTTCAAAATTAGGTAGAAAATAAACATCAACAATCGCGTATCATAAAAATATTTTATTATATATAACTCACATATCTGACACAAATTCAAATCTCAATATAATAATTTTTTATATTATGTGACAGTTATCATGGCATTTTTTGTCTAATTTTGAACAGAAATCAGATTTAAGAGTAAATTAAAAAAAAAAAAACTTAAAACATGAAAAAGGCCAAACTGAGAAAAAAAAACTAAACTTTAAGAGCCAAAATAATAAAGTGACCAAACGCAAAAAGGGCAAAGTGTATTTAATCCTACTTTATTGTTTGGGAACATTTTATTTTAGTAACTTTTTAAATTTTTAGCTAAAATATGAGATAACAAAAATTTAGTATGTTTGAGATTACTTTTTAGTTTTTTACTGAAAAAGTGAAAAAAAAGGAAGAGAAAATAAAATCTTTGACTTTTTTGTATAATTATATTTACTATCCTTTTTAATGATTTTTTGACTTCTAATTTAAAATTTTTATTTGTCAAACGAATGTAAAAGAAAATGAGAAATTATCCACAATAATAATGTATTTTAAATAATTTTAAAATGATAAATTTGGTATAATGTATTTTTATGTTAACATATTTTAGAAGAGATGTTTGGAAAAAAAAGTGTTTATTGTCAAATTTGTTATATACATATATACACACACATATATATAAGAAATAAATAATAAGAAAATCTTTTTAGTAGGATCGGGATTGTAATCACTTTAAGATCATACTGAAATTAAGATCTTAGTGTGATGCGAATCGTTTAAATTATAAGATTGTAAAATAAACACTTTTGATTAAATTAAAATATCAACTATATAAAATAAATTCAACGAGTCTACATAAAATAGGTAACGTTAGTATAATTTAAATTGGGTTTGGGTTTGTGTAGAATGTTATATGTAAATAGAAAATGATGTTGATGTGATTTTTTTTTTTTTATAAAAAAAGTAAGTTTTTAGAATGTATCATCTAAGAAAGGGAAAAACATTACTTTTATATAGGGTAAATTATTTACAAGTCTTATTTGAAAGACTTATATAAAATATGGTCCTATAAAAAAACTTATACCCCAATCGGTCCTGTGATCTTCTTGTGGACAGATTTACCCTCAATCTTAATTAATTAATAACTTGATTAATAATAATACGATATATGGAAAATCTAATATTACCATAAATTGTGATCATATCTATATAGTTAGAAATTTGAAATTCAAAATAACCTAGTTAATGCCAATACCATATATGGAAAATATAATGTTACCATAGATTGTGATCACATCTATATGGTTGGAAATTTAAAATTTAAAACGTAAATGTAATAGGTAACATTCCAAACCCAATGTGACATTCTCAAACTTAACGTAACACTCTCATATGCTTATGAAATTCAAAATAACTTGATTAATGGTAATATCATATATGGGAAATCCAATATTACCATAATTGTGATCATATCTATATGGTTGGAAATTTGAAATTCAAAACATAAATGTAACATGTGATATTCCCAAACTCAATGTGACATTTCCAAATCTAACGTGATATTTTCTTATGTTTCTCATCCCAAACCCAATGTAAATGTGACATGTGACATGTAACATCACAAATCCACCGTGACATTCTCATATGCTTCTCATTCCAAACCCAACGTGACATTCTAATACTCCGCCGATGAATTATGAATAATGTAATATGCTAAATGTAACATGTAACATCCCAAACGCAACATGGCATTCTCATACTCCACCGTTGTTCACATTTTAAATTTTCAATTAACAACTGTAACCTCCTAAATATAACATATAGGGATACTCACAGGTCAGATTTGGGCGTGATTTTATAGAAATCTGCTCCCTTCTCGTATCATATCGAGAGTGGGGTAAATTGAGGGGTGATGGAAGCTGGGCGGGAGGTGGGTTAATTTTTTAAGTTAAAAAATGAAAATATTAATAAAAATGGTTGATAATATATATTATGAATAATAATTTATACTTAATGAAAATTATATTCTATAAGATAGAAAATAAATGAATAAAAATTAATATTAAGTATAATATTTTAGTGTTTTAACTTTATTATAATGAAAAATAAATAAATTATATATATATATGTATATATTATAAATATATTTAATAAATATAATCGGGTCGAGATACTATTGGAACGATGTGGGGGAAGCAAAATTCGTCCCCACCCCATTTCTTAATCGAGGCGAAGAAAATCCGTGTAGGGTGGGGCAGGGGATACGGGGCAGGGCGCGACGGGGCGGGGGGAGGGGAGAAATGACCATCCCTATGTAACATACCAAACCAAACTTGATATATCAGAGAGAATAAAACGTACAATAATGGAATAAAGTAGGAATATAATACTCCACTACTACAATTGATTTACACAATATAGGATCTCATTGAATACATTCCTATCTAAATAGGACTTTAGACTCTATAAAAAGTTTCACAGAACTTCACACTAAACAAGTTTCCATGATAGGAGAAATAATTTTTCCTTATATATATATATGATTATAATTATATTTATTAATATTTATAAAAAATTTCATTGATTTGTAATTATTTTTAAAACATTATAATTACGTTGTTTGATTATCTCTGTTTTTTGAAAATTAAGTTTTTTTTTTATTATTGAATTTTTTAATATATATATATAAATTTTTTAAGTATGCCTAATATGGATAAACTTTAAAATTATAATATTTGTGATTTTTTTAAAAAAAATTCACCAATTAAAAAATATAAAAAAATCAATACATTTTTGTATCCAAAAAAAATTAAATGATTTTTGTACAAATATTATAATTTGTTAGTGTATCAAGATTAAGTAGATCTAAAATCTAAACAAAATTGATTAAAATGTTTTTAAAAAATAATAAAAATATAAAATACAAATTGAAACTCAAAAAATTATTTTTAAAAATTGCAAATCAAACGGAGTGAATGATTTCCCAATTTTTATTGGCTAATGACATTATGCTTAGTGTTTTTTTTTTGCAAATGCCACTGGTTTCTATCCAATTCTTCATCGGATTGAAGAGGTATTGTCCGGCCTAGTAGGTCCACTTTTGGGTTCTGTTTTGATGATTTAAACCGTTTACATTTTAAAATTTATCGAGTACATCATCCCTGCAAATAATCAAATCAATCGGTTAAATTTTTTGATTTATTTTAATTTAAATCATTTACTTATTTTCATTAAGTGAAATCGATATAAAAAAATGATATTTTAGTCATCAGATTCAACGAAAAATTATATTTTAGACATTTTATGTATGTTTACATTGAGTTTAATGATTAAAATACTATTTTTTTGGTTAATTTTACTTAACGAAAATAGAAAAATAATTTAAATTAAAAACAAATCAAAATATCAGTGTTTAAATTAATAAAATTAAAAACTCAACTTTTATTTTGTTATAAGGATCAAACTTTAGGATTTATTTATTTATTTGTGATTTCCCCAAGTTATTTTTGTTAAAACAACAAGATCTTTTATTTTTTATTTAAAAAAATGGACATTTACACACAAGTACTAATTTATGAATTTATATTCCATTAAGTTCTAACTAAGATCTTTTAAATCTTTAAATCTCATTAAATTTTTAATAGTCAAAATTACCTTTCAAATAATGATTGTTTATCATTTATGATTATCTATAAAGGAATATGATGATTTGACATTTATTTTGATTTTCAAAATTTTAAAACATCAACTTTCAAATTAAAAAAATTAAAAGAAAATATGTGAACAAAAAACTAATAAGTGTGTTTGGTTTCAACTTCTAGATTCAATTTTCTAGAAATTGAGTTTTTTGTTTTCATAATTTTTTTTTTAATTTTTAGTGAATATTTTAAAATTTTAAGTAATTTTTTTTTTACTTTTTTAGATGCACCTTACTTAAAAGTAAAATATTTATCAAAAAAATATTTTAAAAAATCAATAAATACACAAGAATATGAAAATTGTATTGAATTCTCCTATTAGTTTTTATTATTTTTATTTTTTGGTATTTAGTGAATTGTCTAAAGTTTTTTTTTTCCACAAATATTATACGTTAAGTGTATTTATTTAGGTGTATCTAAAATTTTTAAAAAAGTGCTTAGAATATTAAAAAAAATTAAGTGAAAAAAAAAAACACACACAAAAAAAAAAAAATCAATTTTCTAAAAAGTGAATCCTGAAAATATGAACCAAACAAGATGAATGTTTTTCTTTGAAAAAACTGAATTATTTTTTGTGCAAAATTGAAAATTTTGTGTCTATAAAAAAGTATGATGATGGATTATTGATGTGCAAAATAAAAAAAAATGGAAAATGAAAAAACTGATAATGTTTTCAGTTTTAAAACTGGAAAAACTGTTGATGTTCTTTGTTTTATTGGATAGTTGAATCAAACTAATAAGTAGAAGGGTAAAAATATTTAATCTCATACTCTGTTTTTTTCATTATTTAGTGAAACAATATCTAAAATATTACTATGCAAAATTAATAATGTTCTTAATTTTAAAAATTAAGAAAAACTCATAATATTATCAGTTTTACTAAATAGAACTTATTATTTCTAAAAATCTTAAATTGGACTTGAATTACCATAGCATTTTAAAATACGACTTTTAAATAATTAACTCTTAAAAAACAAATTAAGTGATGTTTTGATTTTAATTTTTTTAGAAATTAGAAACAAAAAACTTGCTTGGCAGCCATCTCGGGCCACCTTCCACCGTTCACCCCCCTCGACTACTTATCAAATATATATTTTTTATTTATTTTTCATAATATTTTTATATAGCAAATAATTAAAAAAATTAATTTGTTGATAATAAGAAAAAAGGGGATTTTTTTTAAAGTCCCTGATATTAAGATTTATAGCATAAAGGACATCAAATATTTTTCATGATGTCTAAGGTCCCTCAACATCAATCCAGAGAAATTTCAGTCTATAGAGAAATCTCTCTCTAGAGAAAATTGAAATTCTCTCCAGAGAAAATCTTTGGATTCAAACCAGAGAAAATTAAATTTCTCTGAGTACCAAAGAAATCCAGAGAAAATTGTGGAGTGAAAATTTGTGTGGCTATCTAGGAAATTTCTCTGACTTCATAAATTTCTCTGGCTCTATTTACAAAGAATTTCTTTGACTTTGTGTAATATGTATGCCAACAATACAATCTTTACTAACAAACCTACAAATTTCTCTAGTCCAAAACTAGAGAAATTCTCTCCAAACCAGACAGATCAGAGAAATTCTCTAGATTAAAACTAGAGAAATTTTCTCTATTTACAGCAGAGTTGTATTTTTATGAACAAACCGTGGTGATTGTACTTTGATCCAGGAAATTTCTCTGACTTCACAAATTTCTCTGGCTCTATTTACAAAGAATTTCTCTGACTTTGTGTAATATATGAGCCAATAATACAATCTTTACCAACAAACCCATAAATTTCTCCGGTCCAAAACCAGAGAAATTCTCTCCAAACCAGACTGATCAGAGAAATTCTCTGGATTGAAACCAGAGAAATTCACTCTATTTGCAACAGAGTTGTTTTTTATGAACAGACCTTGGTAATTGTACATTAATCCAGGAAATTTCTCTGACTTCACAAATTTCTCTGGCTCTATTCATAAATAATTTCTTTGACTTTGTGTAATATATAAGCCAACAATACAATCTTTACTAACAAATCCATAAATTTCTCCGGTCCAAAACTAGAGAAATTCTCTCCAAACCAGACTGATCAGAGAAATTCTCTGGATTGGAAACCAGAGAAATTCACTCTATTTGCAGCAGAGTTATTTTTTATGAACAGACCTTGGTGATTGTACATTGATTCAGAAAATTTCTCTGACTTCACAAATTTCTCTGACTCTATTAACAAAGAATTCTTTGACTTTGTGTAATACGTAAGCCAACAATACAATCTTTACTAACAAACCCATAAATTTCTTTACTTACCATGAACATTAATCTAAGCAATATACATATATCTAAAGAATTCTCTGGACTTTTTAGAGAATTTCTCTCCAGAGAAATTCTGGAAAGGCTAGAGAAATGCTTTGGATTCTAGTTTAGAGATTTTCTCTGAATTTTCTTTGGATTTCAATGTGAACCATAAAGCATAAAGTTTGTTTGGTTGCCAAGAAAAGTAGAAAAAAAATAACATGTTCAATAAAAAAACACATAAAAAGTATAACATAAAAGTGTAGAGAAATTTGTAATAATTATAATTTTCTCTGGATTGTAATAACAAGCTCTGTTTTTCAACATATATATATATGGATCTATAAATTTCATTGAGGACTAAGTCCAGGTGTTGAAAAAGCTCTGTTTTTCTCTGCAACTGAAATCAATGGAGTTTGTTTGGGCATAATTGTTAATATTATTATTTGTTTTCTAGTTTCCGTTTTTCCTGAAAGTCGTGACACAAGATTCTCACCACCGACCAACCCAACCTTTCTCTCTCTCTAGTCTTTCGCTCCAGTGAAGGAATCATCAAACTTAAATTCTCTCGAAAGAGCTAGCATTACGAAGACCGGAATTTTCAATTCCAAACGCAGCGGCAAAGGATACAGCTGAAAAACTGAGAGATTGGTTCGGTGGAGATGGAGAGAAGAACAGAGAGAGAGGATGAGAGGGAGATTTCTTAATATCAAATTTCTCTGTGATAGATGGGTGTGGGTTAAGGGACCTTAGACATCAAAAAATAATATTGTGGATCTCTTCTATTACTAAAAATAGGAGAGGGACTTTAGACTAATTTTCCCTAAGAAAACAAGAGACGAACAATGTTAACTGTTGAAAGCCAACTTTTGGGCTAATAAAAAATTCACTTTTTAAAGAATTTTTCAATACATTAATTTTATTTTAAATTTTAAAAAACCAAACAATAGCAATAAAAATAAGAGAAATTGGTAATAAATTCAAATTGAGAAGAGTGTAAGGGATTGGGTCCAGTGAATATTTTTTATTGGTGAAAAGTCTTCGTTTTGGGAAGTAGTTTGGTGAGAGGTCCTAGAAAATATTTTGTTTTCAATTTTACCTTTTGATCTTTTTTTTTATCTGTTTAAATTTATATATATCTGTTCAAATTTTTTATTTATCTTTTCAAATTTATATCTATCTGTTCAAATTTTTTTGACTATCTATTCAATTTTTTCCTAAATTCTATCTATCTGTTTAATTTTTTCTCTGAATTCTATTTATCTGTTTCATTTTATATCTATCTGCTTCAGTTTTTTTTTTCTTCAAATTCTATCTATCTATTCAATTTTCCTAAATTCTATTTATCTGTTGAAAATTTGTGTCAACTTTTTTATTTATCTGTTGCAATCATCATCGTTATCATCAACATCAACATTATTTTTTTTTCTAAATCTGTCTCATATGTATATATAATCACAGATATACATACATACACTTATACACTCATAGATATACATATATACATACACACTCACTCACTCACAGATATAGATACATATGCTCATATACTTACAGATATGCATGCATACACTCACTCAAAGATATACACTCATATACTCACAAATATACATACATACACTCACATACCGATATATATATACATACACTTACACACTTAAGATATACATACATATATACATGTATGTATGAGTCATATATACATACATACATGCACACACACACACACACACAAATGCATACACATATATATATCTCCACATATACATACATACCTACATACAGAATGTATGTCTATGTGTATGTATGTATTTATCTTGTGCGACGATTGTTCAGCGCCATCAATGACGGAGGAAGAGCAGAGCAGCTGTGGGACTAGATCTATTCACTACGTAACTAGATCTTGTCTGGCAGTGGTTAGATCTCGTTGCCAGTGATTGTGAGGATGGAGGAGGTCTCTCTCTCTTTCTCTACGATGGAGGTCACAAACGGCGGTGACGGAGGTGAGAGGTGATCGACGCGATTGCAGATCTCTCTCTTTTTTGTCTCTCTATCATAGACGATGATGAGAGAGAGGATAAGGAGTCGAAGGGACGGTGGCGGTTCTGGTGGTGTAGTGGACGGCAGAGACGCGAAGCCAATGACGATGGTTCTGATGGCGGAGGACTGGTGACGGATGAAAGAGAGTTTAGAGAGAGAGATGGTTGGGGTTTAGAAAGAGAGAGCGAGAGCGAGAGCGAGAGAGAGAGAGAGAGAGAGAGAGAGAGTGTGTGTGTGTGTGTGTGGTGTGTGGCGTCGTATATATGATATATATATATATGTAGGGGCATTTTGGTCATTTTGTCTCAATTTGTCCTTATGGGCGAATAAAATAGTAGCCGGACCTTTGGGTAAGAAAAATTTAAAATTAAAATTTTCACCCGAATGCCCTAAAAATAAAAAGTAGAAACACAATTGTCAAACTCCACCTCACCTTCAATCACACTTTTCATCTTTGAATTGATACAATTTTCATAATTTATATATCATCTGGTGGTGGTTATAGCGATCCCGGTTTTCCTTTCCTTTGTATATTGTATTCCGGACTTGGTTCCGTGGTTGTGTTGTTGTCTCATTCTCATTTCCTTTCCTTACTCTTTGTATTTAAGTCTTGGGTTGTGTTGGGCAGGTTTGAAATAGGTTGGTTGTGCTTTGGAACCATGGTTGATGCCCAGAATTTGGCCTTTACGCTCGAGCGGGCCCTTCGTTGTTGCTTCTCCGCTCGAGCGAGCGTTTTGACGCTCGAGCGTAATTTTCCACCTCCCAGTACTTTTGGCTGCAGGTCTTCAGACGCTCGAGCGGGAGTTTTGACGCTCGAGCGTGACCCTTTGTTTTTGTTCCTCCGCTCGAGCGGGGAGTTTGACGCTCGAGCGGGGACCATGTCTGCAAAACTTCTGAAAGTGTGCAATCTACGCTCGAGTGGCGCTTTTGACGCTTGAGCGTGAGTCTGTGTCTGACGCTCGAGTGAGGGTTTCCACGCTCGAGCGGGGCGACTGGTATATCACTTCGGGATTCGACTTTTTGGATCACTTTTTGGTTTCCTTTCTCTCTCTTACTTTTCGAAAAACACCATTAGAGACCACCTCTCTCTAAAACCTCACATTCTCTCTTAGATTTGATCTAGTTAGAGTGATCTCCTACCCTTGAGCCTTTACAAAAAGTGTGTTGATCGTTGAGGGCTACATTTTGATCCGAAAAGTTTGAAGTTTGGAGCACTTTGAGTTTGGTCTTCTTCTCCCTTTGAGCTTCGAATTTGAGGTAGTGATTCCTACTCATTCCTATGGGTTTTAACATAAATATAGAGCTATTTGTATAGGTGGTTTGAGTTGGGAAATTTTGGGACTTAGGGTTTCAAAATGAATAAAGGGGGTTTTGTTATTTTGACTCTTGAATATATATTTGGGTCTCAAAATGAAGGTATTGTTGAAGAGTTGTTGATATTTGAACCTTTGGGTTAATATTGAGAAACGGGGGGAGAAAGCCCTAATTTGTGCATAAATTAATTGGTATAATTAATTTGGGAAAATTATGAGAAGATGAAATTGAGTTGAATATATTGAAATTGCCTCATTATGAGAGGGAATAGTGAAGTTGGATTTATTAATCGCTCACTTTTGAAATTGTTGATATTTATCTGTTGAACGTAATTATTATCTGTTTAGAAATAATTGCTTAGGGCTATCGGTGGAGGATAGTCTTGATTGTTGTAGACAATGCATGATGATTAGGCAAACTAAAACTAATCAATTGAGTATGCCATTGAATATGGCGATTGATATAATACATGAATTTTATGTATTGGTTTGATTATGTATATGATATGTGTTTATATACATTGTGTTGTGTGAGAGGAGATAGGGGATGTACTCCACGGTTTAGGGGAAGATAGGGGATGGACCTCTAAACCGAATATAGTTTGACATTGATACAACACTAAAATGTGTATCATATATGGAATATGGAAGTGTTTTGTTTGACATTGATACAGCACTAAAATGTGTATCATATGTGGAATATGGAAGTGTTTTGTCTGAGATGGATGCAGTACTAAAATGTGTATCTATTATGAAGCATGAAATGATTAATTTGAGTTGTTATTTCAATTGAAATAGAAACGTTGTTGATATGGGATGTAATCTCACTTAAAGTATATGGCCAGGTTCTGAGCCAGGGTTGTGAATTGAGAAATTGGTTAAGAGATGGAATAAAAAGATGGACACATTGGTCATGTATTTGAAATGAAATATGAATTGGTTTATGTGAATTAAACATTTATCAAATACTGATGTTTTAGTTATTGCCCATACAATGTTTAGCATATCTCTACTGGGCGTTGGCTCACCCTATATGGGATATCATTTTCAGGTACAGGTAGCATGCCACCTCCAAGGACGTAGCTTGAGAGGATTAATGGTTGGGTCATCTTTTGTGATTTCTTTATTGGTATTACATGTAAATCAAGCCAAGGGCTTATTTTGTATAGAGTTAGAACTTTTCTTTTTGTAACCAAGTGTTGACTTGGAAAGCTGTAAGCCCATAGGGCATTTGCTTTTGTTGTTAACATGTAATACATTTGTAAGAAATACTCTGATGAAATGTACTTATGCTTTATTCTCCTATGTTTGAGCATATTAAGAATGTATGATTATTGGGTCTATTTTGAGGGCGTTAGAGTGGTAGTGGTTGGGGTGAGTACTAGGGTTAAGTTTAGTGGAATTAAAATTTTATGATTACAAATATAATTAAAAAGTGGATAATTAAATTTTTTTTTTTGATGTGAATACTATTAATAACATCATGAATATATGCAAGCCTTGTTTTAGTACAGTGACTACCATCAATTTTTAATTAACTTAATTTTTTATATTGGTTAACTTTATAAGATGAGCGATTCAAATAATCAAAATTAACTTAATTTTTTATATGGGTTAACTTTATAAGATGAGCGATTCAAATAATCAAAGTATCTGAGAGTGAATCCACAATAGGCAAATTATGGATTGCATTTTCCTGTACTACAAAGTTATAATATTTTGGAATTTGATTTTTTTTTTCAATGTTGTTTGGTTTAGAATTTTCAATTTTTTTTTTTAATTTTTAATATGTATTTTTTTTAGTGAATTTTTTGAATATGTTAATTATTATTTTTTTTTATATTTTAAATTCACTTAATCTAGTTACACTTAAATGGGAAGTTTGATTATCAGGATTAATAGTGAGGGGATTAACAATCTATGAGATTAGTATAGGATTGATTATCTCTCTTGTCCATGTTTGTTTTGTAATAAATATGAAAATATATAATTCCAATTATATGTATGTTTTGCATTATTAGTTACATGATTAAAAAATTCATCAAATTTGTTGAATAGAGTGACTATTGAAATCTAATCTGAATGGGCAAATTACATTGATGATCCCTGTAGTTTGAATCTTGTGTCACTTTGGTCTCTGACCTTTCAATTGTGATACATTTGACCTTATATTTAAATTTCGTTTTAAATAAGAATAATTGAAGACATTGTTGCTTCATTTAAAGGGTAAAGTTATTAATTTGATAAAATATAAACTAGTTTGACAAAAATAAATATCAAAAAATTATTTTTGAATTTTTAAAAGTTATTTTTACCCACCAAAGATAAAATTATATAAAAAAGATAAATCTTTTACATTTTTATTGTTTTATCAAATTAATTTTTAGTATGTGTTTTGCTGATGATCATGTAATGGGTGATTGTTTTTATCGATATTTTTGGATGATTATCATGTAATAGATGGTTGTATTTGTTAAAAGATATTTTATGGTGGTTATCACATAATGGATAGTTATTAAGTTTTAATGTGTAATCGAAAATATTTAATGTGAAATGTTTTACGACTTTGCCTTTGACATAGACCGTTTGTAAAGAAACTATTTTTGATTGTCTTAATTTGATACCACGCATATATTTTTGATTGTCTTTATTTGATACCATTTTTGATTGTCTTTATTTGTTTTCAAAGTGCTCGAAAGGGCTTGGCAAAGCACGTCTGTCAACGATTCACAAGGTATAGTGTCCTATTTGCATTCCCTGCTACTGTTATGATGGTTGCTTCTTCTGCCATTAGTTGTATGTGACCATATATGTATAATTTAAATATTATATACAGGTATTATGTGAATGAATAAACATGGCTCTGATACTATCTAATTGCTCGAAAGGGCTAGGCAAAGCACGTCTGTCAACGATTTACAAGGTACAGTGTCCTATTTGCATTCCCTGCTACTGAACTACCCTAAACACGACTTGGATGACGTCCTGCATCTCCTAATTGCAATCTACCCCTATTTGGCACAAACCCAAGAATATAAATGCACATAATACAAGTATATAATAAACAAATTATGGCATATATGGTATCATGTTTTACTGTTGGGGTGGAGGCCTAACAGTAGCCTCCCATACACAAATATGTTCCTGTATTTGCTGTTGAATTCTGACTATTTGCCTTTCACAGAATTCTACCTATTGTGTAGCCCAAGGTTGTAAATATTAATCGTGAAGAAATGTTAAATAATTATTATGACTTATATTATAAAATTCTAGAACATTTAATAAGTTAACAAGTAAATTCATGGAAGGCATACATTAAAGAGAGAAATACTTACAATCACAATCTTCAAAATAGCTTAATTCTTTAACACTTAATCTATATATTGGAGAAATGTTTACAATATGAAAGAGGGAGAGCTTACACCAATTAAATTTTTTTTTTTTTAAAAAACTTAAACACACACTCTAAAAGCTCTGCCTCAACAAGGGTGAGGTCCTTCCCTTTTATAATACAAGAAACGGAAAGATAAGATAAGAAGAGGACAGGTGGCGTGTCCTTGTGGAGTGGAGTCGATCGTCCTTATCCTCATGACTTAGCATCCTATCTACTTTGTCTGGTGATAGACAGTTGTCTAGACAACTATGTGGTATATTAGGATAGCAGACAGAGCATCTACTTTTGTAAAAGTTGTTGTACTGGTTTTGTCGTTTTATGCCGATGATTGTGCTGGTGAGGAACAAAACCCATCATGTTTTACCTTTGCCTTTTTTATCTTTTTCTTTGTCGATTTTGTCGGCAATCATACTGGTGAGTGAATCCCAAAAATCACCAAAGTTGGGTTCATCATCTCTTCATACTTGTGATTCGCTAGCTAATATAACAAATTCATTTTCATCCTGGTCAGGATCCTCATGGTTTTGACTACTGGTAACAGATTTCATAGAGGTATCATCCTTGGAAATAGTTTGAAGAAACTGTTCTTTCATAAAATCCATACTTTTAACAATTAATTTTGTTTCTGACAAATTAGGATATTTTTGTCGTAATTTTGTTTGGATATGTAAAAATGGATTTTGAGTAACTGGTTGGCTGGGAATAGTTTTTGGAATAACATCCCAACAGGCTTGAGAATGTGCTTTGATTTTCTGGACAGTTTCTGGTAGAGTAGGGTTCATACCCTTATCCCACCATCTTACAAAGAAGACCCTTTTGAGACGTGGGATCTTATTCTGATAATCACACTGAAAGTCCCATTTCCAAATCCATAGAATACCAAAACGAATTGTGACATGGACTAAGAATTTTGTTATAAAGATATCCTTATTTATTGGTAAATAGGAATATGCAACATGCCATTCATTATAGGCTTCCCTAATTGGTACTAGTAAAACTTCTAACTGTAATCCAAATCTATCCCACCAAACGAGGAACCAAGAAGGGACATCATTTTTAAGGACATCAAGTCAAATACAGATAAACCAAGAATGATTGTTAATGGGATTCTAGTAATAAAATGTTTGAGTAAATGCATCTATATAGTCCCAATAACTATACCGGGTTTCCTTGTTACGAATATCAAGTTGCCGGGTAGTATGCGGGTGAATGCCCCATGTTGTAATGGGCATAATATTGCGGATAGTAATTTTACTATACTGGATATAACTGGCTGTTTTGGAGGGATCATGCAAAGTATGCTTGATCTCCGCAGCAACAGTTTCAATGAGTATCTGTTCATAAACATATCTATACTGGTCAAAATGAGGAGGAAATTGCTGCGTGGTAAGATACCGACGCTTGATTTCCCATGGATCGGACATCTATTGTTTATCTGTTGGTTCAATATAGACGACAGTTTCCTTAGTAATATTGTTTGTTGTATACTGTTCTTCAGGCTTTAGGAGAATATCCTTAATCGTTTGACTGGATTCACCTTTACTATTAGAGGCTTGGAGCCTCGAAAATTATGTTTGATAGGGATTGGATCCCAGACCACGGCCTTGTCTGCCCCGGCCTCTGCTGGTCATGATTTTGCTGGACCTTGTAAATATTCATGAGTGAGAAAATTTGGTAAGGAATTCTGTTCGCCTTTAATATATTCAATATCAAAGTCAAATACTGATAAAATACTTTGCCATGTGGCGAATATCTATTTTGATGCAAGGTTTAAAACATCTTTTTTGAAAATCTGTTTAGTTGTAGAACAATCAACACGAATAAAAAAATTTTGATTGAGTAAATCATCCTGAAATTAAAATACATTTAACAATGGCTAAACATTTCTGTTTAATGGTTGGATAGTTTAAAGCAGGTCCTTTCCAACTACCAGATGTAAAACATAAAAGTTCTTCGATTGATGTAGTAGGATTAAATTTTTTTAAAATCCCATCATAGCCCTGATTAGAGGCATCAGTTTCAATAATCTTTTTCCATACTGAATTAGGATGATGAAGGAAAGGAAGTTGCTTAACTTTAGCCTTAATTTTCTGTACTGCTTGGGTATGTGTCTCAGACTAAGGAGGAGGATTTTTCTGTAGTCGGGTATAAAGGATAGATGCATCCTGGGATAACTGATGATAATAGTCACGAATATAATTTAAACTACCAAGAAATCTCTGTAATTGAGTTTTATCTTTGATTTCATCAGGAAATTTAGATGCAAACTCTATACTGCGGTTGATGGATATAATATTTCCATTATGAATGTTATGACCCAAAAATCGTACTGTTTTCTGAAAAAGTTTCATTTTTGGTGCCGAAATAACTAAACCATTTCTGATAATAACATATTTAAATATATTAAGATGTTTAATATGTTGATCAATAGAAGATGAAAAAATAAGAACATCATCTATATAACAGATAACAAATTCTGTATAAGGAGTAAAAATGTCATTCATGATATGCTGAAATTCTGAAGGAGCATTTTTTAATCCAAATGGCATAACATTCCATTCAAAATACCCAAAAGGTACTGTAAAAGCGGTTTTATATCTATCCTGTTCAGCAATTTGCACTTGCTAATATCCTGATTTAAAATTAAATTTAGAAAAGATAACAGTATCTTGTAAACGATCTAAAAGACCTTTTTTTATTCGGAATTGGATATCTAATCCATTTTAGAACATCATTAAGAGGTTTATAATTAATTACTAATCTTGGCACACCTCTTTCTATTTCTGCATTTTTATTAACATAAAATGCTATACAACTCCAAGGTGAGTGGCTACTTCTAATTAATTTTTTTCTAGAGGGGAGAATTAATTTATGTTTTGCAAAGTTCAAGATAGTCTTTTTTCATTTGACTATGTCTAGCTTTGGTTGGAATGAATTTCGCATTAAAATCGAGTTCGTAGAGAAGAGAAACAATGTGTTTTTTTCTTTTCCAAAAAGTATTTGGAATATCACTACAAATTTCTGTTTGAAATTCTTTTCCAATAAGCTTGATTTTATTCTGTAAAGAAAGTTGTTGTAATCTTTGTTCAGTTGTAAGAAAATGAATTTCTGTTTGAAGAAAATTAATTTGTTTTTCTAGCTCTTTTGTATATGGTTCGGTTATAAATTCAAAAATAAGTGGTTGATTACTGATAGTCGTATGAATGCCTATAGGATCAATTTTAGTAATAGACATTAAGAGATATAAAAATGGTGTTCCCAAAATAATGGTTGGAGACATATTTCTGATAAGGACAAAAGATATAGATAAACAAATGCCCTAGTTACAGATAAGAGCTTCAGGTATTTTATACTTGATATGCATAGAATTACCACTAACACTAGTAAGTGACTGGATAGTTTTTTGAAAATATCTAGTTGGAATTAATCATTCCTGTATACAATTCATGTCTGCACCACTATCAACAAGGACAACTGCATCTTTGAGAATAAAATCAGGTTGAATAACAAAAGTAATACGAATATACTATTTTTGAAATGTAACTTGATTAACAAGCATTAAATACTGGTTATTTTTATTTTTTTGGTCAGAAGTTTCTGGAGCACTATCTTTACCTTTTTGGTTTGTAGTTTTAAGTTGATGTATTTCAACTTGTATAGCAAGGTTAGTATTTTGAAGATGCTTAATTTCTGTTTTTAAGACAGTAATTTATGTTTTTAAGTCTTGAAAGGTGACTGGTCTTTCAATAACAGGTGAAGATTGCATTCTATTCAAAACATCCTTCATGCTGCACGATTGAAGAGGAATCAGAGGAGGTTCAGTGCTAGCTTTCTGTTGTTGATAAAAAATTTCTAAAAATTTAAGTTTCATTTCTAGATCCTTGATTTGCTCAGCTAAATCTAACATAGATTTCTGATTATCAGTTAAAACATGAATACTAGGACCTCAAAGGGCCAAACCATTCAGTTCAACAATAGATTTCCAATAATTTATCTCGTAAATTTGATTCAGATTTGTAGAACAAGAACAATTAGGTTCTAATGTATATAACTCATCACTAGAGGTAGATAGAGAGTAGAGCTCAGCCAGTCCATCGAACTCAGAACTAGTGTCTAATTCTTCGTCTGATAAAGTTTGTAACAACTATTGAGTTATAAGAGGATCCAAAGACATTTCATTAATTTTCAATTTTAATTTGGATCTACAATGATTAGCATAATGACCGGTGACTCCGCATTTACAACATTTAACATCTTTCTTAGACGTTGCCCTTGTAGTGGTTGGTTTCCTGGTTGGAGGGAAAGACTTTTTCTGGTGAGAAGAAAGAATGTGGGATTTTTTATAATGTTTACGATATTACTTGGAAGACTTTTTATGATAAGATTTTCTGGTTTTTGATGGATACTGGATTTTGGTGTCATAGGCAAACTGATCACAAAATTCACCTAATTCTTTTTTCCCAGTAAGATTCTGTTTTTTCATCTGGTATTGGAGTTTAAGGTCATTACACAAAGAAAGACCTTTTTCTATGATAAGTCCTATGAGTTGGCCATAGGTATACTGGTCACAAGGGATAGCCATGTGATCATAGCGATCGCGAAGTTTTTTCTGAACTTTTTCTGCAAAAAGATTAGGAAGGCCATCAATAAATTTGGCTTTCCAATGGCTACTTTTAGCATCAGGTCGTTGCATAATAATAAAAAAAAACATCTTTATACTAACAAAAATGGGTTAAAGATGGGCATCTAAGGTTCTGAAGTAATTCATGGCTACGATCATCATTAACTGTATTGCCTCTAATAAAATGGTAAATAATTGTCTGGAAAAGAGTATAAACTGCATCCTCTCTTTGAGTAACAGTATTACTAATGGGATCTGTTTCAGTTTTGACAGCATTTAAGACCTCCTGCTGTTGATTAGAGGTGAGAACATTATCCCACCATCCCTTAAGGATACCTGAAAATCCATTAACAATTAATTGAACTATCTGATGATCTGAATTATTATTCTGCTTACAAATAGTGGCATACATAATAATTTGATGTATACATTCAAATATCTGATATTCAGAATAACCATTTATATTCCATTCATAAATGGTTTTTCCATTATAAGAGTTCTGACTATGAAAGAAATCTTTTTCATAAAGACTATCCTGTGGTGTAGCTCTATGATAATAATATCTACTGGCGTATGTCTATGATAATATTAGAGGCGTTTATGGAAATGTGCGCCGACGAGTATGTGCAGAAGATGACTTTTGATAGTTATTTGTATAAGAAGGTTGCGCTTGGGAATCCAATAGAGGACTTGAAGTTGGCTGTGAATACTATTGGGAGCTTGGTGAGAGCTAATGTTTTGAGGAGAGAGATGGAGAAGATGAGTGTATGAGAAAAAGGACAAAATTGAAGGATTTTATATATTTAATCTCTGTAATTGTTTAGTTTTTGTTTTTTGGTTTTTGGATTGTGTATGTTTAAATTTGATGAAGAGAGGTGGAAAATTTTATATGAGGTCTATCGAATTACTTATTGAATCTTATAGCCTATTACAATAATCAAACATGGCTTAGACTGCTAGACTTTTCAATATAATTGTCTCGCAATCAAATGATTTTATTTTTTTTATCCCCTTCCTTTCTCTATTCTTTCCAACCATCGCCCCTCTATCACTACCCTCTCATTTCCTCTCTCCACTATTGCCAACCATTGCCCTTCTATTACTACCCTTTTAACTACCGTTGGCATTGTTATCTCCCCAACCCTAACCGCCTCTATTGCCACACCTTGTGTATGGATTGCAATATGAAAATGATTTTTTATTTGCAAATCGATTTGAATGAATTATGGACTGCAATATGAAGAGGATTTTTTATTTGTAAATCGATTTGAATGAATTATGGACTACAATATGAAGAGGATTTTTTGTTTACAAATTGATTTGAATTTGTTATGCAAGTCCCATTGGTAAACCTAAATGGAGAAATTACTACACTGGTAGTTTCATAAAATTATTACAAATTTATGAAAATATTTATAATTTTAATCATTAATATTTATAAATTTTATCACTGATTTATAATTATCTTCTAAAATACTCAATGAATTGTTATTTCCCCAACTTAAAAAGGGCAATTAGTTAGTTCTTCCATGGCAAACTTCTCAAGCATCATTTAACATTGCATATAGAAGTGAAGACTTGACCATTACACTAGTGAATAAGTTGGTCATGGCCAAGACTTTCAGGTTACTCTAAAATTTTTTTATAAAAAAGGTTCAAAAGTGTGTCATAATATGTTCAAATTGACATCCACACCCTCCAAATCTAAACCTTAATTTTTCCCTTTATAATAAAGTGAATTGATCAAAATCCAACTTTCCATAATGTTTCTTCAACTACTATAGTAAGCACAACCAAAAAGAGGCCATAGATGAAAGACATAACAAAAAAGAACATTGAGGTTCAGATTTTAGAGCAATATATTAGAACAAGAAAAACAGTCAGACAAGAGAGATCTAATCTCCTCTTCTTCTTCTTCGTTTTCCCAAGTCCCATAGTAATCTACAAATGCGCGGATACTGCTAGAAGAAGAAGAAGAAGAAGAAGAAGAAGAGTGAGAATTCACCGTTCCCATGAGCTTCCTCTTCTTGTAACTAGCCTTAAAAAAAGCTTGCCTTAGCCTCTTTGTTTTGTCTTCAAGTTGCATATTAGGGACCTTTTCCATCAACTTTCTCTCTTGCTTCAATACATCAATAGCCTCCTTCAACCTTCCCTCAGCGCCTTGTTTTTCTCCCTTATCCATTTCCTGCACAAGCATAACCCATTTATATGTGTTCTTTACTCTTTACATATATATAGTTATATAGTATTATAATTTGAACATTGATGTGAACACAAAAGTAATAGTTATGTCATGCATTTTTTATTCTAAAATGACTATTATAGGATTTTCTCCCATTCATAATCAAATTGGAGGGATTAGATGGGGGTTGCAAGCCCACATTGTATGCATCTCATGATCTGGAAAATTATCTTGCAGAGGTGCAACAAGTAGATTATTTATGAAAAAACTAAGTTTAATTCACAATCTCGATAACTACTTAACATATTTTTCTTCAAATATTCATGTCTACTAAATGTTGAGGATAAATAAAGAAACTCAACGATTAACACATCTAATAACTTTTCTTTTCTTTTTCTTTTTATAATCTTTGCACCATATCACTCTCTTTTTGCACTTGACATAGGGCTAAAGTTGCATATGCATACACTAAGACCGAAAGAAAGAGGGGAAGGTACCTGAGCATTCTTGATTAGGGTTTGGAGGCTCATTAACTTTCTATGAGGCCACCGACGAATACCCAATTCCCTACACTTTTTCTTCAACAATATCAACCCTATATTCATTTCCTTTGCAGCTTGTGTTATTGCCATATAGAAGTACTCAGATATTGTCTTTCTTGACAATGTCTTTGAACTGTTACTCTTCTCCTCTCTGCATCTTTTATTATTAACCCTCTTTTCTTTAACAAACTCCTCTTGAGTTTCCTTATTATTGTCACACAATAGCAATGACTTGTTCTGACTCTGAGGCTCTATTTCAAACCCAACAGGACTTATTTCTTGATTCAAAGAATGTAAAAGATTGATCTTTTTTATATAATTTTATCTTTGGTGGGTAAAAATAACTTTTAAAAATTCAAAAATAATTTTTTGATATTTATTTTTGTCAAACTAGTTTCTATTTTATCAAATTAATAACTTTACCCTTTAAATGAAGCAACAATGTCTTCAATTATTCTTATTTGAAACGAAATTTAAAATATAGGGTCAAATGTATCACAATTGAAAGGTCAGGGACTAAAGTGACACAAGGTTCTAACTACAAGGACCATCAGTGTAATTTACCCATTCAGATTAGATTTCAATAGTCACTCTATTCAACAAAATTGATGAATTTTTTAACCATGCAACTAATAAAGCAAAACATACATATAATTGGAATTATCTATTTTCATATTTATTACAAAACAAACATGGACAAAAGAGATAATCAATCCTATACTAATCTCATAGATTGTTAATCCCCTCACTATTAATCCTGATAATCAAACTTACCATTTAAGTGTAACTAGATTAAGTGAATTTAAAATATAAAAAAAAGTATGGATTTTATAAAGGAATTACGGCAAAAATATATGGATTTTTTGAAGGAATTAAGTGAATCCAAACAGAATTATGGCAAAAATATCTTAATTTATCAGAAACAGAATTAATTGTTAAAAGTATGGATTTTATGAAGGAACAGTTTCTTCAAACTATTTCCGAGGATGATACCTCCATGAAATCTGTTACCAGTAGTCAAGACCATGACGATCCTAACTAGGATGAAAATGAATTTGCTGTATTAGCTGGCGAATCACAAATACCAGGAGATGAGGAACCCAACTTTGGTGATTTTTGGGATTCACTCACCAGTATGATTGCTGGTAAAATCGACAAAAAAAAAGATAAAAAAGGTAAAGGCAAAGCATGATGGGTTTTGTCCTTCACCAGCACAATTGTCAGCATAAAACAACAAAACCAGTACAACAACTTTTACAAAAGCAGATGCTCTGTCTGCTATCTCGATATACCACACAGTTGTCCAAACAGCTGTCCACCACCAGACAAAGAAGATAGGATGCTAAGTCATGAAGATAAGGACAATCGACTCCACTCCACAAGGACACGCCACCTGTCCTCTTCTTATCTTATCTTTTCCGTTTCTTGTATTATAAAAGGGAAGGACCTCACCTTTGTTGAGGCAGAGTTTTTAAAGTGTGTGTTTAAGCTTTTTTTTTTAAAAAAAAAAAAAAAAAAATTAATTGGTGCAAGCTCTCCCTCTTTCATATTGTAAACATTTCTCCAATATAAAAATTAAGTGTTGAAGAACTAAGCTGTTTTAAAGTTGTGATTGTAAGTATTTCTCTCTTTAATGTATGCCCTTCGTAGATTTACTTGTTGACTTATTAAATGTTCTAGAATTTTATAATATAAGCCGTAATAATTATTTAACATTTCTTCACGATCAGTATTTACAACCTTGGGCTACACAACAGGTAGAATTCTGTGAAAGACAAATAGTCAGAATTCAACAGCAAATACAGGAACATATTTGTGTGTGTGCGGCTATTGTTAGGCCTTCACCCCAACAGTAAAACATGATACCATATATGCCATAACTTGTTTATTATATAGTTGTATTATGTGCATTTATGTTCCTGGGTTTGTGCCAAATAAGGGTATATTGTAGTTAGGAGAAGTGAGACGTCATCTAAGTCGCATTTAGGGTAGTCTAGTAGCAGGGAATGCAAATAGGACACTGTACCTTGTAAATTGTTGACAGGCGTGCTTTGTCTAGCCCTTTTGAACACTTAGTTGGTATCAGAGCCATATTTATTCATTTACATAATACCTATATATAATATTTAAATTATACATATATGGTCACATACAACCAATGGCGGAAGAAGCAACCATCACAACAGTAGTCAATACAGTAGCTTCTACATCAGAAGCAGCACAACTAGTAGCCTATTAGGATATAAGGGAAGCCCTTGATAAATGGACCATTCCCAAAGTTAAACCAGAAACCATTTATAAAATTGGTACTTTTGATTTCACCAGTAGAAAAATTATTACAATTTTGAACATGAAGTTCCTCTACAGAATGATGATGAAGTCATTCAATTATTACAAATACAGGATTTAGTATCTTTTCTGAAAAAATATAAATATGTTCACATAGGACTTGTTCAGATAGCTTTTAAACCCCTAACTCTGTTAGGACAAAATATCAGTCTTACTTGTACACACAGGGATGGTAGATGTCTTGATTGGAAAGCTTCTTTGATGGGAGCCATCGAAACCAGTTTATCTCATAGACCAGTATATTTTAATATTTATCCGAATTTGAGTATAGCACTTATAGATCCGAATCTGTCTAAAGTTGTTGAACTTAGAATTTTGACAAATGGTTATCAGTATTTACCAGGGTCACCACCCTTATCACCTATTTTCAGAATTCATCTTAAGGTTTTAAGTACCTTGAATCTTTATATCAGAAAACACAGTGAATTAGGACAAACTATCTTAATTGATACTAACCTTTTCAGTAGCCAAGTAGCTGTTCCTAAAATGATTCCTTGAAACAATATTACATTTCTAGAAAGGTGAATGGTTATCATGTTATAGATTGTTGTATTTGTTAAAAGATATTTTATGGTGGTTATCATATAATGGATGGTTATTAAGTTTTAATGTGTAATCGATATGTTTAATGTGAAATGTTTTGGTTTTGAATTTTTTGATTTAATGAATTGATTTAATAATAATATTAAAGTTGTCATCATATTTGACTTTTGAAAAAATAAAATTAATTTAACGAAAATAAATATCAAAAAAAAAAAAAATTTAAAAATTTATTTCTACCCTCTCAAAAGATAAAATTAAATAAAATGATGTGTTTTTAATTTTTTTCATCAATTATATTAGAAAAAAAATTTGAAAATAGATTTTGAAAACTAAATCAAACAGTAATTTATAACTAAGAAAGTTCCAGTGTCATTTTTTAAAAATAAACTATTAAATTTTAAATAACATACAAGTTAACTAATACAAAATAAGTTGTGTTATGACTTTACTTTTGAAATAAACTGTTTGTAAAGAAAATATTGTTGATTGTCTTTATTTGAAACAAGATTCAAAATTCAGGGTCAAATATATCACAATTAAAAATTAATGACCAAAGTGACACAAGAGTCTCAAATTATAAGAACTGTTAATATAATTCGTCCAATCTAAATAATAAAATTTATAATCAAATAATGAAATGTAAATATCATAAATTAATAATTCCAAATTAATAAAGTTAAAAAAAAAATAGAAAAAATAAAAAAAATTTGAATACATGTACTCGCCCGAAAAAATGGAGAGGGGAAGACACGTGAGGTGTGGGAGGTAGTCACGTGGCAGGTGTTTAGAAGATCAACAATGATAGAGACCACTAATTTTGGACCTCTAAAAAGATCACTAATGACATGACACTCAATAAATAAATAAAAAAAATACAACACCAAGGTCATAACATCAAATCATTCATGGTGGGGCCTACTGTCACATCATTAGTGGTAGCACTAATTAGTGCTCTCACTCATTTTTCTTAGAAGATTCTCAATTTTTTATTTATTTTTATTTTTTTATTTTAGGAAAATGAAAGAGTGTGCGTGCGTGTCGGGTTGAAACGGTGGTTTTGAATTGTTGATTTATTTATTTTATTTTATGAAATGATTGTTTTAGAAAATAGGTTAAAAGTTAGGTTTTTTATTTTTTATTTTTAAATTTATAAAGAAATAAAGATGTAACGTAATTCAAAAGAGCAAAAAAATTAAAGAGTCAAAATTACCAAAATAGGTCAAAATAGTTAAAAAGTCAACATATTTTCTAAACGAAGCCAAAATAACATCAAAAGAGTAGACCAATTGCTTTTCCCTAAAAATTATAGAGTTGTGTTACATTCGTTTATTTTATCACCGAGTAAGTGTATATAAATTATTTATAGAGTAAGAAACATATCTCTCACAAAGAGCGGAGTTTATATGTATGAGATTTATATGTGGGACTCATATTTTGTGAGAGATCTTTATTTTATTATGTGTTTTTAACATTATTATATACTTCTAATGATATGACAATAATTTTAAAAGAAGAGTTGCAATTGAGGATGACGAAATGAGAGATGAGAGATTTTTCAAAATTATATTATAGTCTAGACACACCATGCGATCAAACCTTAACCAATTACAGATCAATAAATCTTTTGCCATTTCTAATCACTTAATACAAAATTATGAATTTTACCATCTTTATCAATCACAACACACCTAAAATACCATATGATTGTATCCCAAACCTTCTCACTTTTGTTGTCATCCTTTGGAAAGTGTATTTAGCTTCAATCGTTTTATTGGTTTACAACTGTCTACGTAAACTTTTTTATTTTTTAAAGAAATGAAAGTTTTAAATTTTTTTTATGCTTTTGAATTTATTTTACTAAACGGACTAGAAAATAAAACTTAGATAGAGTTTTAATTAAAAATAATTAATTTTTTTATATTATTTTTTTCAATTTTTTATTTTTATTTTTAGATTCGTCTTTACAAAATGTATTTGAAGAGTAAGTAAAAAAAAAAAATTGATATAATTTTCAATGTGACTTTTAATTGTATGCCAAACACCCTCTTATGTGAAGGAGGACTTTACTAACAAATGTTCGAATTGTACGAAAAAAAGGATTAAAAAAATTTAAAAGTAGACACTTTTTATTGGTTTTATAAAAAATTTTATTAATTTTTTTTATTATTCTTATTATTGTTATTATTTATTTATTTATTTCAATCATAATATTAAACAATGGATAGGGCATGTATTATCTTTAAATTTTTAATATAATTAAAAAAAATTACTAAAAACAAAAAATAAAAATAAAATAAATGTAACTTATTTGGAAGTTCTCAAACAGTAATTTTTTAATATAATTAAAAAAATTACTAAAAAATAAAAAATAAAAAAAAAATAAATGTAACTTATTTGGAAGTTCTCAAACAGTGGATACTCCATTTGTGAATTGAATCCAAACATTGAATTTGTTTGTCAATTGGTATGGGCCTGAAGCCCAAATGAAATCAAGCTTCAAAATCTAGAGCAGATAAAGATCCAAATAAATAAATAAGGCAAGCCCAATTGGAGCCCAATATCAGCAAGAGTAGCCCAAACTTGCATGGACCTTGTAACTCTGAGATGGGCTGGGCTGGGCTATATGACTATTAAAGCTTATGGGTTGACTACGATGTGGATTCGTCACGGGTCGATGATCCAAACGATTAAACTTAAAATGTCCTATGAGAAAATTATTTATATAAAAAAATCAGATTAATTGAATAATTATAATCACATGATCGGATAAACTGTAGCGACATAAATTAGGTTCCCATTGAATGATTTTTGTAAGACTATATTTGAATTATGAATTTATATAGAGTTTTGGAAACAAAAAGAAAAATAGAGAAAAAATTTAACTTATATTTTATTCTTATTTGTCTCATATTTTCCTTTCTGCTTCCAAAATTCTATATAAATTTATAATCCAAATACAATGTAATTTTTTTTAAGTGGTCTAAAACTCGGATTAAAAAAAAAAAAAACCCAATACACCTAGTTCATGTCACTAGAGTTAGTTTGGGTCAATTGACTATTGCTTTTTGTAAAACATCTCTGAAATATTTTAAAATTTATTTTGAGTTAAAAATAAATAAATAAAAAATGTTTTTTTTAAAATATTCAAATATAACTGGTTAAATATAAAATTTAAAATTAAATAAGTTATAAATTAACATATCACCGGCAAGCTTATGGAAGCACGAGTCAAAATAAGATCAAGAATTGAATTGCAAAACTCAAAAATTATTTTCACTTGCGGTTAGTTCATTGAATTTAGAAGAGAAAATGGAGAGAGAATTATGGGGAGGTATGAATTGAACCACAAATTCATGTGGTTGGGGTTCGAGTGGATCTGGGGTGGCTACTCTCTCCAAGGTACAATAATTCTTATTTTTATTTTTGGAAAGATAATAATTTAGTTGAGATCTTGAAAATTAATTACAAATTAGTAATAAAATTTATAATTAAATTCTTAAGTTTTTTTCATGAATTTGTAATATTTTTGTGAAGCCACTACTGTCTGCTAATTTCCCCTTTAATTTTTTAGTGGGACTTACTTTAGACTTATTTGTATAATTTGAATTTTTTTTGGGGGTAAGATTCGCTTAGTAAATTATCTATTTATATATAAAAAAATTGATATAATTAGTTACATGATTGGACCACATGTCATAAAATAATTAGATGACAAATGTAATATTGAGAATAATACTTTTATTTTTTAAAAAATAAAAATATATGACACGATCCTGTAATTATTGATATCTAATCAATTTATCTTTTAAAATAAATAATGTATTTAACAAATATTACAATATAATCGATCCTGATTATAGGCCATGATTGAACCCATATGATAAGAGGTGTGTTTGGGCATAGTAGTCACCCCTCACCCCAAATCTTGATTCTAATCCAAATAGTGTCCTTTCTTAACCCTAAAAATAATAGTTATATATATTTATATATAACTATTACAAATCTAATATTTACTATTAATATGTGAGGTCATATTTTAAGTTTTTTCAAAATATATCTATAATAGTTATTTAAAAACAAAAATTATATATTTTTTGGTGCTTAAAATAGATACGTAGATACGTAACTCCATACATCTATTAAGAAGCATTATCCCTTAAGATCCACAGATATCTGCCAAAACTAACACTGCACTTACATTGGGGCCGAAACTAAGGTTCCAGCATAATTTGAGCATTAAAAAGTAGGTGTAACCCTAGTAATCCGCTATGAAGGAGACTTGAATTCAAGCGCTAAGCGAGGTGAACAAGCTCTTTACCACTGAACCAAAAGATCATTGGTAAAACCCATGACATTAGATTTGAGGAACAATATCTTTACTACTTCAACAATACACAACATATATATTTTACACCAGAATTAAAATTTATATTTTATGCACACTTATCAAGTGGGCACACATCCACCAGGGCCAGCCCTGAGGGCAGGCAAGAGAGGCCTGCACCTTGAGCCCCCAAATTTGGGTTGAAAATAGGGGCTCTCAAATATAATTTTGTGTTTTAGATGTATTAAAAAAAAGGCACAAATACTATAGGTCCAATTGAATATGGGGCCCAAAAAAAAAAAAGAAATACAGTCCATAGATTGAATGGGTTAGCTTTATTATCCATTGAAAAGGATATGGTGGACAAATTTGATTATGCAAGCTTCATTAGTGATTTTGCAGCTAAAAATGTGAGAAGGGTAATGTTTATGTGATAGTTGGTTCAATTATAAATTGGATATTGCTAAACTATAAAACAACAAGACCAGATTTTTTTTTTTGTGAGTATTTGTAATGATTGCTTCCCATCTTAATATATGAAAGTAAATTTTTGTTTATAATTTTAGTAATTATATGTGCAAGTACATTTTTTGTGGTTATAAACAAATAAAAAAGTTGTAACTTGCCGTTTTATCCATAATTTTTTTTTTAATATAAGAGAGACCCCATTTTCAAAATTCGCCTTGAGCCCTCCTAAATCTTAGGACCGGCCTTGACATCCACTAAGTATATTACAGTGCTCTTGGAATGTGGTTTTTTTTTTTTTTTTTGGATACAGGTTTTGGTGTAAAAAACCTTGCACCAAAAAAATAAAATAAAATAAAAAAATAGTTCACCCAAAACTGTGGATTAGTTCAATTTGGGTTAATCAATTCCTGGTCAATCATAGAGCCAGAGGGGCAACTAAACAAGGTTTATGTGGGGAGGAATGATCTCATCCTAGGTATGTAATGAGGAGGACAAAGAAATCCAGTCTAATGCTTCACTGTATTTTCAGTGTCCCACATAAATGAGAAGACTTTTTAGCCCCTGAATTTTATTTTATTTTTATGGGTTTAAGCCCTTAATTAAGAGTACTTTAATTCAGTTCATATAAAAAAAAGAAAGGTTTATAAATATTTATCTTTATACAAAGCTATCCGATGTGACACTGGAATTTCAAAATTATGAGCTATAATAGTTTTTTTTTTTTGGTATTGGTTTGAATTGTGTATAAGAATTAAAAAAAATATATATATTTGCATAACATTAATCATAAACCACTCAGTCTGGTTTTGAGTTTTCAAATATAATTTTTTGATAAATTTTTTTTTCATGTTTTGTTATTTTTAGTGATTTTTTTTTTCATATTTTAGTAATCTTTTATTTTTCTTAGATGCACAGAAAAATAAAATATTTATGGAAAAATCTAAAACAAATCAATAAATATAAAATAAATACATATACTAAATTTATATATATATATTTTTGTATTTAATGAATTTTTTATTGATTATTTTTTAGTCTCAATTTTTTTCCTAAAATGTAAGTACAAAATTTTGATTAAAAATGTTTTTTTTTTTTTGTGTGTGTGTGTGTAACGAGTCCATCATTTGATATGTATGATTATAATCATTTTAGGTAGATAATTATGTGAATATAGATTTGCACAAAAAAATATCATGTGATGAAAATGGAAGGCAATTGGTTGAACAAAATAATAAGGTCAATGGAGTTCTCCATCAAAATTTATTGAAAGATTAAAAACCAACCAAAATGGCATGTTCTCACAATGGCCAACACCCCATTTTCTAAGGGTATTGCCCCCTTGCATGTTAAGAATAAGAATAATGGGTTCATGTCCTTACACCCCATTTATTGTCTCTTTCAATCACAAACAAACTATATTTGATATTACAGTTGGACCCCTTTGATGTTTTGTGGATAAACTTCATTATAGTATCTACATTGTAGTCATGAAAGCTTGACTCCTCCATGCTTCACAATTAAAAATCTCTCTCTTTCTCTTATATGATTTAGATTGATTCTAAACAAATTTTATATAATATACTAATTCAGTATTCTAGGTAAAATTCTGAACTTATTTTCTAGGTAACTAAATTTACTATTTAAGTAGCAAACTTAGAAAAAATATCACAAAAAATATCTTGATAATAAAAATATTTAGACTAAATTTATTATAGATGTGATTCTCACTGTATCAAATTTGAATCTATATAGTAAAAAATACTTCTTAGATCCGTAACTTTTTTTGGGTAAATTACATCGACCTCCCTTGAAATTTGAAAAAAAATCACAATTTTAACAAAATTACACTAATCTCCATTTTAGTAAGGTTAAAAAGACCAAAATTAATATATATGGTATAAAAACACAAAGATACACAATATAAAATATACATTTCAATGTAAAATATATGATAATATCATTTTTTTTTATTCATATGGCTAATAAATTTATGATGAAAAAGGGGCCAAATTTTATATAAATTAAAACTTTCGAGGTACTCAGTGTAATTATGCAAATTTATAGAACTTATTACATTTCCTTTAAACCTCAAGAAAGTCAGTTTGTAATTTACCTTTTTTTTCTTCAATTTTTTTTTTTATTGTCCTTGAAATGATAAAACCAAATATATGGCCCAAGTACTAAAAAGAGAAGGGTGTCAACTCAGACCCAACTGTGATTTATAGAAAAGTAAATAATTTTTTTTCCAGAATAATGTGGTTTCTTATGATTTTTTTATTTTTATTTTTATATTTCTAATCAATACATTTAACTTCAACCTCACACCTTCTAAAATGTGATTAACACATGATTTTAAATTTATTTGTTTTTTTTTTTTTTTGATAACTCAGGTATCCCCACAGCCGAAGCATGGGACTAATCCTAAGGGCCCTGGAGGTAACGACCGGGCATAACCCCCAGTGGCCCGCACAGCAGCCGAGCGGGGGGTGGGTCGAACTTGAGACCTCCAGGAGGAGCAAACTCTCAGGCCCCAGGTTTCCGCCCTCACCCACTAGGCCACCCTTGCGGGTTTAAATTTATTTGTTTTGTACAATCATTTTCCAATACAAAAATGTGTTGAACATGAGAAGTAAAGTTACAGAGGAAGGTGACAAATGAAGGAAAAACATTGGGCCCTATGTAAGAGTCTGCCTATGAAGAGGATAAAATTATGGGCACATGATCACATGGCTTTGCTCATGACTACTTCTTTGACAATGAGAGCTTTTGCTAATGCTTGGGGACCCTTTACTTGCAAGATATTAATTTTAGTCTCATAACATTATCAATGATGTGTCAAATCTCATACTAAAGCCATAATTTAACATTAGAGCACAAAAGTTTATATTTCATTTGTATTTTTTTATATATACATATATTTTCTTTTTAAATTTATAATCCAAACACAGCCTAACAATATGATAAAAATTGATATTTTGCTATACTCAAGTGCCAAATTTTGACAACTTTGACTAGTTGAACTTTTGGCAAAAATTTACATAGTTGTCATTTGATCTATTTATACAAAATTTATAACAAGAATAATATGACGATTACCTTATTAAAAACAAAATCCATTCAATAGGCTTTTGATTTGAACAAAAAATGACATATGGTTGCCACATAATTTTAATTTAAAATATTGTATGAGTTTTTTTTTTTTTTCTTCATAGCACCATTCTTTTTTTTTAACTTTCAAAATTTACAATTAGACAATCATGATCATGTCGTAGGGTAAAAAAATTAAAAAAACGATATTTGCACAATTAAATAATATTTACTAAAAATAATAATTTAATATTATAAGATGTTAAATTTTAATTTTAACAATAGCTATTAAAGATGCTCTTAGGAGCCTTTGATATAATTATTATTCTTTCTCATACATGTTCTCTTCTCTCTCATGCAAATCCAATCCCCCAATCATATTGCTCGTACTATGCTTGCAAGTGCCTATAATGTGTTAGTTATTCTGGTTTATTTTTTAAAAAAATTGTAAACTATTTTTTTTTTTTTTTTATATATATATTGTGTGGTCAGACTCAAGAGGCTGCACATATATATATATATATATTATATATTATTTTACCCAGCTAAGAAAATTATCATCAGTTGATACTACCTACGGTTGGGCAGTCAAGGGGAGAATCCAATGCAGCATATTGCCAAAACTTCCAGCTGATCAAAGACTCATCCCAACCCCTTCTCATAATTGATAATTTGACATTAATATTATTTTTTAATCTTAGATTTGTGGAGAAAAAAATAATAAAATTTATTTGGATAAATTATTATTATTATTTTGTTTCTCTATATTCCGATTTAAATTTCACTTTGGTATTATTTCAATTTAAACAATTTAGTGCTTACACTTTACGTTCAGTTTCAATTTGATATTTTCATCTAAATTTTTGCTAATTTATTTATTTATTTTTTGTTTGCATACCCAAGAAATTGATAAATGTTACAAAATCATTAATTTTAATGGAATAATCGAATTAAAAGTAGAATTAAAAATATAAGGATCAAAGTGTTCGATTTTAAAGAATAAGGATAAAAGTGAAATTAAACCAAACTATAAAGAGACTTGCCAACTAAAATAACAATAAGCATTCACAGCCAATGTTCTTTTGGGTTAATAATATCTTGGGGCTGGCTTCCCTCCAGTCCGACACGGATTGAAGGGTACTGTAGGGTTCGTGGAGGCTCATCATGGGTGCCGTTTCGATAATTAGAACTGTTAATATGTAGAACTCATCGAGTACTATATGTCTATAAAACCTCACGTTGATCAGATATCGATAATTATGTGATCAAATCAGTTTTGTATAAAAAAAATAGACGGTAAAATAATAAACGGTTGACAGAAATCTAATCCAATGAGATAGCTATCGATATCAAATCAACACGATTTTTTACAAACATATAGTACTCGACGATTTTTATACATTTAACGGTTTGGATTATCGAAATGAGACCTGTGATGAACCCCCACGTGTCCAATAGTACCCTCCAATCCGTGATTGGACTGGAGGGAAGCCTAGTCCTAATATTTTTGGTCGTTAATGTATGCATTTTGTCTCATTTGGTTCTAACATTTCAACTAGTTCTATCTTAAGTGATCTTGGAGTAGATATGGTCAATATTCCTTCTTAGAATCATATATATTTTTGAAATATCAAAAAAATAATAATAATGTAAAAGTATCCATAATTTTGATAATTTTGTTCCAAAAATACTTCTTATTGTCAGTATGAATATTGACAGAATCAGCTATGTAGATCACTTTAACAAGTATTTTGAGGCTAAGATTGATACAATTAAAACATTTTGGGACCAAAAAGATATAATGTACCAAAAGTGTAAATAACCTTTTTCATTTTCTTATTGTTTGCCATGTTTGTTCTTTTTTCCTTCGTTTTATTTAATTTATTTTTTTGGTCTGGAGGGAGAAGATTTCAAAAGTGTGTTTGGACCGTTTGGTAAATTATCATTGTCTTCTGGTGGGAAACTCGTTTTCAGAATTTGAATTCATTTGTGAGGTTTCTTTTCTTTCTGTTGGAAAGGTAAAAAATTTGAGTGCAGTGACCTTCCTTGAGAACACAGGTTAAAACTTATTGTAACGGTCAAATAATTGAAATAGGAAAATGTTTTTATTTTTATTTTTTAAACTTATGAAAAATAATACTAGTGAATGTTCCTAGGGCATTAGTATCAAGATTTTGGAAAAAAATGTATTTAAAAAATCGTTAAAAGAACAAGGAGAGTTTTGAAATTGATATATAGTTTTTTTGGTGTGTGTGTGTGGTGTTCTTCACCATTTTAAAAAATCTTTTTGTTATCCCTGCATTTTAATCTTCAGATACTTAGAAAAAGGATGAGGTGATCTAAAACTCAAGTTTGATTTTTTTTACGCACTCAAAAAGTGTGAGTATTACACACATTTTGATTGATGTAAAATAACGAAATTTACAATTTTAAGAGGAATTAACACTTTTTAGATACAAGTCCACATTTTTACAGTAATCATGTATCTTATATTTTGTTTACAAATTTTTGGAATGCGTTAACAAAATTATTTTTTCAAATGTGACATTTGCTGAAACATAATGACATGCGAAAAAATAAATAAATTTATGGAACTTATAGATTGGTCTTATTGACCAAACTTATTTATCTTTTAGTCTTACTTGTTTTTTTTACTTATTAATATCCAAAAAAGTGTAGGGATAAAATAAATATGTTAAGACAAATTGGTGCATTAAAAAAATGTGTAGGAACTATAAGTATTTAAGTCCATTACATAGGACTTTCTCGTAATTTACCCAATTTTTTTATATCAAATTTATGTCCATCTATTTCCAAATGAAAAGCATATCAAAATGATTTATTATTTTAAATTAAAATGCCACTATTATATCGTTCTCTTATAAATTTAAAAATCCATTTTTTTTTTTTTTTTGTTTATTGCTAAAAATCAAGGGCACTTTACTTACCACGGTATAGGCTATAAATACAGGAGGTACATGGATTGGATTTTCCCATGCACAAACTCTCTCTTACTCACAATCATAAAACTCTCTCTCTCTCTCTCTCTCTCTCTCTCTCTCTCCTAGTTTTGTTACTTATAGTGAGTTTCTCTGAAGTTCAGCTGAGACTAAAAAAACAAAAAAAATGGTGTCAAAGGTAGAAGGCATGAAGAAGGGGCAAGAAGAAGAGCAACAACACAAGAAGGGTAGACAAAGTCATCTACAACAGATGATACAGTGCAACAAAGGGAAAGCTAGCAAGTTCAAGAGGAGCTCCTCCAATCTTCAAGAAGATGGTGCTTCTTCTGCTATTCTTCTCCTAGCTTGCTTAGCCTTTTCTCCCCCTTACTATACATAATTTCATCTCTCTCTCTCTCTCTCTTTCTGTGTGTGTCTAGGATTTCCATGTAGTTAGTTATTATCAGTGATCGTTTTTGATCACCCCTTTTTCTCTTGTATTGTAAGACTTCAATTTTCTGCTTGTTTCGTTTGCTATAAATTTCATAAAATCTATTAAGTTCTCAGTCCTATTTCTTTCTCTTATAATTGCAATGGAAAAAGTGCTATTTACTCAGAATTTGTATCATGAAAATTGTTCCAAAAGTATATATATGGTGTAAATTTAAAATTAGTGTAATGTGAGCTATACTCATAATGAATTTGGTCTATTGATGTAGTTTTTAAAATATTTTTTACAATTTTTATTTGTTTATTTATTTATTTTGTTGGGTATATAGCATTGTTTGATGCTATGCAAATATTTCTTGTCCTAAAGCATAGACGAAGACTACACTAGACTGATCAGATCATGGAGTTCAAAACCCGCGCAAGTAATTTAGTGATAAAAGATAAAACTCGGGATAAATTGTTGACTCATATATATTAGATTTGATCCTTGTTAGTATCTCCGAATAGTAATTCTATAACCATAAGAATAAATCACAGAATGAATCACAGAACACTCACGATGGCTCCACTCCTTTGTGAACGTTTTATGATTTGTTTATCTTTTTTTCTATGTTTGAGACATGTGATTTGTAGGTGATTGTGAGTTTACCCAGCAGGCCATAAAGTAAAAAAAAGTCTAATCACAGAGGGGTAATTTTTGGAGTTAGACCTAAGGAGTCGAGATTTCAGAGGTTACTACTAGGTGGTTGTTATAGTCGGGGATTCGAACCCTCACTGCTGACACTAGGTATGGTTCGCCCAGGTTTGAAAAGTTCATCTTACCAACCATATATGCTGTTGCCCAAATGACTGACCCTGACAAGAGTGAAATCTAAAATCTCAAGACTTATGCCCCAAAATCTTATCACGTGCCGCATCCAACGTGTGACTCAGTCTTCGAAAGTTAAAAAAAAAAAAAAAACTGTCATGAGTGGTGGTGCTTTCGCAGGTACATTTGATCTACAGAGAAATGGTACAAATTGCTAACTTGGGTGATCAAAGTTCAACAAAATATCATGCAAGTCCAAATCAAGTTCAGTGATCACTGTACTTGTATTAATTGCACTTATTCTTACTTCGTTGCCAAATTACTTGGAACACATTCAGGTGGTGCTTTATTCTCCACTTGATAGAGTTTTTAAAGTCACAGAGGTCATTCAAAAATGGCTGGTAATGAAGATAAGGATCATGATCATTCAACCATCTTATCAATATAGAAGATTTTTATATAACATGTTGGATCCAATTTTTGGAGTGAAGGTATTTTAGTATTTTTCATTTATATCTTATCACAATTTTTATGTATTTATAGTTGAGTGGAAGACGACTATGTTGTATCTATTGGATTGAGTTTCATCATCTTTCCGAAAATCAATTAGGGATAGAAAGGACTTTATTTATGTTTTTTTGTGACATTCGACATCTCGCCCTTAAGCCTATTTTAAGAGCAATTGTAGGAAGTGCAATTGTGCCATTGTGTACCAAAAGTATTTTGTAATTGATTATAACACAAATCACAGCAATCATTGACACAATCTTACTTTTGGAGTGAATCATATAAATATTTCTGTTAATGTGTGTTTGTTTCGTTTTTTGTTTTGCGTCTCAATAAGCCTTGTTTGGAAATATGAGTTCGTAGTTAAAAAGTCATTACAAATTATCATTTCACTCATTTCTATTTTTTACACATTTTTTTTTTATAAAAAATAAAAAAAAAATCAATTAAAATAACTAATTTTCAAACGAGATGTATCAAATTCTAACAATACATGTATGAGACAAAGGATTAATCGACACATGGATTCACCATATATGATCATTCAACTATTAGTTATGTGACACAAGTATGAGACAAAGAATTAATTGACACATGAGTTCACCATATATGATCATTCAACTATTAGTTATGTTATAAACGCAAAAGAATTTGCCAAACTAAAAATGCAAAAGTGAGACAAATGGTAAATTTAATGTGAGATCACCGTATGTTAGACCCTTATCTGTTTCACGTTTATACTATTCAACATGGCTTGTCATCACCTACCATGACATCACTATCATCATTGTCATGAAGTGTAATATATACACGTTAGGTCTGCGGAAAATATAATCAAAAAAAATATTTAAAATTTATAATTAATAAATAACTTAGATTGATTCTTGATATTGAGCCACAACAAGTACTTTCAATATGGACCATAATGCTATATTTGATTGGAGTATTTGTGGAGAAATTTAGAAAGAGAAATAAAAAATATAAATAAAATATGAATAAAATATACATATATTTAATGTAGTTTCACACATCTTTTTTCTTTTCTTTTTCAAATCTCTCACTAAATCTTCTAATCAAATACAACGTAAATCTCTTATTTTGAATAATTTTTAAAGTATATTTCCTGAGTTTGGACACTTTTCCATAGAGCAACGATACATCCCTCTAATTTTGAAATTCTAATTGAGTTTTAATGATGTGATAAAGAATGAAAAAATAAAATCAAGACTAAAACATCACACCACAATAAAATTCACTCATATTAAAACTCATTAAAACTCATTTATTAGAGTTCCAAACCATTTCACTTTTTCCATGTATAAAGGAATGAAAATGGTTCAACTAGGCATCCCAATAATAATCTGCAAATTTAGGATGCACATGGTGGTCACTGCAAAACACATGGGGATACTCAGCAGCCCAATAATAACATGCATAGGATCCTATCGGCTACAATGCAAGTCAAGTAATTCTTTCATGAATTTTTTGAAGGTAAATGCACCCTTATGCGGAGAAATTGTTTACTGTTGATATTAATGTAAAAAATGTTTTGAAAATAGTTAAAATCACGATGATGTGGTGTTTTTCTTATTTATTTATTTTTTGTTTAATTTGGTTTTTGGTCGTGTTTTTTAGACTCTATCAGTGTTATGATGTAATTTATCCATTATGTAGTTGTAACTTATGATTTATCTTAAACATATTTTATTATCAAATTCTTATGATCGATTTCTACTTTTGTAGTAGGATTATGAGTAGGAATGGCAATGGGGCGGGGCGGGGCGGGGCCTGGGATCACCCTCTCGATCCTCGATGGTAAGAATGTCCCCGTCCCCGGCCCCGATCCCCGACGGGGAACTTATTACCATCCCCGTCCCCGTCCCCGTCCCCGTCCCCGTTCTGGGATCAGGTTTTTCCAATCCCGAAATTCCCTGGATCCAAAAAAAAAAAAAAAACAAACAAACAAATAGTAGTAACAACAACATCCTTAACTTCAACATCATCAACAACAATATCATCAAACAACATCAACAACACACAAATCTGAATAGAGAGAGACAGATTTAAGTAGAGAGAGAGAGAGAGAGATCCATCTGCTCAGATCTGGCCTGGCAGAGGGAACGTCGTCGTCGTCGGAGGAGAAGGAGGCGGTCCTCGTCGTCGTCGTCATCGGAGGAAGAGGAGGAGGAGGAAGAGGAGTTGGCGCTCGTCGTCGTCGTTGTCGGAGGGTGTGATTCGATGGAATGTCGTCGTTGTCGTCGTCGTCAGAGGGAACGTCGTCGTCGCTTGTAGACACCTTATTCGGCAATGATTCTGTAGACACCTTATCTGCCATTGATCTTCATCACAGGATCTACACAGCAGAGAGAGAGAGAGGGAAAGAGGCTGAGAGAAGTGAGTGTGATGTGAGTGAGAGAGAGGGCCTAAACATATAATATAATATATATATATATTATAATAACTATACGGGGATCAATCGGGGCGGGGGCGGGCCGGGACCGGGATTGGGGAACCTATCCCCGTCCCCGGCCCGAAAATCATCGGGGATTTAATTTTCAATACCATCCCCGGCCTTATGGGGATAATTTTCGGGAAAAAACCGTTCCAATCGGGGTTGGGAGATTGGGTCCCCATCGGACCGGGTTTAAATTGCCATCCCTAAGCATGAGTCGTGCGTCTAGATTTTTTTCATAATTTTACTCCTTTGTGCTTTTTTGCTCTAGTTTTTTTCTTTATTTGGTGTAAGTTTTATTTGTTGGATGGACTCTTCTATATGAGTCATTTTGACTTGCCTCAATGAAAATTTCTTCTGATAAAAAATAAAAATAAAAACCAAAATCACGTCATTTTGGTACACTAAATTTTTTATTTTTATTTTTCCACATTTTTTTTAGTTCTTAATTGTTTTTAATTTTTTTTTAAAACTTTAATCCCTCATGTTTCAATTTTTTTAATGTCTAAAAATTAATTTATGTTCAAAATTAATAGAACATAATACATTGATAATTACATGATATAAAAATATTTTATTATATATGACTCACATCTCTTATACAAACCTAAACCCTAATATAATAATAGAATCTTGGTAATAAGTGTCCTAAGGGTACAAGAAAAAGACAAAATAATTGTAGAACCAAATACACCTTTTATTAATTTTATAACATTTTTTGCTTTTTAATTTTTTTACTATTTTCAAAGCACTTTTTAAACTAATCCCAACATTAAATAATGTATGAGGGGCACTCGTTAGTATTGGTGGGAGTGGGGTGCAAACCACTTATGGTGATTCACAATGAGAGGATTAACACCGAACCAAACTCAATTTAAATTCACTCAAATAATTTTAAAAAACAAACAAAGCATGAACTACAATCTTCTCTCTTTTTTATTTTCTTTCTCCCACACACTGATCTCTACGATACATAGGTTATTTATAGATAAATTAGACAATGTAAAAACATTAAATGCAAATGCAGCTGAGGCTATAAATTTCAAACGGTTGCAGTCAGCCATTGTTGAAAATCTTGATTTCAGCCTCCATGCTTCTACTCTTAGCTAGGTCGGTGGAAAAGAAAGATTTTCATTATAGGTTGGCGGTGAAGCAAGATTACTTCACAACGTCCCCCCCTTAACCTTGATTCTCCATGCTGCTTCATTTCAAGCATAATCTTCATCATGTTGAGCAGATCATTTTTCAATGACTTCGTGAAAATATCTGCAAGCTGATCTTGAGACTTGCAAGAAAGTAACTCCACCTCTCTCTTTTTCACATGCTCTCGGATGAAATGATAGCGTGTATCACTATGCTTACTTCTTTCATGATAAATTGGGTTCTTTGCTAATGCAATTGCTGAGCAATTATCAACATAGATCTCAGTAGGATTTTCTTGTGGAAATCCTAAATGCTTCAGCATATTTTTTAACTAAATTGCATGACACACAGCTGAGTTGGCTGCAACATACTCAGCTTCGCAAGTTGATAGTGTCACAATAGCTTGCTTCTTGGACGACCAAGTGAACATTGTATTTCCCATAAAAAAAGCAAATCTAGTTGTACTCTTTCGTTCATCTAAGTCATGTCCCCAGTCACTATCTGAATAGCCAACAAGACTGAAATTATCAGTTGGTTTATAGAATAAACCATCATCGATTGTAACTTTGATGTAGCGAAGAATTCTCTTTGCTGCATAAATGTGTGACTGATCCAGTGTTTCCATATATCTGCTAATTAGTCTTACTTGAGTACGTTTGGCCTGGTGCAAGTAAGATAGCGAAGACTTCCAACGAAGCTCTTGAAATAAATTGGATCCATATCACCCACCTTTGTACCTTTTTTGAGCTCCACTCCACTGTCTACAAGAGTGTTCACTGAATTGCAATTCTCCATTCCATATCTCTTGAGAATCTCCTTGGCATACACTTTGGGAAATAAAAATTCCATCTTTTCTTTGTGCCACTTCAATGCCGAGAAAATGAGCCATCAATCCAATATTTGTCATTTCAAATTATTGGACCATGCTTCTTTTAAATTCTTTAAACATGGTTGGATTGTTTCCAGTGAAAATTAGATCATCAACATAAAGACAAGCAAGCAACATGCTTCCATCAGCTTCCTTCTTCAAATATAGTGCGTGCTCATATGGGCATTTTTCAAAACTATTATCATGAAAATACTGATCAATTCTAGTATTCCATGCACGCGGAGCTTGCTTCAATCCATAAAGTGTTTTCTTCAATTTGTGCACTTTGTCTTCATGCCCATTCTGAACATACCCCGAAGGTTGTTCAATATAGATTTCTTCTTCAAGAAAACCATTAAGAAATGCAGATTTCACATCAAGTTGATAGATTTGCCACTTGTACAGGGCAACCAAAAAAATCATTAGCCTGATAGTCTCCAACCGGGTAACTGGAGCAAACACATCTCTATAATCAATTCCAGCTCTCTGCTTGTAACCTTTTGCCACTAATCTTGCCTTGTAGCGTTGCACTTCGCCTTGTGCATTCCTCTTTGTCTTGTATACCTATTTCACTCCAATGGATTTGTGCCCCTCCGGTAGATTGGTAAGCTTCCATGTGTCATTTTTCTTAATGGAATGAATTTCTTCATCTATTGCTTTCTTCCATTTATCTTCTTGGATGGTTTCTGAGAAAGTAAGTGAATCACTATCTGCGAGTAGGTAGAACAAATTCAAATCTTCTTCTTCTGTAGCTTCATATATCTCTTGCAAATTTCTTATTGGTGTTAGTTGTTTGAAAAAACTATCATCATCTGATGATGATGATGATGCATCACTTCTGTGAGAAACTGGCGATCTAGGTGTAAGTATTCTATGTGGAGGAGTTTGTGGCTCATCTTGAACTTCTCTTGTGATTTCAATTGGAGTTTTTGATGTTTCATCTTCAAGAATGAGTTCTGCATTTTTAACAACTTCATCTTGATTCCAGTTCCAAGCTTCTTCTTCTTTAAATACCACATCTCTACTCATGATTACCTTTATGGTAATGGGATTATATAACTTGTATCCCATTATTCCGTCTCCATATCCGACAAGGATACATTTTTCTCCCTTATCATCGAGCTTGGTTCTTCTTGCTTATGGAATCTTGGTGTACGCAACACATCGAAATATTCTGAGATGGTTGACACTTGGCTTATGTGAACTCCAAGCCTCTCCTAGAGTCATAGAGTGAAGCCTCCTGGTTGGGCATCTATTTAGTATATACACAGCACATGATACGGCTTCAGCCCAAAATTGCTTGGGCAATCATTTTCCTTTCAACATGCTCCTTGCCTATCTAAGATTGTGCGATTCTTCCTTTCAGCAACACCATTCAGTTGTGGCGTATAGGATGGTATTGTTTGATGCTTGATTCTATGCTCTTTACAAAATCTTTTAAAAACATCATATGTATATTCTTCACCTTGATCTAACCGCAATGTCTTGATGTAGTAGCTGTTTTGCTTTTCTACAAAAACTTTGAATTCTTTGAAGATACTGAACACCTCCGACTTTCTTTTAAGAAAATACACCCATGTCTTCCAACTACAATCATCATTGAAGGTGAGAAAATATCTATTCTGTCAATTTGACATTGGCTTCAATGGACCACACACATCAGTGTGCACTAGCTCCAGCGGCTTTGTTGCTCTCCACTTCACTTCTTTGGCAAAGCTAGTTCTGTTATGCTTTCCAAGAATGTAGCTTTCACAGACTTCATTAGTATGAGCAATATGAGGGAGCCCTTTCACCATATTCTTGCTTGACAATAGCTTCAAGCTTCCAAAGTTGAGATGTCCAAACCTCAAATGCCATAGTCAGTCTTTGTCTTTGATGATGGCACTTAAACACTTCGGAGCATCATGTTGGATGTTCAATGCAAACATCCGATTCTTGGACATTCTCACCTGAGCGATCAAATTACCATGATTGTCTTTAATGGTAAGATGACAATCTTTCATGCTGATGTCGTATCATTTCTCTAGGAGTTGTCCCATACTCAAAATGTTGTTCTTCATGGCAGGAACATAATAAACATTAGAGATGTAATCATGATCTCCATTCTTGAGCTTGATCAGAATATTGCCTCTTCCTTTCACTGGAGTCATTAAAGAATCACCAAATGAGACTTGTACTTGTACAGTCTCATCAAGCTCGACGAACAACTCTCTTTTACCACACATGTGATTACTGGCTCCCGAATCTAGATACCAAACATTATTTTGGTTTTCAGTATCTCCATGGTGGACAAACAGGACTGTAGGTCTGACTTTGTTTGTTTCTTACTCGACAAAATTTACTTGCTCTCTGGCTTCTGTTATTGCTCTATTTCAGCATTCATTGCTGTAATGCTCAAACTTGTGGCAATAGTAACACTGAACATTGCTTTTGTTAAATCCTGGTCGGTTGTTGTAACCACTTCCTTTTTCTTTTGCTCTTCCTCTTGGAGTAAAGTGTGGTTGACTTCTTTCTCCTTCGGCTAGACCTCTTCCGCCTCTTCCTAAAAAACCAGAACTTCGGTTATTGTAACCACGACCTTTTCCTCGGCTTCGTTGTGATGTTCCCCCTTGTTCGTTTCTGTCATCTCTGAAAGATAGCTTTGATTGAAGAACTTGCTCTAGAGAACTTGAGGGAGTCTTCTTGTTGATCCTTTGTTCATGAATCTCAAGTGTACCTATCAGCTCATCGGTGGTCATGGCACTGAGATCTTTGGGCTCTTCTATTGCTACAACCATGTGATCGAACTTGGGACTGAGTGATCGTAGAATTTTCTCTATCTCTTGAAGAGATTCGATATTCTCTCCATATCTTCTAATCTGATTAACAATGGTTAATGTTCTGTTGAGGTATTCAGAAATTGACTCATTCTCATTCATGTGCAATATCTCAAATTCACCACGTAGCACCTGGAGTCGAACTCTGATCATTTTTTCAATTCTATGGTGTGAATTACGAAGAATACTCCATGCCTCTTTAGAGGTTGCTGCTGCTGAAATCTTCTCAAAGCTTAACTCATCAATGCCTTGATAAAGTAGATATAAGGTTTTTTTTTATCTCTCTTCCTTGAATCTTTTAACGCCGTCTTCTGAGCTTCATTTAAATTTTCTTCATCTTCTAGAGTGGCTGGCTCGTCATATCCTCGATCCATTAACTTCCACAAATCTTGTGAGGCTAGTAGGACTTGCATTTGAATACTCTAATTTTCATAGTTCTCCTTGCTGAGTTTTAGAAACTGGGGCTAAAAGAAATTGTTTGTGTTGGCCATGTATTGACTTTAAGAAATCTGCAAATTTTCAGGATATAATTTGCAAATTCTGACCATACCGATGGGTCTGAAATATTCTAAATAGTTGGAAAGCACTATTGGATCACCAAAAACGGACTTCAGACGGCTTAGATCCAGCCAAAATAGTTGGATGGTTCAGATCGGCTGAATCTGGAACTTCTGAAAACCACCGGATAATTTCTCTGGATCGGCTAATGTCAGCGTGATGTCAATGGCTTGACGGCGTGGCTCGGCTCGGATTGACGTTAGCAATGATGTCATCAATGACACCAGCTTTTGGATACGGATCCAGATCTGGATCCGGGCTAATGGATCGGATCAGATCGAATCGTACGTCAGATGGGTCGGACTGTGCAAATCCGAGCGGAGAAGACGGGTGGCAGCGTATGGGCGCGTTATTACGCGTGGTGACGGTGTCGACTGCGCGTGCGGTCTCTATGGAACTCAGTTTTCAACGTGGTTTCTTGTAGTGTGATCATCTTGATAAGAACTACACACTCATGTGATCAAAAGTAGATTTCAACAACTTTGATTTTTGGGCAAAATTTGAAACGATGCTCTGTTCTTGAAAATTTTACAGAATGTCTGCAAATTCAAGCTATTTTCAGCTCTGATACCACTGTTGGTGGAAGTGAGGTGCAAACCACTTATGGTGATTCACAATGAGAGGATTAACACTGAATCAAACTCAATTTAAGTTCACTCAAATAATTTTGAAAAACAAACAGAGCATGAACTACAATCTTTTCTCTTTTTTATTTTCTTTCTCCCACACACTGATTTCTACGATATATAGGCCATTTATAGATAAATTAGACAATATAAAAACATTAAATGCAAATGCAGCTAAGGCTATAAATTTCAAATGGTTGCAGCCAGCGATTGTTGAAAATCTTGATTTCAGCCTCCATGTTTCTACTCTTAGCTAGGCCAGTAGAAAAGAAAGATTTTTATTATAGGTTGGCGGTGAAGCAAGATTACTTCACAACAGTTAGCATTTGCCATAATAATGGAGGTGTTTGCTCTAGTTTATTTTGAGCAGATTACTAATTCTAGCTTTTTAAAAGCTACAAAAGACTGTTTGGGTAAAATTAAAGCCAACAGCTTCAGCTTTCATAGCTTTTTTTTTTTTTTTGAAAAGAAAAACGTTGAAAATCAAAAGCAGTTGGGAGCTGCTTTTGATTGTAGATTATGTGGAGGAAGAGTTCGAATTATTTAAATATCCTTAGTGTTTTGAAGTATTTACTCTTATACCACCTATATATATATTCTTTTTAGCTCTAATCTTCTCTTTGGAAAGAGAAGAACGCAGTAGCAAGTAGCAAAACGCAATAGCAAGACGTGCGGCTCTGGTTTGCTTCGGGCACTGGTTCATTTCCGGTGACGTGCAACTCTGGTTTGTTTCCGGCTTTGGTTCGCTTCCAGCGACGTGCAGTTCTGGTTCATTTCAGACTTTGGATCTCTTCTCTCTTGCACTCTCGCTCTCTCTATTCACCTTTTTTCCCTTCATCTCTCTTGATTTTTCCTCTTCTTTCTTGCTTTGGATTCAGCATATATGTATATATATATATGTATTGTTTTGGTTATTTATGATTTTGTCTATTTCAAATTTGTTGAAATTGGGGAAAATAAGAATATTTAGGGTTTAGAAAAAATTTGGAAAAATTTTATTCATGCGTTGATGTTAAAAATTTGTGTAGGATGTTGATTGCCATTGCATTGATTTTGGTTTATTAATGTTGGAGATGTGAATTTGGTATTTATGTTATACAATTAGCATCTTGAAGTCTAAAATGTTTTGAAATTGATTTTTGAACAATGAGACTTGTTTGTGCTAATTAAATTAGTACTCCAGAATTCTAGTTCTCTGTATATGATTTGGAGGGCTCATGTATGCTCAAAACCAGAAAAAAGGTGAAGTGATTGGCATGTGCCCTTGAACCCAATCATGCTAGTATCTCCTTCATGCTTTGAAGGAGTGCTTAACACACACACACACACACACACACACACACACACACATATATATATATATATTCCATCTAATATTCAGAATTTTCTTTGACTCCTCAATCACTAGATGAACTTGTATGATGCCTAAGATCATAGATAATGCTCTCAAGAACACAGATTGTAAGGGTTTGTTCAAACCATTGTTGCAATTCAAGTGTTTTTATTGTTATGGTTTGTTTGATAGAAAATGAGTACCTAACCACCATCACAATCTCCAACAACTACAAAGAGTAAGGGAAAAGCTTCCCAAAACTCCTAACCCTTACAAGGTTTAAAGGCACATTAAGACACAAAATCCATTGATTTTTTTGTCAAACTTTGTGTGGAGCAAGTGAAAGTAGGTCACAGACCTGGTACGCTCTTAGATAGGATTGGTTGGGAAGCAGTTATTAACAAGTTCAAAATTGCAACTGGAAAGTCATATGTTTGCCTTTAGCTTAAAAATCGTTGGGATACCTTAAAAAAAGAGTGGGGTCTTTGGAAAAATCTGTTGAGAGGTGAGACTGAGCTGGGGTTAGATCTCTTGACTGGAGCTAACATAGCATCTGATGATTAGTGGAATTTGAAGTTACAGGTCAGTAAATTATGTTAATTTTTTTCCTTGCTCATTTGTACTTGAGCTTTATGATTTATATATTTGTAATTATTTGTTCGCATTTTGTTAGAGAGGTATCCTGATGTGGCCAAATTTCGTGAGAAGCCATTGACATTGGCTGATGATATGGACATACTATTCTCTGATGTTTCTGTAACTGGTGAATGGGCATACACCCTAAGCTCTAGAGTGTTTCTTGACATTGAAGGATCTCACACCCCACTTGGTGATGATACTGATGCGGAAATCCATCCGTCTGAATTGAGCAACCAATGTCGTCGCCAAAAAGATGGTCCATCAAAGAAGCAAAAAAAGAACAAAAAACAATCGACTGTCGGTGAGTTGAGTAAGACACTTAAATGCATTGTCGATTCTGTCGATGCATCATCTTCAACTGGTACATAGAATGCTGCTATGCAAAATATGCACACAATAACTGAGTGTTTGGCTAAGATTAGCACAATCTCTGGTGTTAGTGAAGACGATGACCTTTTAGCTTGGACTGCAAGATTGTTGTTCATGAAACCCTCACTCCGTGAGTCTTTCATGGCTTTGCCTAATGATGTGTTGCGTTTGAAGTTTATTAATCTTGAAATTGCTTTGGAAAAGGCTTGCATTCCTGGTTATCGTGATTAGATCATTGTGCATTTTTTTAAAAAAAGAAAAAAAGAAACGACATTAGGTCTATCTTCAATTGAAAGAGTGCTTGATGTTGTATTTATGTTTGCCTCATGGGCAGATTTAATTTGTGCTCTCACAAGTGGAATAGGAAATATTGTTGCAAGTTGAATTTGTCCACTCACGGGTGGAATAGGAAGTATTATTGCAAGTTGCATTTGCCTACTTGTGTGCCATGTGATTATTTTTCCTTACAATTCCAAGTCACAGGCTTTAGCTATTATTTGTCCATTTGCCTGCAAGATTGGAAAGCAATTTTAAAAAAATATTATTTTAAATGATGGTCATTGAAATGACACTGTCGATATACTTTCATGGTGAACTTGTTTGCCACTCTGAATTGTTAAACAACCAAGAGGCATTCAATCTTTGCAGGTATTCTGCTGATGTTTGTCTAATTTTATTTCTTGTTTATATATATCCTCTAATTTTATATTTATTTTATGTGTTAAATTAATTTCTTATTGAATGAATGTGGTACTTGACCTCAATTTCTATACAGTATAAAAAGATGGACAATTTCAATGATGATGGTGATTATGATAATGATGACAATGTCGCTGGATTTTCACAACAACCAAATCATCCATATGGGAATCCCTATGTAATGGCAGCAACAGTGGCAGGAACAATTTATGCAAAAAATTACCTAAATAAACAACCATGTAGGACATCTGTCCTCACAAGACATCAATGGATGTTAGAATTGCAACATGGTAATGCTACAAGAATATATAAAAATTTTAGAATGGATAGGGATGTTTTTTTTATCAATTGTGCAATTTATTAAAGACTAACTATGAACTACAAAGTGGGAAAAAAGTTGGGGTTCAACAACAAGTTGCTATTTTTTTGTTTATTGTTGGTCAACATGCAAACAATAGAAATGTTCAAGAAAAATTTCAATTATCGAGTGAAACTATTTCAAAATACTTCCACTCTGTTTTAAAAGCGTGTGTGAAAATGTCTGTGGATTGGGTGAAGCCTTGGCAGAGAAATGGGGTCCATCCGTACATAAAGAATAGCAAAAAATATTACCCTCATTTTAAGGTTACTAGAAATACTCTCTCTCTCTCTCTCTCTCTCTCTCTCTCTCTCTTAAAATGCATTAGGGCAATTGATGGAACATATATCAAAGCTCATGTGGAAGCAAAATACTTACCCTGTTTCATAGGTAGGAAGGGATACACTACACAAAACATATTGGCAGTGTGTGACTTTGATATGTGTTTCATCTTTTGCTTGCCTGGTTGGGAGGGAAGTGCACATGACACGCGAATTTTTTGGGGATATAGTTAGGAATCCAAACGATAATTTTCCATATCCAGAAGGAGGTATGTATGTAACACAAATCAAGATTTATTCGTTTATTCTATATTAGTTATATTTGTAATGAGTTCATATTTTACTGTAGATGAGTATTATTTAGTTGATTCTAACTATCTAAACACAAACGGTTATCTTGTGCCGTACAAAGGAGAGATTTATAATTTAACTCAATTTGACCATCGGCCTGCTCAAACTGCATATGAAAGATTCAACAAAACACATTCATCACTTAGGAGTGTAATTGAAAGATCATTTGGTGTTTGGAAAGCAAGATGGCATTTTATGAAAGATATTCCATGCAATTACGATTTTGTTTGTCAATGGCAACTTGTTTGTGCTACCATGGCAATCCACAACTTCATTAGACGAACTAATTTAAGGGATATTGCATGTGACTCCTATGATAAACATACTGAGTATGTCCTTGTTGACGAGGAAGCAGTGCTAGGGAAAAGCCGACATGGGCATCCGGTTTGTAATTATGATTATGAGATGGATTCGAGAAGATATGAGATTTTAATGTCAACTTGTCAAGGAAATAATTATTAAAATATAATAAATTTATTTTTGTGTAATGTTTATAACATTGATATTATCTAAAAATAAAATCATTATGTTAATTTGGTGTTGGAATGATCTCTTAACATGTAATTAATAGCAAAAAGTCAAGATAAATTCAATTTACAACTAACAAGAGTAAAAAAGACATTTACACAGCAAAAAGCTACTTCATAACTTATTTAACAAACACTACTCAGCAACTTAAATCTATAATCCAACAGTTGCACTAAACAGATTAACAACTTCTGATTAAAGTCATAAGCTATAATCTATTTTAACAATTACACTAAACGAGGCCAATATATCTTTTATGTCATATGATAGCTAATATGGTATTTTCTGTTTAATTTTAAACAAAAATTAATTTTAGAAGTAAATTAAAAAAAATTTAAAACATGAAGGATGAAAGTGAAAAAAAAATAATCAAGAAGGGGCACAGTGTAATTTAGGCACTATTTGGCATAAACTAAATAAGTCTATTTATTTAAATAAGTGCACTTGTTTTGGTCATATCATTTTTCTACTTTTCTGTATATCTTTTCATAAAAAATATATTTATTTAGATCATCACAAACAATCTCTTACTCAAAAAAAACAAAAAAACAAAACAAAACAGAGCATAGCACAATAGAAGACGCACCTCCGCCGTCGATCCCAGCTCCGGTCACAGCCGCTAGCTCTTCCTTTTCTCCTATACCCCGACTACTACTACCACCACCTCCGGCAACCCCAATTTCTGATATCTTTTATTATGGTTGTAGTTTCATTGATTTTACATTATATACATGCTTGTGTTTGTGTGTGTTTGTGTTGCAGTTAGGGTTTCATTGTTATCAGACTCTAAATTTGTTCGATTGAATTTATGCTATGATATGCTATACTAATTCAACCAATCAGGTCAATAAAAATTGATCAGAATTTTGGGAATTTGATTTGTATATTCTGTTCATCTTGGGCCTTGCAGATTGATCTTCATTAATTTTTCTTGATATCTGACTAATCTTTTTTTTTTTGTGAATGTTCTAGGTTTTTGGTGCTTCCTTTAAAATGTTGAAAATGTCTCACAAAATTTGTTCAATCCATCATATTATGAGATTAGTATATGATTGATTATCCAACTAGATTAGTGAGATACTTAATTTCCTCTTACCCATGCTTATTTTGCAATAGATTTGGAAATATATAATCTCAATTATATGTATATTTTGCATTTTAGTTGTAGGATTAAAAAATTTGTCAATTTTGTTGGATAGAATGACTATTGAAATCTATCTGAATAATAAAATTTGTAACCAGATAATAGAATGTGAGTCCCATAGATTAATAATCCCAATTCATGTTATAATTCCCTCTTGCCAACATTTGTTTTGCAATAGATGTGGAAATATATAATTTCAATTATATGTATGTTTTGCGTTATTAGTTGTAGGATTAAAAAATCAATCAATTTTGTTGGATAGAATGGCTATTAGAATCTAATCTAAATAATAAAATTTGCAACTAAACAATGAAATGTGAGTCCCTGGATTAATAATCCTATTCCATGTTATAATTTGGCGAATCAAACAAGCCCTAAAATATTGGGAAAGACTATGGTACACACCCGTCAAAGGATGTGTACTATATTCACCTTATAACTAAAGAAGAAAATGGTATAATTTTCTACTTTTTGAGCCATAACAAAAAAAATAAAAATTTGTTACCAAACATTACATGAGGTATAACCAAACATTTCAAAATAATATTACAACTAAAAGAAAATTAGTAATAACTAAAGAAGAAAATGACGTAACTAAGGGTTTATATGATATGAGGTGCATAGTGTAGAATTCTTCTAAAATATTACATATACATGAATAGGGTGTGGTTTGCAAATGGAAGAAGAAGGAAGAAGAAGGAAGAAGAAGAAGGATGAGGTCGTTAACGGAGGCAATGGGTAGGGTGTAGGTTATGACTGGGTTGGGAAAGGATCGTCTGAGCTAGATGGGAAGGATGGGAAAATGGCTAGAGATGGGAGTGGTTAAGAAGGATGGAGAAGTCTAACTTTCGAAAATAAGTATAACTTTTTGGGAGAACTATTAATGCCCATTCCAAAAGAGATAAAATTAGGGCAACTATTAGTTTGGCATGAGCTATGTATGTTTATTTATTAATCGTAATTAATATTTGGGTAAATTACATTCACCTTTTTTGAAATTTTAAAAAATATAATTAGTCCATACTTTTACTATAATTACATTGGTCTCTATTGAGATTTTAATTTACATAACACTGAAATTATTTTTTTCAAATAATTTGTTAGTTATATAGATGAAAAGTAGATGTTATCATCTCTATTAAACTAAAATGTATATTTACCTTTATTTATTGGGAAAATTTCATTTTTACCCCTATACTTTGCCTCGATTTTCAAGTATACCCCTAGATTTTGAATAATTTCAATTTTATCCCCAAAGTTTTTGAAATCGTATCAATTTTGCCCCTATTGTCACATTTGAAACTGAAAAAAATTAAAAAAAAATTACATTTTGACCCCAAATTTAAAAAAAAAAAAAAAAAAAAATGCAAATCCATCTCTCCTACCCAAACTCACCCTCTCTCTTTGTAGAACTCTTTGAAAATGTGAAATTGAACCTGTAGAGATGCAAACGCACCCATGAAGCTGAACCAGTAGAGAGAGAAAGAGAGACTCACTCACATCACACACACACACACACACACACACACACACACACACTCTAGAACTCTCTGAAAATGCGGCGACCTTCAACGCCATTAACGTAGCTCCACTTCCTCTTCATTCATTCATTTTTTTCATCTTCATCTTCAATATAACAACCTCATCGTCTTCATCATCTTCACCTCTCTCTCTCTAAACCCTCATTTCTCTCTCTTCTATAACCACCCCACTACTACCACCACCATCACTTCACCACTTACTTTCTCTCTCTATCCTTTTCTCTCTCATTTTCCAGACTTTTATCATCCACCTCTGACATCGACCCAAAAGACCCAAAAACAGAGATTGCCCAATCTATCTCCTTCGAGTTTCTATTTCGTTCTTGGAGTGTGCCTGCTATGGAAGTCTCTAAAGCTCTCTCCCTTACTCAGATGTTATCCAAAACCTTTAGCACTGGATTTCAAGGCTGAGGCGATGATGGTAGTAAAGCCATCTCGAAGGACATCGCCGAAGAAGTGGAGGAGGCAATCACTATCTTTGGCAATCCTTTCTTATTCTTCTTCTGAGACTTCTCAGCTCGTAATGGAGCGCATAATGTCAAAGCCTGTGAGATATTAATAGAATCATCAAAGCCATGTATATATATATATAGACAAATTGTGAGTGCTTTGTTTGTTGGATCTGTGCCAAATTGTCTCTCTTTCTAAAATGGTTCCTATGTTATGGACAATCATATGTTAATTTGGTGATTTCATTCCATATTTCATTGTATTTGCTTGTGGGTTCTTCAAATCTTCTCAAAATTTTGAATTTCAAAATAGACAATTGCACTATCCTATTTTTTTGATTATGTGTTTTTGGGGTTGAAGTTCGTGGGAAAGCCAAGTGTTTCATAAACACACTGGTAATCTTGACAATTTCTCTCTCTTTAAAACCCTATTGCTACTCTATTTTCTTAATAATTTATTAACTTTTAAGTAATCCACAAGCCTCAATGATGTCTATTTGTATTTGTATTTGTATTTACAATGCATGTACAGGAGGATGTAGAATTGAGTGAGTCAGTGTGTGAGTGAATTTGGATTTGAGAGAAGTTGGGTTGGAAAATTGGAGGAAGAGAAAAGATGGTGAGTTTGGGTAAAAGAGGGTGTGTTTACATATTTCTTTTGAAATTTGGGGCCAAAATGTAATTATTTTAACTTTTTCCATTTCAAATATGACGGTAGGGGCAAAATTAATACGATTTCAAAAATTTTGAGCATAAAATTGAAATTATTTGAAATTTTGGAGTGTAATTGAAAATTGAGGCAAAATATAGGGGGTAAAAATGAAATTTTGTTCACCATTTGTATTAGTTTTGACTATTTTAATTTTACTAAATAGGAGCCAATATAATTATGCTAAACTTGCGGGATTTGTTTGGCAAAAAAATTAGGACTAAAAAAGCACAAAAGACAAAATAAGCTAAATAAGATAAAATGTCACATCTAAACCGTAATCATTTTATTTTTTCTTTTACTCCATTCATTCCAAATATTAGTTCGTTATTCTATTTTTCATTGTCCCAAAATATTAGTCTATCTTCAAAAATCAATGACTAAAATAATATGAATATTTTATTTTACCCTTCTTTTAAATTCATTAACAACACAAAAAGTATAATTATAATAATTGATATTCCTAAAAAAAATACTATCAAAGGGTAGTTTTAGAAAATTAATATTTTTAAAGTGTAATAATTATATTATCAAAAAAAGTTAGATTCCCTGAAAGGAACTATTATTTTGGAACGAAGGGAGCACAAAAGTAAAAAAAATTAAAAAAATCAACTTAAACGAACTTTTTAATCCAAAATTTAAAAAATTCCAATTCAGGAAAGCTAACTAAAAAAATCCTAACCAAACAACAATTTATGAATTTAACTATATATATATTTTAAATTTCGAGAAAGGTGAGTGTAATTTGTCTTTAATATTTATAAGCCTCCCGTGGTGACTTATCTGTAGAAATTTGTGTGTAAGTTAATGTGGTAGATTGGTAAGAGCCGAAACACTTTAACATATTGGAAACGAGAATGATGCAATTTAAACATTAACAACTAAATTAAAATATTTTTATATATAAAAGACTAATTTAACAGAATTTAAATATTAAAAATTAAAATAATACAAAATTCATACTTTAAAGACTAAATGTAATTTATCCTTCAATTAATGGATATAGATGAACCATGTCCACGTGTTGACCAATAGTGTAAAAGTATTTGGCTCTATGGCATAGGAAAAGGAAAAAGAAAAAGAAAGAAGGAAAAAAAAAGTACAGCTCCTCTCCATTGGGCGAAAATTTTGAGCAAGGATCCTCTCATTGTCTTCTTTACTTGACTCCCTCTCTGCAACAGTCAAGATTCATTCTAAAAAAATTTAATGGTCCAGATTATTCTAAAAAAATTACTTTTTAATTTTTAATTTTTTTTAATAAAATGATCTGAGCCGTTAGATTCTCTTAAGATGAATCTTGACCATTGTAAGGAGGGAATTAAGTAGAGAATGCAAGAATAGAATCCTTGCTCGAAAATTTTGGACTATATTGTTAGGCCTTGTGGATAGGGTTGTAAGAAAAGCTGGTGAAACCGGCTCAAATTTTGATTTTCAGTCAACTTTTTATAAAGTATGGTCTATTTTGATTTAATTTTATTTTATACTAATACCAAACAAATTGATTAAAATATTATATTTTATGACAAATTAGACCCATAGTCCTTATAGTGTGCCTCTTGTGCTAATTTGATCATTATAATTCTAATTGTATTAACTTTAGTCTTGAACTTTTCAAATTGTATCAATTTATTTCAATTGATAATGCCTTTTTAAAAATTGAACTGAAATCATGAGACAAAAAAGCCTATTCACTCTCCTCAAAGTGATTGAAGAGTTGACAGTCACTTTGAAACGGTGTATTCCTTTTTGAATGAATATTTTGCTCTTTGTTTCTGTTTAATCTATTGACATATGTTATCAATTGAACTAATTAACACAATCTGAAAAATTAGGACAAATTTTTTTACAATTGAAACCATAAAATCGAATTGGCACAAGAGGCAAAACAAAGAAATTATGACACTATAATTTGCCCTATATTTTGACACTTTCATTGTTCTATCATTTTTACTTTCAGAAGGTAAATCACAAATGCTACGTATTTTACCAAAAACTTAGGAAGGGAAATATTTATAGTGCATCTCCATCTATCTCTTTTCATTTTTTTAAAATATAGGATTCTATAAAAATTTTATAAAAATTTATATTTTCAAAAATGTGTTCTGTTTATTTCTAGGCTTTTATGTGTAGATCATTTATGAAAAAAAATAAGAGTAATTTGGTACTTGTAGAAATATAAATTCATTATATTTGTCTTGAAAAATATCAATATTATATTTTTAAAATTATACTCATCATATATTTTTATGTGACAAAAGTTGTATGACTACGATTATTATATCACTCATATATTACCGAATGAATTGCCAAAGTGGGCCCAACAAGACAGTCCAATCTTCTTCCAATTTGAGAAAGTTAGATCCAAAAAAAGGGAACAAAAAATTAGGAATTATGGAATCACATATATATATTATTATTAAAAGTAATATTTTTTCTTACTTAGGTGGCACATTTTAAAAGTTTACTTTTTTTTTTCTTCTAAAAAAGTCTCATCAGTATGTTTTTTTTTATATTATTTACATATAAAGTTCTACACAAACTCAATTTTAATTATAACAACTAATTTTATATGGACTCTATTTGAGAAATACTTATTTTTCATATATTTTTTTATTTAGTTTTGTCATTGTCAAATTTCTTTTATATAGTTGATATTTTAATTTAATTATTATAATATTTGAAAAAAAAAATCTCAATATACAAATAATATAAATAAAGAAGATAGAATATGCTTAATTATGTGTATCGCACGGATCAAATTAATTTTTTTTTATATTTTTTATTTTTTGTCTATCTTATATTTTTCTATTTAGTTTTGTCGTTGTCAAATTTCTTTTATATATTTGATATTTTAATTTAATTACTATAATATTTGAAAAAAAATTTATCTCGATATATAAATAAATAAATAAATAAGACATAATGTGCTTAATAATGTGCATCACACGGATCAAATTAATTTTTTTTTTATATTTTTTTATTTTTTTGTCTATCTTATTGATTTCTTAATATTAATTTATATTTAATTTTTTATTTAACATGAAATTATTTATTACAAAACATTTATATTTAATATAAATTTTATTTACCTATATACAATATATATGAATAATTCAAAACGAATATTAATGAAAAAAATCAATACTCTACATATTTAATTTATGTATTTTCTTCTTAAACCAATCACAACATATTTGTATTTAATCTTTTAAATAATTTTTGTGTAGTTGTATTTCTACATATTTTTATTTTCTAAATAAATATAAAAATAAAAATAAAATTAAACAATTAGAATCACTTTTAGTTTATATTACTAATTCTCTTTCTAATTTAACTATTATTTTTAATATCAAAATAAGTGTTTATTTTAGGAAAAATTAGTCTAAGGTCCCTCTCCCATTTTTAGTAATGGAAGAGATCCACAAAATTATTTTTTGATGTCTAAGGTCCCTAAACATATATCAAAAAAATTTGACTCTTTATCACTCCTCCTCTTCTCTGCTGCTACTTTTCAACCACAACCACAACCACATGTAGGCCCCTTGAAGAAGATGTACGCGTTCGGAGACTCGTATACCGACACGGGCAACACAGGCTCCACCAGCGGCCCAAGTGGCTTCAACTATGTATCGAACTTCCACAGCCGCACATACTTCCACCACTCCACCAACCGCTACTCCGATGGCCGCCTCGTCATCGACTTCGTAGCACAGTTCCTATCCCTCCCATACTTGCCTCCTTACCTCCATCTTATTAATAGCAACCAAAAGCCATCATCAATGGGTGTCAACTTAGCTGTTGCTGGTTCTACTGCAATAATACACAGTTTCTTTGTGAAGAACAACCTCACACTCAACATCACTTCTCAGTCCCTTCAAACCCAGCTCACTTGGTTCAATAACTTCTTGGAGTCTCAGGGGTGTAGAGGAGGAGGAGGCCCCTCAACAACTACCACAACCACCCAATGCAATGAAACAATCAATGATGCTCTCTTCTGGGTTGGCGAAATTGGAGCCAATGACTATTCTTATACCATTGGATCTACTAAAATTGAATTTTCTGTGACTATTAGAAATTTGGGAGTTTTTTCAAATTTATCTGATTGTTCAAATTTCTCTGGTAGGTCTCTAGGTTGTTCAAATTTCTCTGGTAGGTCTTTGGTTTGTTTAAATTTCTCTGGTTGTTCAAATTTCTCTGGTAGGTCTCTGGGTTGTTCAAATTTCTCTGGTTGTTCAAATTTCTCTGGAAGCTTTGTTATTGCCTCATGCTATCTCCAATTAATCATTTGTCATGTTGTGCATTTGTGTTGATGCTATCAAAGTGCTCTTGTTTACATGGCTTTTATGGTGCTACTACAGCTACTTATTTGATGTGGAAATAAGATGATGATGGTGATGATGATGAAGGCTATCAAAGAAATTTTATACATGGTGAAAATGGTGGGGATCAGAAATTTTGTTGCATTATTTGGTACTGCTGAAAATGGTGCATGTGTACAGTCACTATTTTATACATGAAGTTCATGATTGCTAATTGTAATTTGTGACTTCTATTAATTAGATTTAAATAATTAAAAAAATTATTGCATGCTACTGTTTGTTTTCCGAAGCACTGGAGCACCGAACCACCTGTAGCATATATGATATAGCCCACTGTTTCAATAGTACATGATTAGGGATTTACATTCATTTAAATATTAATATTTGATTTTGCATACTGTTTGGTTCAAGAGAAATTTGAATTTTTTCTGGTTTATAAATGAACCCAAAGAAATTTGAATTTGAATCCAGAGAAAATTGGTCAAAATGAACCCAGAGAAATTTGAATTTTCTCTGGGTTGAACCCAGATAAATTCTTTGGGAAGTCCAGAATTTTTCTGGATGAGAATTTCTCTGGAGGGGAATTTATCTGGAAAGTCCAGAGAAATTCTCTGGATGAAATTTCCCTGAATCAAATTGAGGGACCGTAGATATTATGAAAATATTTTGTGTCCTTTATACTATAAAATCTTAATACCAAGGACTTAAAAAAAAATCCCCTTTATTTTGCTATCTTATAAGTTAATATATATCATATAAAATCATTATATGATAATTATACATTTAAATAGAACTAAAATGATCAAAATAAATAAATAATTTAACTAAATTTATTATATTCAAGTATTCAAGTAATACTTTTATAGAACAATAGGGATAAGATTATTAAAATAAATAATTTAAATTTAAATTTTATTTTAAATTAAAATTAAAATTATTATTTTGTAACTCGCATTATAAAATATCATTATATTAATTAAAATTAACTCCACTGTTATTTTATGTCAGATATCATATTTCTAAAGTGATTTACATACACGTATAACATCCAATTTGATATTGATTGATTAAAATAATGGAACTCAATACTTTTTTTTGTTAAGTTTATAGAAGATAAATTGAAAAATATCAAATGATAAATAGTGTGGAGTATTATTAAAGAATAATGATTCATCGAAAATTATTGTGTATATTTAAGGCAGTTATTGATGTTTCTTAAATAATTTTTAAATAAAAATTTTGAATTTATAATATTACTGATAATGCACTTTCATGAGCTCTACCAGAAAAGATATGCAAAAATAATTTGGCTAGAATAAAATTTTTGTAGTTATTATGATGTGTCATATAATTAATTAGAATTCATTTGAGAATTGAAATTATTAAAGTTATAGAGGTTATGTACATGATTCTCTTTGTCATATAAAAATAATATAGTAGATTATAATTGTTGGCTACATATTTTGTATAAGCTAATTACAATTCGACGCGTGGCAGAATAAGGGTAATACATGAAGACTATTCAAGTTTTCGATCATGATCGTACACGTGGTAGTTAGTATTGGTTATTACGAGTTTTGAGTGGTATTGGATCAGCAAAGAGATGCAAAGTGATGTGGCTTCAACGATTACTCACATTCAAATTCAAAATTAGGAGGAAAGCCCAACTGCAAGTGATTGCATAGTGAAGCTAATTATAAGGCAACATGATCAGCGATCATGGAGAAGCAGTTCGACGGTTGGAAATGCAGTTCAATAGTCATCCTTGAGAAGTATAAATAGCAGAGAAGGCCCTAGAAAAAGCCCCAGACTCAGATCCAAAAAACCAATCTTATTCTACTTTATTTCCTTTCCAGTTTTACATTTCCTGTTCTTTACATTTCTGTACTTTAAAATTCCTGCACTGCACGTCGTTCATAGGAGTAGTTTCAAGTAGATTGTTGCTGTAAACCTCTACGAGGTTGAATTGGATCATTGTAAGTTTTTCATTTTAATGAAATGCTTCAATTGTTCTTCATTTAATTTTTATTTGCTTAATTCTCCTAAATCAAGTCACCAGTAAAAGTCCTCTTCATTGAGGCTGAAAGAACTAAAACACAATCGTCTGATAATTGGTTGGCAATTATTTTTCTGTAAGGACTGATTGATCCTTGTTGGCACGCTCATAATTACAAAAACAACCTTCGAAAGCCAAAAAACCAACATATATTTTTGGCACACCTAGTGGGACTAATTGAAATGGCTAGACGTAGGAGACAATGAGAAAATGAACGCTTGGAAGAAGGCGTGGAAAGAGAGGTAGAAGTGCCTAATCTAGAGGATAATGTGATAACACATCCTGTGGAAGCACCCAGTTCATCAGAACCTATGGTCGAACAGACCAGCACTTCGGAACAACTACCACATGTTCATAATATTGGACGAAGCCAAGGAATTGGACCATCCACTGTTCCATCTACTCAGCCAATAAATCCATGGGGTGGCCTAGTAGATGCTATGGGACAGCAGTTAATGAACACAATGGAAAGATGGGCAACATCATTTTTGGATCGAATGAATACCCACCAGCCAACAAACACAAGACACATGGAGGAAATTTCAAATGTCTCTCAGCAAAGATTGGCTAGAGATAAACAGCCTATGCAAATTAATGGACATTCTAATGGTCAAACTAGTAATCAAAACTATGAAAGACCATCACCCCAGTCTTGGTATGAACCTATTTCGAGGCCTATGGCAGGTCAAAATGCATCAGTACTTAACAGTGAAGCCATGCAAGTTGGTGGATCTGGCCTAGTACAAGACAATGGCATAAGAATGGTCCCAAATCCCATGTTCGAAGCCATACCTGGCACGAGGGGATTTACTAATCCTTTATTCGAATTTATGCGCGGGGGGTTGGAAGGTTTTCCTACAAATGAAAGAGATACAACACCTGTTCTAGCACCTTTCGCAGGACAAGCTCAAAGGGGTTACCCACACCCCCAACAGCAACCGGCACTACAGGGACAACCAGTCCCAAATATACCACCTTATGGACCAAGAGGACCCCAGGCACAAGGTTGTCCACCAAACCCTGTGTTTGTCCCTCCAGTAGTGGTTCAGCAGGTACAAAATATGGTCCCTAGGGACCAAATTGCTGATATTGTTAGAGAGATGTGTGGACCGATGGCTCGAGGGATCCAGACTCCTGTGTACAGGAAACCGTACCCAGAATGGGTAGATAGGGTACATAAATACCCAAGAGGTTTCAGGATACCAGATTTTGCCCATTTTTATGGGAATGGAAACCAGTCAACAGTGGAGCATATTACTAGGTTTGCTGCTCAATGCGGTGAATTTACTAATAATGACTATATGAAGTTAAGATTATTCCCAAATTCTCTAACTGGGGGAGCATTTGTATGGTATATTAACCTTACACTTGGCTCTATCCAAACTTGGCAACAAATGAAAGAGGCATTTCATGCCCAATTCTTCCAATCAGAGCCAGAGGTTTCCATGGCAGACTTGGCAAGATTGAGTCAAAGGCCTGTAAGAAGGCTACTCAGTTTATTGCTAGATTTAAAAGAGCACGAAACAAATATAGGGTCATCCTACTAGAGCCAAAATTCGTGAGATTGGCTCAAAATGGCTTAGAGTTTAGGCTTCGAAAGAAGTTTGACTCAACCGAGTTCAGAGACTTGGTAGAACTAACTTATAAGGTGTCTAGGTATGAAGCATTACTAGAGGAGGAACAAGATCGAAATAATGCATCATACAAGACATATTATAGGGATCCTAATTATGAGATTGATGCAGCAGAGATTGTGGGGAAAGAACCTGTGATCTGTGAAGCATTAATTCATAAGGACACAACAATTGACCAGTAGTTTAAAAAGAAAAACCTTCATAGGAAATACTCTTTCGATTTAACGAAGGCAGATGACATTTTTAATTATTTGCTTGCGGCCAACTTCCTTAAGTTACCAAAAGGAGTCAAAATTCCATCTCTAGATGAACTTAAAGGAAAAGTGTATTGTAAATTACATAATTCTTGGTCTCACTTGACTAAAAACTGTATTGTTTTTCGAGACAAGATCCAAGAGCAAATTCAGAAAGGAAGTCTAAAATTCCCAGCTAAAGCGGAAAAGGCCATGGGGATCGACAATAATCCATTTCCAGAAGTTAGAGAAAGTGCAGCTAATGTTGTTGTACCAGACTTCCAGAATTTATCTTTGCAGGAATTGGAAGAGGTTAATGTGCAAATGCATGTTGCCAGCCAGGCTACTGTTAAGAAAGACACTAGAAGTCTGCCAATTGTTGGACAAAGCTCTATAAGTCAGGGAAAAGACTCTGATGAAGAAGCACTGGATGATGATTCCTTAGAGGCAGCAGTTATCCAAAGAATGTGTCCCAGGTGTAGGTTGAGCTATAAGTGGCTGAAAGGGCTCCCGATTGACGGGAAGCAATACTACAGGGATGTGCAGAGACGTCCTAAACTAACCAGTGCTTATAACAAAAGGCCATATCCAACTGCTCCCTGGCAGCAGCCATTCATGGCTAAATCAGCAGCTACTAGAGTGTAATTCAAGGGTAAGAGGCCTCTACATGAGTCCAGACCTACCAATTATTATAGAGTGGAGAGCAGTCATCCTGAAAGGAGGTCGGAGAGGGGCTCAGTTTATGGAATCAAAGCCAGAGATTGGCCCCCTAGACCAGCGTCACGCAGGACAGAAAGTGGCTACCTTCATCAAAGGCCTGAGTTAGGCCCAAAACATAAGGTCAGGGCTAAGCAGTGGCCTTCACAGCCAGCTTCGAAGATGGCTTCGAAGCAGGAAAGAAACAGTTCAACAGCTAAGTCAATAAGTTCGTGGGTACCTGGAGTTCCAGATTGGTTTGTGATGCAGAACAAACCTAGGGAAGTGTCTACCCAAAGAGATGTTGTTGGAAACCAAGGTAGGATGGTCAAACCTCCTTTGGTGGCTCCAAACAATTGGGTATTGCTTAAACACCCAAAAACAAAGGAACCAGATATGGTCCCCGTAATTTCTAGATCACAAAGGAGGAAGATTCAGCGTAGGTACACTCAGTACCAGAAAGACCTGAAAGAAAGTGGAGAAAGCTCTTCATTGGTCCAGACAGAAGGAAAGAATAATCCAAAGTCAGACCATACTCCAAAACTAACTCTACAAGACAAAATGGGTTGTAGCAGAGAACAATTGGCCAAAGTTCACTTTGAACTAAAAGCCAGAGAGAAGTCCAGTCTAGCAGGATTGGAGAAGGCTTTGATGGAGAGTGATAGCGAGACAAAAGAAGAACTTGGCCTAGGCCAAAAGAAAGAAATGGTTGAGGAAGAAATGTTCGAAGCCTTCATGACCGAACAGACGTTTTTGGTTGAAAAACCAGTCAAAAAAGACCACTCGAAGGAGTTTGTTAGTAATGAAGTACCAGAATGCAACATGAAAGATGCTTCTGAAGTAACTGAACAAGGTGGCCAAGAGGAGAAACAGGCACAGCCAGCCATCCAATTTGGCTCGTTTCCTCCAGTATTAGTGAATATGGTACACATACTACCGCATGAATTCCAAGCTGGAGATGAGAACCAAGAGGGTCAAGAAATTGACCCAATTCTAGTCTCTAGTGAAGACTCACAAGTGAGTATGGTGCAAGATGAATCCGGAATGGCTACCCCAATGGAAACTGAATACGAGAGTGAAGAAGAGGTGAGTATTAACCTCTCATATCCTTTTGAGTATCCCTTGAACTCTATGACACAGCATGTCAAGCCTTTGTATATCAAGGCCTTCTTCGATAAGATACAATTGAACCGAGTCTTGGTGGATAATGGGGCAGCAGTGAACTTACTACCGAAATCTTCCTTGAAGAAACTAGGGAAAAGGAACCCCAGGTTAATCCCAACCAGCACAACCATTGCTGGCTTCGCTGGAGACAAACAGATGGCTCAGGGAATTCTGCCCATCAACCTGAGTGTGGGAACTAGGGACTACATGACGGCATTTTTCGTTATTGACAACAATGCTAAGTACAATGCTTTACTTGGTAGAGATTGGATTCACACTAACAAGTGTGTGCCTTCTTCTTTGCATTAGAAAATAATGATGGCCTTAGGCAATAGAAAGACAGAGGAAATTGATGCAGATCCTCAACCCTTCATAGCCTGTGCAGACTTCGCAGAGACCAAATTGTATATTGAGGGAGTGACACCACTCAGTATACTGAGAAAACCTGATGGCTCAGCCGAAGTGACGGCTGATGAGGAAGTGACACATTTAAAGCACTTGGTCCAGGAGAGTGCTGATGAAGAGGTTGTCGTTAAAGATGACAATGATGCCTGGTTGTAGGCAAAGAAATGAAGCCCAAGAAGCTAAGTCTTTGGCTCTAATTAAGTTCTCAATATTGGATGTAAAATCAATAGTCCAGAAAGCGCAAGAGCAAGAGAAAGAAGCCATGATAATTGGCTGCAAGCAGGAGCAGCAACAGGCCAGAGTTTTGGCCCTTGATAAATACTGTGCATTGGACATTGAAACAAAAGTCCAGGAGATACAGGAAGAAGAAGCCTTATGAACAGACTTTGTCTATGAGAAGGAAGGTAAAGATGTTGAATCAAAGAACCTGGGAGCAGAACAAAGCAAGAAGATTGCTTCGAAGGCAGAAGGAATCAAAGAAGGAGCTTCAGTAAGTTCTCAGATACAAGACCCCTTAGAAGAAGTAAATTTAGTGGAAGGTTCTATACAACAGCCCACCTATATAAGTGCTTGGTTGAATGCTCTTGACAGAGACTAGTTGTTGGTTGTTCTGAAGAAATATAAAGATTGTTTTGCATGGTCTTATAATGAACTACCAGGATTGGATAGGTCATTAGTAGAACATAGGCTCCCTATGAGGCCTAATTTCAAGCCACACAAGCAAAAAACCAAGAAGAATGAGTCTAGAAGTGATTCAGAAAGTTGAGGAAATTCTTATAGACTACTCAAGGCAGGCTTTATTAGGATAGCCAGGTATGTTGAATGGCTATCTAATATTGTGCCTGTAGTTAAGAAGAATTGTAAAATGAGGGTATGCATTGATTTCAGAAACTTAAATCTAGCAACTCCAAAAGATGAGTATCCTATGCCTATTGTAGATTTGTTGGTAGACAGTTCAGCAGGGCATCAAATTTTATCAATGATGGATGGATACTCTGGTTATAACCAAATTTGCATTGCAGAGCAGGATGTTCACAAGACAGCATTCAGATGTCCTGGGAATATTGGCACCTTCGAATGGGTTAAAATGCCATTTGGCCTGAAGAATGCTGGGGCTACATATCAGATGGCTATGAACACTATCTTTCATGACCTCATTGGAGGGTATTTAGAGTGTTATATTGATGACATTGTAGTGAAATCCCAATCCATGGAGGAGCATCTGTTTCACTTAGAAGCAGCTTTTGAAAGAATGAGAAAGTTCAAGTTGAAACTCAATCCTCTTAAGTGTGCTTTTGGCGTATCATCTGGAAACTTCTTGGGCTATGTAGTACACAAGAAAGGAATACAGATTGACCAAAATAAAGCCAAAGCCATCATTGAAGCCAGACCTCCATCAAGTAAGAAAGAATTACAAAAGTTCCTTGGACAGGTTAATTTTCTTCGAAGATTCATTTCTAATACTGTAGGGAAAATTAAAGTATTTTCTTCCTTGTTAAGGCCAAAAGACGAAGAGGAATTTGTGTGGACAGCAGAGCATCAAATTGCTTTCGAAGGAATCAAAGCCTACTTGGCCAACCCTCCAGTGCTGATGCCACCAAAGGGTGATAAGCCCTTGAAGTTGTATATAGCTGCAGCAGAAGATTCATTGGTAGCTTTCTTAGTCCAAGACAATGAAGAAGGTAATGAGCAAGCTGTTTATTACCTTAGTAGGTTTCTAAATTCTTGTAAATGTAAATATTCAGCTGTTGACAAGCTGTGCCTTGCATTGTATTTTGCTGCAATGAAATTAAGATACTATCTTTTGCCTACAACTGTCTTGGTAATTGCAACCACAGATTTGGTTAAGTATATGTTATCTAGACCTATGTTGAGGGGAAGAATTGGCAAATGGATACTAGCCTTATCAGAATTTCATTTAGAATATGTTCCCCAAAAGGCAGTAAAAAGACAATTTTTAGCTAATTTTTTGGCAGACCATCCATCTCAAATAGAAAGCCAAGAGATGATGGAACTTGGTATGGCTAGTGTTGAACCATAGCAAATGTGGTTCGATGGATCAAAAGCTAATGGTTTAATTGGAATTGGTGTGGTAATTAAGTCACCACAAGGAATAGAAACCACGCATGGTTTCAGAGTGGATGAAATTACTTGCTCCAATAATCAAGTTGAATATGAAGCCTTAATAATGGGACTGGAAATTCTTATTGGATTACAAGTGCATACAGTTGATATATTTGGAGATTCTCAATTGGTGGTTAACCAAGTGAAAGGGATTTTCAAATGTCAAAGTATAAGCATGTTGCCATACTATGTTATTGCATTACATCTGCTTTCTCAATTTCAAATAGCAAATGTAACTCATGTCCCAAGATTCTTGAATAATAGAGCTAATGATGTAGCTCAGAAAGTTTCGAATTTCAAGAGAAGGGATAATGCTCAACGGGACATAAGCCAAATAACATATCAAAAATTAATATCACCCTTAAGTAAAAGGAATGTAGTCCTGGAAGTCAATCATAATGACTTACAATAGCAAGATTGGAGGCATCCAATAATGCAGTATCTGGCTGGCCCATCTTCAAAGGCCAGCAGAAAAATTAAATTGTAATCTATGCAATACATGATGTATGGTAATGCTCTCTACAAAAGGGGGAGGGGGGGAAATGGTTTATTGCTGGAATATTTAGGCCTAAAAGAAGCATTGACAGCTATGGCTGAGGTTCATGAAGGCATCTGTGGTGCTCATCAGCCTGGTGTGAAGATGAGATGGTTGTTTCGAAAGCATTCATATTATTGGCTAACTATCTTTAAAGACTGCATAGAATATGCAAGAAGTTTCCAGGCATGTCAAAAGCATGGCACAATAAGGCATGTGCCCATAACTGACCTGCATGCAGTAGTGAAGCCTTGGCCATTTAGAGGATGGGCCATGGATATGATGGGGAAAATACATTCACCCTCTTCGAAGCATCATTGTTTCATTTTAGTGGCCACGAATTACTTCACTAAGTGGGTCGAAGCTAAGCCATACAAGGCTGTAGACCAGACTGAGGTCATTGGATTCATTAAGGATTTAATCCATAGATTTGGTATTCTGCCGACTATAACTGTTGATAATGGGACTGTATTCGATGGGAAAATGGTAAAGTTTTTTGTGGCAGAGTTTGGAATTAGCCTTGTTAATTCCACCCCCTATTATGCACAAGCCAATGGTCAAGCTGAATCATCCAATAAATCCTTGAAAAAAGGAATACAAAAGGTTGTGGAAGACAATCCTAGGGATTGGCATAACTTATTGTTGGATGTATTGTGGGCTTATAGAACTTCCCCAAGGTCAAGCACAGGAGTCACTCCTTATGCCTTAGTATATGGGCATGATGCAGTGTTACCTGTGGAAATTAATGTTAAGTCCTTGAGGGTAAGATGCCAAGACCAGTTAGATCTTGAGCGATACCATCAGAGTATGTGCTTGGAGTTAGAAAGCATAGATGAAGCTAGAATTCTCGCATTAAATAGCATTTTTTTTTCAAAAGAAGAAAGCAGCCAAAAGCTATAATAAAAAAGTCAAACACATTAGTTTTGATGAAGGTGATTTGGTATGGAAAACAATACTCCCAATAGGAATTAAAAGCCATAAGTTTGGAAAATGGTCACCTAACTGGGAAGGACCATATCAAGTTCATAGAGTCCTGCCTTTTGGAGCATACCATTTGAGAAATTTGAATGGATATGTACATCCCAAAAAGATTAATGGCAGATATTTGAAGCTTTATTTTCCAACTATATGGGAAACATAAGGAATAGAATAAATGTTAAGTAAAAAAACATGAGAATATTTAAATGATAAATAAGAATTTGCTTTTCATAAAGAGTTGAATACATTCTACCATAAATTGGCCCAAAAGTCATTACAATGTCTCAGTTGTTCTTTTACAATGGATGTTCTATTCTTAAATGATGAGAACAACTGGATGGCTGTGGTCATTTCCTGCTTTCGGTCGGCCAGTTCTTGATTGGAAATCTGCAACTTGGTGTCAGTTCGGATTAAGGCTTGGTTAACTGCAGATAGCTCCTCTTCAAGTTGAGCTTTCTTCTCTAGTAATTGAGTTCGAAAGTGGGAGACAGAGGAATGTTGTTCCTTTAGCTCTGATACTTCAGTATGTACTGTGGAAACAAAGCTTTGGTCTCTAACCTATTTCTCCTCTGCAGCCTTGGCAGCATGGCAAGTGTTGATGTAAAAGTCAATAGTGGCTGCTGCCTGAGATAAATGACTTGAGACATTCATACCGGATTGCTCAACGATTACGGATTGCTCAACGATTTTGTAGCACTGAAGGAAGCCATTTCTTATTATAGGCCTTTGTAAAGCCTCAAAAGGGATCCTCAAAAAAGATGTCAATAGCTCCAGGTAGCTGTCTAAGTCTATCAGAGGCGAAGAAGTCTTACTACTGGTGGAAGAGCTCTAAAAAATTTCTAGCAAGGAATTAGCCAGAACTAATGGCTCAATCTCATCATTAGCTATTGGAGAGGTGGAAGGTATGTCGAAGAGACTAGCTAGTCTCGCTTCGAAGATGTCTACCTCATTCATGGACATGAAGGGTGCAGAAAAAGCTTTGGTAGAAGGCATAAAGGACTGCATAGCGATAGGAGAAATGGGTAGAGCATCTTCAGCAGTTTTTATGGTTCTAGCCACCAATAGATCGAGGGAAGAGGGGCTGGAAACTAGGTAAAGGTGATAAACCATGAGTAGGAGAGTTACTAGTACCCTCTATAGAAGAATCAACTACCATTAAAGAGGAAGTAGTAGCTGGAGTTTCCTTACGAGGGGAAGGAAAAGTAAGGCTCGAAAGAGAACTAAATTGAGAAAAATCAAAAGACAAATAAGGGGAGATATGGGGTTAAGCCAGAAGGAAAAGGAGTAAGAATACTTGGCCTTAGGAAGGGTATAGAAAATATAGGGCCTGGAAGTGGCAGAATTATTTGAATGGTCTCTACATCTTGAGTTTGTTCCACTGCAACTGAAACTGAGGGAGTCCTTATTGGAAGAACAGGCTCAGTAGTTGTTGCTGCAAAAGAAGAAGTACAAAATAATGTCAAGTCTCAATACCAAGAAATTGACAAGGAAAATAATAGAGACATGAAAGAAGTTACTTGTTTCAGAAGTGGTAGCAACAATGGGAGGGCTGCGAAGAGAATAGTGCTCAGCAATATGCTGCCTCATTGCAGTTTCTCTTTAGATTGCAGCAGCAGCAGAAGCTTCATCTCTTGACAGTTGTTGCTGCCGCCTTTTTTCAGCTCTCTGAAAAACAATTATGGCCTTAGAATGTTCCTGCTCTATTGCCTTAGCGGCTGCCTCATGAATAGGGTCTGTCGACCAAATCAGAAGGAGAGACAGTCATCTTCCTTCTCTTTTTTCTCTGTATTGGTATTGCTTGCTCCTTCTCAATTTCTCTCTCTTCAATCTGGGATTTAGATTCCTCAGAAGTGAGTTCCTCTGCTACTACTTTGGCAGTTGTCTCATGAGTGGGATCTTGAACCAAATCAGAAGAAGAGACAGTCACTCTCTTTCTTCTTTGTAAGGGTGTCTCTTGCTCTTGATCTGCTTCTTCTTCTTCTACTGATTGAACTTCAGGTGCTTCATTTTTAGGATCAGGTAAAAGTTTCCTTTTCTTCTTTTGCAGTTTGCTCCTGAGAAGATTTAAAGCTTGGGTCTTCTGAGGAGAATCTCCCTGTGAAGCACCCGCACCACCTTCACAAAAAGAAAACTAAAGATAAGGCTGAAAAGCATTATAAAAGAAGGCAAAAAGAGAAGAGACAAGGGTATATACCTTTCTTCGAGGCCGCCCGAGTAACTCTAGGAGGAGTTGAGGCAACAGAAGTAGATTGTGTGGTGGTAGGCACAGAAACTGAAGTGGTAAGAGCAGTGGAAGAAATGATAACTCCAGCTCCTTTAGGTTTGGATTGGGGCACATCCAACACCATTAATAAGTCTTGAGGAGGAATGGCCAAGTATACCTCCATATTGGTCACCCACCAGTTTTGGCACCTTTTCAGTAGGTTGCCTTGAGGAATGAAAGGGACATACTCAAACTCAATCAAGTCCTGTATAAACTTAGAAGTAGTCTGGACCTTCGAACCTTTAAATCCCTACTAATAAGACTTAGATTGGTGTTACTACAGAGAGGTATTGGGACCCCTTGTGAGAAGCCAAATTGTCTAGCAAATTGAGTAGGACAATAAAGCTCAGCAATGCATTTGTAGGCTCTGGGGTTCATAGTCCCAATGAATAACTCTCTGGGGATCAGAATAGAAGCCCATATATCCTTGTGAGGAGGTGAAGCACAAAACCTATCACGTAGAAAATTCTTCAACCAAGATGGGCCAATAGTAATGGGTTCGAAGGGACGAAAGCTGTAAGAAGGAAGGGAAGCTGGAAGTTGGTGGAAGAAAGAGAAGTAAAAAGCAAAGGTAGAAGGATAAAGTGAAGCATTGGCTAGTCTCATGCCATGAGTAGGAGGGGTTTGGCTCAAAAAATTTAAGGCACTTAGATTGTAGCTCAGCAAAATAAGCAAAAAGCCAAAGCTGAAGTATCCAAAATGGACCCCCTTGATTGGCATCCAAGGGTTTCTCACAAAAAAGAGAACAAGCTCTATATACATGACCTAGAACGTATGGAGCTAAGGCCACCTTTTTCTGTAGGACAAGGGCTTTGGCAAGAGGGGCAAATTTAGGCATGATTCTTTGAAAAGAAGTGCATAAAATGAATTTGCAAAGCCAATATAGTATGAAAGAAAAGAATTCCCTATCAGTTACAGGGTCCTCCCTTCTATTCTCAGCCTTGACAAAGTCACTGTAGGATGAGTTAAGAGAGGGGAGGGAGAAGGGGATTAGTAGGTCAGGATAATCTGGTCCAATGGGGGTACCAATGGGGGACAATCCTAATAGATGGAAAATATCAAGAACAGTAGGGGCCATCATCCCACATCTGAATTGGAAGAAATTAAAGGCAGAATTCCAGAAGCAAAGGGCAGCAGGTATTAAGAAAGGGTCCTCTAAGATAGTAAACCTGGATAGTTGGAGGGCATCGAGAAGGCAGAGCTCTTGAAGGTCCAAAGTCCTATCAGGGACAACCCGATCATACCATTCTTGCCACTCCGGTCTCACCGTGGGCCAACATCGGTGGGGACGGTTCATCCTCCAGGTTCCCCAGTCAAGACCACCTTCGTAAAGGCGACAATGGTCTTCTAGACGTGGATATAACGCTGGAAGCTCAGTAAGAATCTCCTTGAAGATGGGCCCAAGTACATAGTCTTGTTGCTCATGACATCGAGGGATGAAGATGCGTCCGTCGATGGCACTTTTCTCACCAGCCTTGTACTTTTCACATTCTGCCTCAATGATCCTTTTCAAGGTTACAAACGGGCTCGCATGCTCTATGACTGGTACTTTCAATGAAGAAAAAGCCATTGATAGAAAGCTTTCTCAGAGGATGAAGTTGGGAAAGGGAGTAGAGAGAAGTGGAAGGTCGATAGAGACAAAGGGTTTGTGCAATAGGGAAACGAGTGATTTTAGAACATGAAATAAAAGGGTTTTAAAAACTGTTGTGTCTGAAAAATATATCGTGTAATTCGTAAAGTACAAAAAGTACAGATACGAAGAGTTTCCTTCAATATTGATGCTTTTGGAGAGAAAAACACATCCCAGATGTTGATGCTAGCTTTGAAATAAAATATTTGGCTTCGAAACCATATTTTGGTGCCAAAAGTCAAATAACAACGGCTTCGAAACTAAGAAGCCGACTTCGAAGCACATTTCATACCTAAGGATGTATGAATGCACAAGTATTTGTTTACTTCAAAGGGATTAAAGACCCATTGTAGGTTTCTTAATGAAAGTAATGTCCTTCGAAGCAAAACTTGATTCCCCTTGAGGATGGGAATTGATGTTCGAAACATCAAAACCAATAGTTGGTTTATATGTACAGAAAGGACTGTCTTTTCGGACTAAAACAGTGCAGCCCTCAAAAGGGGCTTCCATATTTTTGAAAGTATGGACTGTTGTTTGAAGCAAAAATGGTCAATTTAAAACTGATTGATCGTACTAACCATGACCATATTTTGGTTATGATTAGAACAAGCTTTAAGGGGCAAGATTATTAAATTCGAAGCACTGATTCTAAATGAAAATCAGCAAAAATTGTCAATTGTAATCCATAAATTGGAAAGGTTCATGTTGGTTTTTTAGTGTTTCATTTACAACGATTGAATCTGGATTCGAAGGATAAGATTGTTCAGTTCGAAGCCCTAAATTTGCTTTTAAAGACAAACAGAGATGAAATCAAACAATGCCAAACAAAGAGAAAAGTCTTAGTTGTGTTAAAGCAAAAGCAATTACATCGAATGACCCTCTTTGGGTACAAATTCGAGCTCATAAAAGTAAGGAATATAATAAATAACAAGATCATGAAATTTGGTCTAGCTACGGTCAATAAATTTATGTTCTTTCTTTATTTTATCCTCTATTTCTTCCAGGATTGGCTGCTGAAGTTGATGTGCTCTCACTTGATAAAAGAGCTCTTCAGCCTTTATTTCGAACGCTGTTTCTTTTAATCCTTGTTCCAGTTCGTCCATATCTAAGTCATCCCAGTACCCAGAGTCTTTATTCTTGAAGTCATCGAATTCTTCGATGAGGTTCTCTGCTTCGTATTGGGCATGAACTCGAAGGGATGAGAGTTGGTCCAAAGATTGAGTGGTGGCCATAGAAGTCCGATGCCAGTGAAGAAGGAATGGGAGTTGGTCCAAAAACATGTGAAGCTCTGCTTGGGTGAGGGGTTGAGGACGTGACCCCGAGTCAGAATATCACAAGCCCATCGAAGGTTCTTGAGAGGAACATCATCCTCAAGAACATTGAAAAGCAAGTGAGAGAAGGCCGCAAGCAGAAGTTGGGCTTGCTTCCGCTCAGCTGGAGTAGGGGAAGGTGGAGGCTTGTAAGGAGAAAAGACCTTATCCACAGAGAGGGCAAGCCTCAGTCTCTCTGTCCAGCAAGGATTTGGCAGAGGAGGAGGTATGGAAGCTTCCATTTCGGGAGAAGGAGCAAGGGCAGAAGGAACAAGGGCATTAATATAATCGAGCGAGTTAGAAGAGCAAAGCTTCGCCTTCTGGGCTAAAAACGATGGGTTGTACCCTTGTGCCTCTTCTAGGCATCGGGTAGCGTGCACTATCTTTGTAGGCATGGAGGATGTGTACCATGCTACAAGCAGATTGTCCTCTATACTGCGCCGGGGGTTGATGGGTACGTAAGGATAAACCACCGAGCTTCGCGCATAAGAAGGAAACTCTAAAGGGTCAGTGAACTCGACAAAGTGATGGTTAATTCGCTCCCTTAAATCACAGGCCTCAGGTTCCGACCAGCTTGCCCAGTTAGAAGCCCCAGAGAAAGAAGAAGCCACAGCCTTATCCCATGCAGAGGGTTGTGAAGAAGAACTTCCCACGCATAGGAAGGAAACTCTAAAGGGTCAGTGAACTCGACAAAGTGATGGTTAATTCGCTCCCTTAAATCACAGGCCTCAGGTTCCGACCAGCTTGCCCAGTTAGAAGCCCCAGAGGAAGAAGAAGCCACAGCCTTATCCCATGCAGAGGGTTGTGAAGAAGAACTTCCCATGTCCATATTTGCAACTTTCTGAATCAAAGGATTGAGGGCAGTTTATTCGTAGTCCAAGGGTGAATCAGAAGAAGAACTTCTCATGTCCATATTTGTAACTTTCTGAATCAAAGGATTAAGGGTAATGTGTTCGTAGTCCAAGGGTTGATAATTTGCAAAGGCTTTCATGACTTGAATATAGAAAGGTGGGTAAAGGTGGCTAATTAATGCATGGAGATTCTTTCGAGGAGGAATAACATCATCAGATGACTCTTCGTGTGCTCGATCAATAGAGGAAAAAGTTGATTTGGCCATAAAAATGTATCAGTCTGTTCGAATACTAAGGTGGTGGGGGTGTTCAAAAGATTGAAAGAGAGTTTAATGCAAATGATGAATGACGGTTGCATTTCTGGAAGAATGCAAAGCCCATGCATGTTCTAAGACGTGGATAAAAGACCTTGATCCACTAATATCACAAAGTATTGGGTATATTAGTGCAGGGGGTAATGTTGGCTACATATTTTGTATAAGCCAATTACAATTCGACGCGTGGCAGAATAAGGGTAATACAGGAAGACTATTCAAGTCTTCGATCATGATCGTACACGTGGTAGTTAGTATTGGTTATTACGAGATCTGAGTAGTATTGGATCAGCAAAGAGATGCAAAGTGATGTGGCTTTAACGGTTACTCACATTCAAATTCAAGATTAGGAGGGAAGCCTAACTGCAAGTGATGGCATAGTGGAGCTAATTATAAGGCAACATGATTAATGATCATGGAGGAGCAGTTCAACGGTTGGAAATGCAGTTCGATAGTCATCCTTGAGAAGTATAAATAGCAGAGAAGGCCTTAGAAAAAGCCCCAGACTCAGATCCAAAAAACCAGCCTTATTCTACTTTATTTCCTTTCCAGTTTTACATTTCCTGTTCTTTACATTTCTATACTTTAAAATTCCTGTACTGCACTTCGTTCATAAGAGTAGTTTCAAGTAGATTGTTGTTGTAAACCTCTACGAGGCTGAATTGGATCATTGTAAGTTTTTCATTTTAATGAAATGTTTCAATTGTTCTTCATTTAATTGTTATTTGCTTAATTCTCCTAAATCAAGCCACTAGTAAAAGTCCACTTCATTAAGGCTGAAAGAACTAAAACACAATCGTCTGATAATTGGTTGGCAATTATTTTTCTGTAAGGACTGATTGATCCTTGTTGGCACGCTCATAATTACAAAAATAACCTTCGAAAGCTAAAGAGCCAACAATAATCAAACATCGCTTGAAATATAATTAAAAATCCGATACAACACTTTAGACATAACAAAAAAAAAAATTAGCACAAATATTTTCGATTAATAACTAAAATAATACACTATGAGTTATAACCAAGTCATAATTTGTATATTATAGAATTTTCCTTTGTTTTTATTTTCTTTTAGAAAAAAATATTTTGATACAAGTGGAATTCATGATTGTTGGTAAATTTGATTAACACAAATAAGGATTTGATTTTAGGAGGCTAAGAATATATATATATTTTTTAGAACTTTGAAAGAAATTATTTTTATGAGCTTATTTTACATAAGATATCACACAGTGACAATAATTTTCATCAACTATTAGTAAATATATTTATATTTAACTTTCAATTACTAAAATTTTCTACGCATAAAATATTAAAACTTAAAATTAATTTTTTATTTTAAAAATAAATTCATGTGCAACACACAGGTCAGTAGGTAGTAAATGTAATAGGCATAACATGGGTGTTTGGTACAATGTACCCAAACGAGAGTTCTACAAAACTCTACAAAAGCATATATATGGACTACATGTATGCACACGTCTCCTTCAAAGTTTCACTAAATTGTCACGCCCCAAAATTTAGACAATTAAATATTAAATTAGGACTAACCTCAATAATATTCCATCATCCAAATCTTAGGGGTGAAACAAAAAAAAAAACTAAACGCAAACCAAACCATCCACCATAAATTCATAACTGACCAATACCTCAACATCAAGGTAACAATAAATAGTCAAAACAACTTAAATAAAGTACGGTTACAAACCATGCCAAATTATTCCAATACTAAAGTCATTAAAAAAATAATAAATACATAAATTAGTATCAACCCTAAGCTCAAGAAAAATAAAAGAACTCCAAACGACATGTCCTATGATCACAGTTATTTCTTGTCACCACCAAAGCCTCTACTAATCCTGCAAAGGAAGCTCGGCTGCGCTCAAACAGAACGCACCCGAGTTGTCATCCTCTTGAATATTTTCTTTGAGCACAAAAAGCCAAAGATGGTGTTGAATATTGAGATCATTTCCAAAGAGGTGATTAAACCATCATCTTCAACACCCCATCACCTTCTCAAACTATCCTTCTTTGACCAAATTGCACCATCAGTCTATGTCCATTTAATTCTCTTCTATAAAGTTGATGACATTAATGGCCATGCCCAAAACTCTCAAACCCTAAAAAATCTTGGTAAATTACACTTACACCTGCTGAGATTTGAATTTAAAACATATCATCCACTGACATTTGAAAATTACACTGATCCCCTTGTCATTGTAATTATTTATACGGAATTAATGTTGATATCAAAAAGATATTGAATTCATACACTTTCTCTTTTCTTACTTTGTTTTACTTTTTCAGTTTTTTTCTTAATGTAATTTCTTCTATTTTTTTACCAGGAGTTGTTGCCTTTTATATAAGGAAGGGGATTTATGAAATGAGACTATTAACCACAGAAGTAAGAATGTTATTTCTATAACGTCAGGGAGTGAGATGTAATCGGATCAAATCTCAAGAGGTGTCAATGTAATTTACCCAAAAATCTTTATCAAATGCCCTAACTCGATTTTGCCCGTTAGCGGGTAGGATTAACAACAAATTTTCAATCAATTGTAACGAGAGCAAGGATCTTCTCCTTCACTCCCCTCCTTGACTCCTTACTTGATGGGTCATTGGGTCCACTTTTGGGCCCAATTTCAATGATCCGAACCATTCACATTTTAGAATTTGTCATGTATATCATACTTGTAAAAAATCAAGTCGATAGGATATCAAAAACTACGTAAACTAAAAGTTTTATTAAACAATAAAACTATTTATTAAATTTTTTTAATAAACGGTTTTTAGTTCTTCCGATATTCGATCAATTTGATTTTTTACAAGTATGATGTACGTGACAAATTCTAAAATATGAATGGTTCAGATCATCGAAATTGGGTCTAAAAGTGGACCCAATAACCCATCAAGTAGGAAGTCAAGGAGAAGAGTCAATGAGGAAATCCTTGCTCATTGTAACGAGGATGGAGTCGAGTATCTTGAGGCTCAAGTTAACACTCCTTTATCACAAGTCACCGAAAGCCCTAATATTCGGGAACTAAAAGAACTCCTCCCTTTTTGGCCTTGGGAAGTCATGATTGGGGGAAAAGAATTCTTCCTAACATCCAAACCAACTTCTTCGTGTGTGTCGGGATCGCCATTGGTGTGTGCATTTCTCACAAAATTGCAAATGCATCCTCGTTGGCCACCTTGATTATTGCATGGGCTGACATGGCTTGAGGGGCTAGAGACATTGTGCATACTAATTTTGATTTGGCACTGTATCATTTCCCTCCTTTATCAAATTTATCCGTTGTCATGTCTTCTATAAGCGAAAAGATTGTGATGAAGAGGCTCGTGTTCAACATAGCGAAGATAGAGGCACTCAAAGAAGTTGCCTCTTCATCACAAGTGAAGGATCCTACCCGTGTTGAATCTGTTTCTTCTTTCGTTTGGAAGCATGTCATGGAGGCCAAGGCGACGGCGACTAGGCTAGGGCTATAACCGAACCGGTAGGTAGCCTAGTTACTAAGAAAAAGTTTGTTATAAACCATGTAGTGAACTTGAGGACCAGGATGAACCCACCACTCTCAAACCACTCCATTGGAAACCTTGTGGGGGTTGCTAGTGTGTTAGTATCCAAGGAAGAAAGAGGATATGAATTTCATGAACTAGTGGGGAAACTATGGAGTGCAATAAAGAAAATTGATGGTAGTTATATAAAGAGAATAGAAAGTGGGCATGAGTACTACGTGGATGAGCACAATAGGGCACAAGAATTGTTTGAGTGCAAAATAGGGTTTTTGGGTAAGCCTCTTTGGGTTTCCATTGCTAATATGCCTTGTAAAAATGTGGTAATCTTTTTTTTTTTTTTTTTTTGAACGGCAGAAAAGATTTTTATTGATGATAAAAAACAGCAAGGATTACAAGGATTGGTGAGCTACCAATCAAAACAACCAACAAAACCCATCAAACAGAAGGAAAGAAGATCAAACAGCAGCAATGAAACAGAGGCACCTCCAGGTCTGAAACAGAGTTGAAACACCTCCAGGTTTGAAATAGAGTTGAAACTCAGCAATTCAGATCAAACTGCAGCAAATCAATAACTCAGAACCCCTGCACAGATTCCCCAACACAGAGCCCAACCCACATATGCTGCTACTGCACACCAGAAGATAGTAGAATATAAGCCAAAACACTGCTGCAACTGCAAAAACACTCAACCCCGGCCACCTAACCAAACTCGAATTTGGCTGATATTATAAAGAAAATCATTAATGGAGAATGGCCAATCCTTAGAGAAGGCCTTCAGCCAAATAGCTAGCCTGATAATAATAGACTCCTTAAGCTCCTCCATATCCGGTTGAACACAATTAAACAAGCAATCATTCCGATGTTTCCAAATAGACCACATTGCAACCAGAAGGATAATAAGCAAAACTCTCATTTCAGCTTTCATGAGACAGGTGCCATCCCACCAGTGCAGCAAGCCTTCAACAGAGCCAGGTACAACCCAAACCAAACCCCACCACTTCACTAAACCAGACTAGACCTTCCAGATTAGAGGACATGAAATGAGGACATGTGAAGCAGTTTCTACCTCTAATTTGCAGAAAATACACTCAGTTGAGGCTTCCTCACCCATCACTCCAACTCTCTGAAGGAAAGCAGAAGTTTTGATCTTGTGTTTCCAAGCTAGCCAACCAAAAAATTGAACTTTGGGTGGGATATAATTAATCCACACCAGTCTACAAGTACTTGCAGCTACACCAAAACCCAGTTCACAATTCCTATAAAGAGAAGCAACAAAGGATTGACCTGGTTTACAATCCAACCACCTTGGATTATCTTTAACCCCCAAACTTAACATAGGAGTTTCTCTTAACATGACAGTAAGCCTGGATGCCTTCTCAACCTCCCACTGCCTCAAAGGCCTTCTTAGACAAAGATCCCAAGCCCCAGAGATACCTTTTTTGTTAACAAAAATTTTTAAAGAATCGTTCTTCTCTATAGAGAGTGAAAACAGTCTAGGGAAAACCTCTTTAAAACAAAAGCCACCACACCACACATCAAGCCAAAATCTCACTCGATTCCCATCTCCCATTTTAATTTGGAAGTTGTTGGCAAAAAATTGGAATAGATTGATACTATGCTCTGCCACTACTATGATATCACCCCATAACTTTGACCATCTACTACCACCAATTTGATTTGGGAGCCAAGCTCCAACTTCAATTTTATACTTCTGACAAATCACCTTTTTCCATAATGCTTGATCTTCATTAGCAAATCTCCACCACCACTTCAATAATAAGCAAGAACTTACCTCTCTAATTCTCATAATTCCTAACCCACCCTGGGTAATGCTCTTGGTAACCTCCTTCCACTGCACTAGGTGAATTTTTCTTTTCAATTATGTGCCTCCCTATAAGAAGGCTGCTTGAATTTTATCTATTTCCTTGGCCACACCTTCTGGCAACCTGAAGAGGGAGAGGTAATACACTGGCAAACTAGACAGAACTGATTTAATGAGAGTCAACCTTCCAGCATATGATAGGAGTCTCTTTTTCCACCCAGCTAGTCTGCCTTTTATCTTATCTAAAACAGGTTGCCAAAATTTCTTCCTACTTGGAGAAGAACCCAGAGGTAAACCCAGAAATTTCAGTGGCAGGTTCTGCTGTTTACAGTTGAGCACAGAAGCGAAATCCTTAAGAGAATCGATTGAAGTTCCAACCCCACAAACCACACTCTTGTGAAAGTTGATCTTAAGACCTGAAATCATTTCAAAGCACCTTAAAATTCTTTTAAGATTCAATACCTCTTCCATATCCGCTTCACAGAAAAGTAAAGAGTCGTCAGCAAATTGAAGGTGTGAAACAACCACCCTATTAACTCTAATCTGCACCCCTTTAATCAGGCCTAATTCCCTTGCTCTGAGTAGTAGAACACTAAGCCCTTCTACAGCCAAATTGAACAGAAAGGGTGATAATGGATCACCTTGTCTTAGTCCTTTTTGAGGGCTAAACTCTTTGGTTGGTGACCCATTCACAAGGACAGAAATTCTAGCAGTTGAAATACACTCCTTCATCCAATTAATCCATTTAGAGCCAAAGCCAAAATTTGATAGCATGGAAAGCAAATAACCCCAGTTGATGAAATCATAAGCTTTTTCAAAATCGAGTTTAAGCAACACCCCTTTAAGAATGTGGTAATCGAGTTTAAGAATGTGGTAATCTTAATGAGTACAAAGAGTGGGGATGGAATTGAGGCATGGTTGAACTTGCTTGGAGAAGACATGGCTGCCCTCAAACACGATTGCGAATTCGCTTCACTTGTTGCCACTAGCGTCAACAGTTAAAAAATAATATTATACGTATACAGAAAAAAAATATTCAGAATCTAAAATTTATGAATAAGTTTCAATTTGAATATCATTCTAAATATTTTTAATAGTATTTTTGGGGTTCAGAAACCTAGTGGTTCTGTTTAACAACCAAAATAAGTCAACTTATTCTATATGAAATTTGCATTTGACCAAAATAAGTTGTGGCCCTGTTTGGTAGGGCTCATTTCCAGCTTATTTCAGCTTTTAGCTTAATTTAAGCTATTTTGATGTGTTTGATTCAGCTTAACAATACAGCTTATAGTTTTTTGTAAGTCAAAAATCAACTTATTCTTTGAGTGGAGGAGGAGAAGCTTAATTTATAAGTAAAAAATCAGCTTATGTTCACAGTTATAAGCTATAAGCTGTTAGACTATAAGTTGTAATCACTTTCCCACAGCTCTACCAAACGGGCCTGTGTATGCTTTGCACTTATTGTAACTTAAGTCCAATTACTAGAATAATGTCATGCATAGACATGAACTTACCAATCAATATAACCAATATATGGCCTTGTGCTTCTTGTCATTTTCAAACTAGATCTTTTTTTTTTTTTTTTTTGTTGGAATAGCACTCTGAATACTATGCTTATCATAGTTTTATATCATATTATACTTATCATCTTACTTGTCAACGCAGCATTAGTGTAAATATGGTGTTGATAACTAGACTAACATATCAAATTGTAAAATAAGATGATAGAAATGTATGGTCATTGCAATATTACTTTAATTAAATAGCAGAGGTATGGGCCAACATCATCCTACTTGTTAAAAATAAAAAAATAAAAAGAGGATCAAAATTCACAACAATGTTGTGTATCAAATTCAATTTCTGACCATATAACCTTTTGGCTTTAAATTAGTTTTTTATTTTTTTATTTTTTTTTATAGAAAATAAAAAAAAGCTTTTATTTTTTTATAGAAAAGTTTTATTTTAGCAATAATTTTGTATAAAAATTTGCACTTTTAGTGTCATTTGTTTTGTCATATTTCCTTTGATTTTTTAGTATTCAAATTTCAGCTTGGCTCAAATTTAGCAATTTTTGAAATTTCTTACTTGTTTTTTTCATTGTTGTGATTAGAGAAAAAAATTCTTAGTTAATTTTTTTTCTAATAGGTTTAGGTCTTGCTTTTATTATAAATAATGTTGTCAACTCTTAGCGCTCATCGGTTGCTCAATAATATTTGCCTTCACTATCAAAAAATTAAAAATGTCAAGACCCTTCCCATGTATGAATTCTAACACTTTGACCCCCTTAATTATAAGAACGGTGTAAATATTTCTTTTGAAAAACAAAATTAACTATTTATGTCCATAGCAATGCTAAATCACATGCAAGTTATGATATTTGTGATATTGATTACCACATGTGTCAAAGAGTCATAACTATAAATATATATATATATATTATAACCAAACATCACATAAGTTATTATTAAAGAATTTTGGAATCCAAGATCTTAAATTTCATTAAGAACATACTTACCACTAAAATAACATACATATTATATATGATACTAATTTTTTTACTATTTATTTTTATTATTAATTATCTAAATTGTACACTTATCGCGTGTGTCACCCCACTAGTTTATTTTAATGAAGGCATATGAGTAAGAAGGAGAGGGAGAAGTACAACCCACCAAAAACTCATCACCTTAATTGATTCCAAACAACAGGCTTTGTGCCCGATTGATCTATGTATATATTTTAAGAGTGTGCTACTCTTATAGGACACCAACATTTATTTGTCATTACTTTTCATAGTTTTCATCATCATTCCGTCAAACAAGAAAAAATCTCTGAATTCTATATAAGTCACCCTCCCTTGTTAAATTTCTCTTTCAGAGCTTCATTGGAAATCTTGGGAAACAAACAGAAAAAGGGAGAGATTTTTAATTTCTGGGTATGGCTCAAAGTCTCTTGTCCTATGAGTTGTGCAATGATCAGGAGGGAATTGATGATCAAATGAGTGGCTTAGAACTAAGTCTCTCAGCTATGGCTTGCTATCCTTTCCCTTATATGCCAATTTTGGAGAATCCTGCAGTTCCAACTTGGTTCCCCACCCTATCTGACGAAACCGGCATTCACAAGAGGCTGAAAAGAACTTCAAGAGTCCCCGAATCAATCGAAAGCAATAGCAGCTTTATTGTGGCAGTGGTGGTGGCAGCAATATGAGTCGCAATAGCAGCACAAGCAGTTTGAACAGCTTGCCAAGGCTTCAATTCCGTGATCATATTTGGACTTACACGCAAAGGTACTTGGCAGCTGAGGCGGTGGAGGAGGCGGCAGCCGCCATAATTGGCTCCGAGGATGGAAAATCTGAGGAGGCCGAAGGCGCAGGGGACAGGATGAGGCTTGTCCAGCTCCTAATTTCTTGTGCTGAGGCAGTGGCTTGTCGCGACAAGTCATATGCCTCGGTGTTATTGTCGGAGCTACGAGCAAGCGCGTTGGTATTTGGCTCATCGTTCCAACGCATGGCTTCGTGCTTTGTCCAGGGCCTGGCCAACCGCATGGCCCTGGTCCAACTGCTCGGTTTTGTAGCACCATCAATGAGCATGCTCGACATTGCTTCGGCAAAAAAAGAAGAAGCCTTGAACTTGGTTTATGAAATTTGCCCACACATTCAATTTGGTCACTTTGTGTCCAACTCAACAATATTGGAAGCCTTTGAGGGAGAGAACAATGTCCATGTGGTAGATCTAGGGATGTCCCTAAGTCTACCACATGGATACCAATGGCGACGGCTAATCCAGAGCCTTGCCAACCGTGCAGGTTCACTGCCTGCACGGCTTTGGAAAATCAGAGTCGGTCTATATATCGACCGATTCTAGGTTATCAGCGGTGAGCTAGAGGCCTACGCTCACAGCCTGCGGATAAATCTAAAATTTTCAATAGTGCGAAGAAATCTGAAAAATTTGAAGCCTGAGGACATCAAGGGCCGGGAAGGTGAACTTCTCGTTGTCAATAGCATTCTTCAGCTTCATTTGGAGTGTATGTTTGGGTTTTTTTGAACCAACATATAACTTTTAGTTTTGAAAAAGCTATTCTGGACTGTTTGGTTAAACTTATTTCAAACAGTTTCTGATTCTAACTTATTTTAACTCAAAAAAACTGATTCTGAGAAGCTGCTCACCCCATGCTTCTGATTATCAGCTTTTGCTGTAGACATGTTAATTTACAGTTATACACTTAAATTTTTTTTATTTTTTTAAAAATAGAAAAAGACCCAAATGGACTATATATTATTATTATTATTTATGAGAAATATAGACAAGTAGTGAATAACAAAAAATAAAAGTTAATTAAAAAAGTTACTTCACAGCTTATTTAACAAACTCTACTCAGCAATTTAAATCTATAATTCAACAGCTACACCAAATAAATTAACAGCTTCCGATTAAAGTCATAATCTATAATCTGTTAAGTTATAATTTATGATCTGTTTTAATAGCTATACCAACCAGGGCCATTGTGTGGTGAAAGAAAGCAAGGGAGCTCTGAACTCGATTTTGCAGATCATTCATGAGCTTTCGCTTAAGGTTTTGGTGCTTGTGGAGCAGGACTTGAGCCACAATGGGCCTTTATCCAATTCAAATTAAAACCAAAATCAAAATCTGTTATAATCATAAGTATTTTAAAGTTTACCATTTATCATTCAGAAAGTCCAAACATATATTTATGCCATGAAAAAAAAAAAGAAAAAAAAAACTGTTTCATTAGTAATTTATACTAACTATCAAGTAAATCAACAACCAACATAGACAATAACCAACAAAACCAACTTTAATCTTTAGTGGCTTTCCCTGAACTATTTATTTCAATTTTCAATAACAAATTTTAATTGGTCTCTAGGTGAGTTACTCGAAGCTTTCCCTGGTCTCTAAGTTTACAATCTCCTTTTCCAATGGATTTTCACCACCATACATGCACCCGAAATACTATAATTTACATCTGGTGTGGCACAACAAATCCCATATTTCTCATATTCAAATGCAGACTTGGTGTAGATTTCCTCACTGTCAAGTGAACATCTTCATTTGCTCTATGGCCAGGTTTTCGTGTCAAGTTTATGTTTCAAAGATCACTATTCAGTCTTCAATCATTAATTTAGAAAAATAAATAAATGAAGATAGAGCACATTGATACATTTCTAGTATAGCCATCAAAGTATCCAATTCAAAAAATTAAATCTATTCAAGGTTGAAGAATATATGCCACAGCTCAGTTGTGGTCTATTTCAAAGTATTGAAGAATCACCGTACAATACTTGGTAGAGACACATCTGATGGTTGTTGCAGCTCGACGAGTCAATTTGGTCAAATCGAAGATCAGGTCGGTCTGAGTGTAGCATTTTCGGCACGGGGATCACTAGATCCAAACGAACTATCGCCGTACAATACCTACTGAAGTCGCAGTCGGTGGTAAGCGTCACGTTGGAGGCAACATGAGAGAGGTGTTCTAGGGTGGCAGTGAGGGTGATTTCGGAGAGGGTTGTTGTCGGTAAGGGTAGTGTGATTGTACGGAGAAGGTGATTTCGGATTCTGATAGGCGATGAGGGTTTTTGAATCTTGGATTGTTGTCTATGAGAGGTATTGTGGTTTTGGAAGAAATTGTAGGAGGAGGATTTGGAATTGGAGGGGTTGGGAGAGAGAGGTAGAGACAGAAAAGGTAGAGGAGTGAGAAACCAAATATTATTTTTATTTTATTTTTTTTTTCTGTAATCCAGGCATGCCTTAGATTTATGAGTTTATGTGTTTTATGCTCTTAAAAGTGAAGAGTACACCCTAGATTTATGGATTTTTGTAGTTAGTATAGGAAATGTAAAAAAAAAATAAAATAATTGGAATATGTTTTTTTGGAATATGTTTTTTTCTTTGGTGAACAAATTTAAATTCAAAATTTAAATTGGATTTAAATTGGGTCCTGTTAACACAAAAATGGTTTAGTTTTACTATTAAAATGTAATATTTTCACAAAGAGAGATAAGAGAAATAATGGAGATGGTGTGATTTGTTTAAAGACTGAAAAAGCCCACCTCAGTGACAAAGATAACATATTTTTATTTCCGGATAACTAATCGGACCTATATTTACATTTTCACCTCAAATTTTTAGCAATAAATTTGATAAGTTACATTTTAACTAAATAATTTTATACTCAATTATATTTTGATCCCATTATTAATTATACCAAATTTGATACGTTGCATTTTAACTTAATAATTTTATATTCAATTATATTTTGATCTCATTAAGAATTTTTGGATTATAATCAAAATAATATCATAACTAATATCACAATGGGTCATAACTGACAGTTCAATAGATCATAAACAAAAATTACAAAGATTGTAACTAGAAGTTATATGATACACGTCCTATAATTTCCCTTATGTCCAATATCCCATTAATTATCAGATTTCAGTCATTTGAAAACTAAAGAATGAAAACAATGTCAATCTATGTACATCAAACCATCAATACTACTTTATTCAATCTATTCATCATCCCTGAATAGCTCAAATTCACAATCAGGTCCCTTATTTTCCATCCAAATTCAGAATCTTCACTCTACTGAACTTGGGCATTGCCATAGTACAATCTTTGCAGCAGATGAACTTATTAAACACTCACATGGTCCCCATCAAGAACCATATTGTTTTATTCAATGCGCGACATAACTGCAGCGCCACAGATGGGCCTAGGATCGTCTGTACTCAAATCTCTTTATCCCTCTCTCAATACGCTCTTAGCCGTAAGATGGGATGAGAATCTCAATATATGAAAATGTTTGAGACATAGTCATACAACTAGAAAGTGCATTAGGATATAAGAACTGAGAAATTTGAGTACAGACGATCCTTAGGCCCTGAAACTGTTCAAATTTTAGCATTTCCAGCAGGAAGCAGCAACGATCGGCTTCGACTGCCACCCGAGAACCAAGCACCCTTTCTCCTCCACAATGGTGTAACCATCACAAGCTTTAATCTTTCCCAACCACTGCTTCGCTTGTGCCACCATCTTAATGGGTGCAGGCTGAAACCCTGCCCGGCTCATCCGCCTCCGCCATTGGTCCACCCGCTCGTGCCGCTCCACCCTAGCAGGCCCCTCGCAACTGACGATGTTCTTGATCTCCTCGGCAAAGAAAAACTGCTCCATTTTCGCGCGCCTCGTGTCGTATTTGGGCAACATAGCATCAAGAGAGTCAAAGATTGCAGAGTAATAGTGTAGTGCTTCCATGAACCTTCCAAGAAAGAAAGGCCCATTGTGGCTCGAGTCCTGCTCAACAAGCACCAAAACCTTAGGTGAAAGCTCATGAATGATCTGCAAAACCGAGTTCAGAGCTCCCCTGCTTTCTTTCACCACACAATGAAGCTGAAGAATGCTATTGACGACAAGGACTTCACCTTCCCGGGGCTTGACGTCCTCAGGCTTCAAGTTTTCCAGATTGCTTTCCACTACCGAAAATTCCAGATTTATCCCCAGGCTGTGAGCGTAGGCCTCTAGCTCATCACCAATAATCTGGAATCGGTCTGTATATAGACCAACTCCGGTTATCCGAAGCCGTGCAGGCCGTAAGCCTGCACGGTTGGCGAGGCTCTGGATCAGCCGTCGCCATTGGTATCCATGTGGCAGACCTAGGGTCATCCCTAAATCTACCACATGGACATTGTTCTCTCCCTCAAAGGCTTCCAATATTGTTGAGTTGGCCACAAAGTGACCAAATTGAATGTGTGGGCAAATTTCGTAAACCAAGTGCAAGGCTTCTTCCTTTTTTGCCGAAGCAATGTCGATCATGCTCATCGATGGTGCTACGAAACCGAGCGGTTGGACCAGGGCCAAGCGGTCAGCCAGGCCCTGTACAAAGCACGAAGCTACGCGTTGGAATGATGAGCCAAATACCAACGCGCTTGCTCGTAGCTCCGACAATAACACCGAGGCATATGACTTGTCGCGACAAGCCACTGCCTCAGCACAAGAAATTAGGAGCTGGACAAGCCTCATCCCGTCCCCTGCGCCTTCGGCCTCCTCAGATTTTCCATCCTCGGAACCAATTATGGCGGCTGCTGCCTCCTCCACCGCCTCAGCTGCCAAGTACCTTTGCGTGTAAGTCCAAATATGATCACGGAATTGAAGCCTTGGCAAGCTGTTCAAACTGCTTGTGCTGCTATTGCGACTCATATTGCTGCCACCACCACCGCCACAATAAAAGCTGCTATTACTTTCGATTGATTCGGGGACGCTTGAAGTCCTTTTCAGCCTCTTGTGAATGCCGGTTTCGTCAGACACGGTGGGGAACCAAGTTGGAACTGCAGGATTCTCCAAAATTGGCATATAAGGGAAAGGATAGCAAGCCATAGCTGAGAGACTTAGTTCCAAGCCACTCATTTGATCATCAATTCCCTCCTGATCATTGCACAACTCATAGGACAAGAGACTTTGAGCCATACCCAGAAATCAAAAATCTCTCCCTTTTTCTGTTTGTTTCCCAAGATTTTCAATGAAGCTCTGAAAGTGAAATTTAACAAGGGAGGGTCACTTATATAGCCAATTTTAGCCTGAAGTCTACGAAAAAAAAAAAAAAAGAAGACGACAAAATAGGTTAAAATAATCAATAAGACAAAATGTCATATCAAACTCATAATCATATCATTTTTTCTCTTACAAACATCACATCCAACTAAAAAAAATCTAACAATCTTCTCAAACACAAAAATTTTAGCTTATTAAAATTGTCAAAAACTAAAATAACCTACTAAAATAGCCAACTTCCCAAACAAGGCCATAGAATTCAGAGATTTTTTCTTGTTTGAAGGAATGATGGTGAAAACTATGAAAAGTGATGACAAATAAATATTGGTGTCCTATAAGAGAAGCACGCTCATAAAATATATGCATAGATCAATCAGGCACAAAGCCTGTTGTTTGGAATCAATTAGGGTGATGAGTTTTTGGTGGGTTGTACTTGTCCCTCCCCTTCTTACTCATATGCCTTCATTAAAATAAATTAGCAGGTGGCGCATGCGATAAGTGTACAATTCAGATAATTAATAATAAAAATAAATAGTAAAGAAATTAGTATTTCAAGATGTATATGTATGTTATTTAAGTGGTAAGTATGTTTTTAATGAAACTCATGGTTTTGCGTTCAAAACTTGCTTACACTTTGTATAATAATTTTTTATTTTTACATATACAAAGTTGTCACGTGGTAGGAGGAGAAGAAGGTTTCACTACACCAACTGAGACCTTCACTTAATAATAGAAATAAATAAATTAGATGTCACTTTTTGAAATACCCTATGATATTTATATCCCTGGAATGCAATTGAACACAATATTTGCATATGAGATAAGATTCATATATTTAATATGGGTCCCATTTTGTGATCAAATTTTGTACACAATGGAATTTTTTATGTACTAGTCCTAGAGTATAACGGGACGAGTCCAGATCTCTAGAGTGATTTTTCTTAAAATGATTTTAGAGCAAATTTTTTATGGCCGAGTTTTAATTGTACAAAAGTTGAGGGTACAATAGTAGTCATAGTCACATTTTAAAAAAATCTCAGCAACACAAAAATTGATCTAGGATCACTCTAGGAAAAATCACTACCCTCAACTTTTGTATAATTAAATCTAGTCTACAAAAAATTGCTCTAAGATCACTGTAGAGAGGTTCCGGATTTGTATGTGACATTGTTCAGGTGGTGTTCTCAACCAATAATGTACTGAAAACTTTATTTATATTTGTTTGATATTTGAGAGAGAAGAATGACCCATCTAATATATTTTGTGATTCCTTATTTATCGAGAGCATTGCGTAAACAATATTAAATAATATTCTGAAACTATCTAATAATATTTAAGGTGATGGTAATTAAGCTTGTAAAACCTGCCTTAGGATCAATTTGGTTTAACCCAAGCACATACTGCATGATAATTACATATTAGTAGATATGAATATGGTAAGATCATATTTCAATCTTTGGTGCCAGTTTCTGCCATCCCATTAGGAGTTTGGCAGGGTTTGTCCCAGCTGGCATGGGTCCTTATTGGACCACTTTAATAATTTGGACGGAGTAAAAGGTTGAATAAAGAAATTCAAAGAAAGAGTTTAATCATATTTATACTATTTTAGTAGTTGTTACTTGCCACTATACTATATGAACTTAGGGTTGGGGAACTAAGTTGTTACTCATCTTTCATTTGTCATCTACTTATTGAATTCTCTCCTTTCATTAGCTAAGATTTTTAGTTAGAAGTATTAATTTATATACATTGTTGGTTAGAAATTTGAGTTTCTGAAATAATTGGTAATCTAATATATGTCATTGTGTACTAAGTTTTGTATGTATTCTTGCATTTTATTCTCTCAATTTATCAACTTCTTCACATGCGAGATGAGATCACATGTAAAAAAAAAAAATGTAACTTGATATACATTACTAGGTTGATTCCTAATTACAACTTAAACTTATTTGTTTTCGTGCACTTTATTTTCTCAATTTATCTGTTTTTTCATATATGAGATGGGGTTATACAGAAGACAGAGTGTAAGTTAATATATATTATTGTGTCCTTTTTTCTAATTACAACTTAAAATTTTCAATTGTGTTACATGCGTAAAAAAATTATTTAAAATTTTATTTAGAATTCAAATATGTTGACAAAATTCATTCTGGATATGACTCACAATAAACTACCTTTAAATCTAAACCTATACTTTATTTATGATAAAATTTTAATTAAATTTTCGTAGTCTTTCGAATTATACTTTTAACTTTAGTTACCGATGTAATTCATGATTTCTAAACTTTGAACTTTTTGCTGAGGTAATTGATGACCTAACAAACTGCAAGAATCATTTACCAAGCAAGGGCAACTTACATATAAAGCATATCTTATTGTTTGATATAATCAATGAAGTCTACAGAACATTAAAATACTCAAAACTAGGAAATGTTTAGACAAATTATTTTAATAGTTGTTTCCTCTAAGAATATCGCACAAGGAAAAATAAGTCTATTACATGAAAATTATTAAGCTCATGAAAATTTAAGTTTGGTTTGTCTATGGCTTTTTTGTTTTTGTTTTTTTTAAAGATAAAATTGTTATTAAAAAAACTGATGCATTTGGTATATGATTAAAAAGTTATTAGTGGAAAAGTTGAGCAATCCGTAGTGTTTTTTTTTTTTTTTGTTGAGAAAAGTTATAAAGTAATTTTATTAAAATAAAAGTAAACAACATGTAGAACAAGAAAAAAGAAAAAAAGAAAAAAAAAGAAGAAGACTTTAAAGGGCCAAACAAACAATCTAATAAGAACTACTAAAAACAAATAACAAAGCTGTCAAAAAAAACAGTTACGATTCATAGAAAGACACTAATCTTCTCACAAATGTGGTTTAGAAAAGTAAGATTTGCATCAAACTTGTTGTCGCCTTCGATGTTGTACCTATCACTGCTGTTGCTACCGCACTTTAGTCATCGCCTAAAGCCAAAGTTGTAGAGGAAGTAGATGATGTGTTTTTCTTCTTAATTAGCCAAAAAAAGTTACCAAAAAAGTGACTAAAAATTTCAAAACCAAACACAGCGCAAGTTGGTGATGTGTTTTTTGTGGTTAAGGGTAAAAACATAATTTTCTTCAGATGAGCGTAGATGCCTTTAAATTTGGTGATTCAATTTTAAATTTCTTTACAATGAGCCAAGTCGTTTTCAGCCAAATTCCATCGTTTACTATCAAATTACAACTTTTACTATTTTTTACGTTTTAGTTTAATTATTATAACAATGTTTCCAAAGTTAAGAGTTTTAGGGTTGCGTAGTGTTTAAATTTGACTTTTTTAACTCAAAAATTGTAAATTTCAATGATAACGTTTCGTACCTAGTTCTTTATCATTTCATGTTATACTAGGATTGAGATTGATCTATTATAAGCAGGGTTGTAAATGAATCGAATTGTTCATGAACAAGCTCGACTCATTAAGAACACGGCTTGACTCGGTTCGTTTAGGAAACGAGCTGAGTTCAAACCTGAACATTAAGCTCGTTTAGTAAACGAGCCGAGCTCGAACTTGCATAAACTCGGATCGTCAAACTCAACTCGTTTATCTTTATTTAAATTATATACTAAATATATTATTCATATATTAAATAATATGTAAATAATTATATATTAAATAATGTAAATAATATTTTTTATTTAAATAATATAAATAATATTAAAAAAAAATTATCGAGCCAAGCCGAGCCGAGCCGAGCCGAGCCGAGCTCAAGCCCAGTTTCTTATCGAGCCAAGCTCGAGCTCAATAAACAAGCTCGATAAGTAAACAAGCTGAGCTTGAGCTCAGTAAAGTTTGGTTTGGCTCTATTCGTTTACAACCCTAATTATAAATAAGATTTTGATGCTTCATTAGGATTCCTGGAGTATTTAGTATATAATTATTTTTTCCTTATTTTTTGTATTTCTTGTGGACTAAAAGTCTTTTTCTCTTATGATTTCAAGAACAAGAATGCTGTCTCCAAGAAATAGGTGAGCCTCGTTTCCGCAAACAGCTCCATCAATCCATTTAAAGCAATTCTAATCTTAATTGGCATTTTGTCTAGCCAAAAAATAAAAAATAAAAGTCAATTATTTCATTAGGGATTAGTGGGATAATAATTTTCTCTTATCCGTATTTGTTTTGTTATGGGTAGATAATTTCCTCTTATCCACGTTTGTTTTGCAATGGATAGGAAATATATAATCTCAATTATATATTTGTTTGTATTATTAATTGTAGCATTAAAAAAATTCACCAAACACTGAAATTGTATTCAAACACTGAAACGTAAGTCTCATAAATTAATTTGAATAACAAAAATTAATATTCATTGGAATTTAATTTGAATAACAAAAATTGTAGCCAAACACATGTGAGTCTCATAAATTAATAATTTCAATCATATGTTATAATTCATCCAATCAAATAAGTCTTTTATTTTGAAATTGGTTTGTCTAACTTGAAAAGACACTCATATACATACCCTCCTATTGGAGACTCCCTTTCGTGATGATAGATAAAAAGGATTTTTACGGGCCAGTCTTATTTTCAAGGGTTATTACCCAACAGGTCCTTAATGGAGACTCTTTTACCTATAGGTCTTGAGTATTTTTGTTTATTCCGTTTTCGCCCTCATGTTTTTATACTCAGATCTAGAGATGGAAAAAAAAAAAAAAAAAAAAAAAAAAATCCACTAGTTTTGATGAACCCATCTTGTGCTCCTACGTGGATTAATAACAAAACCAAGAACACCACCTGACTCCAATGCTTCATATCTCTCTCTCTCTCTCTCTCTCTCTAAATTTGTTTAAATGCAGAGAATCAATAAAATGTTTTAACAAATTGGACGTGTCTCTCTGTTTTAGTGGAGGAAGAAAGAAAGCTTACATATATGAAAGAGAACCTGCCGACCACCGCTACCTCCCCTGTCGGTGTCTTCTTTCACTTTCACTATTGCTTCCACCTCCACCGATGTCTTCGCCTCCACCTCCACCTCCACCTCCACCGTCGTTGCCGACCACTGCTGTCTCCACCTCTAGATCTAAGATCTAGGCTCTTTGCTGTCAAAGTCTTCTCTCTTTCTCTCTCTCTCTTTCTTTTTTTTTCTCTCTCTCTTTCTCTGTATATTGGGGAAGATCCCAATGATAATTCTGTTTAAACGAGTGATAAATTTGTTTAAACTAGTGATAAATCAACGATAATTTTGTTTAAACCAGTGATAAACTAGTGATAAATTTGTTTAAACCAGTAATAAATTTATCACTGTTGAATTTTTGTAAATTTATTTTTGTGGTTTAGTAAGTGAGTGTGCCTATATGTGAGTATGAAATTTATCACTACTAACATTTTATTAGTGATAAATTTATCACTGCTAAATTATTGTAAATTTGTTTTTATGAATCAGTAAGTGTGTGGATGTGTTTTTGTGAATTAGTGAGTGAGTGTGTATGTATGTAAGTATGAGAGAACAAAAGGAACAATATATAAGGAACAAAAGGAAGACAACATACAGGGAGGAGCTCACAGGGGAGAGCTTGTGAGCAGTTTCTTTGCTTCACGCATGTGGTGTGATAGGACTTGGCTGATATTAACTTACTTCCATAGGACCGGCCTATAACTCCCCCTAGATAAAATGCTTAAAAAGTTCTGAATGTCTCCCTTGTTAAATATACTTGTAAAAGAAACTTACTTCCAGTTCATGGGTTGTGAGCCTTCTCATCGTTTATTTTTCAGTGTCCATCAAATAAAATCATTTGTGTAGAAAAATCAAGCTAATCAAATATTTGTAATTATATAATTGGATCACAATTATTTTTAAAATAATGATCTATTATCAAAATTATATATAGCCCATGTTCTAAAGACAAATATGATATAATTATATAGTTGTTGTTGTCCGATTAATTTAATTTTTTACATAAATAGTCTACTCCAAAAGTACTAAAAAATAAACTACTAGGATTACAGAGATGAACACGAAACAAACTCATAACCTATGAACTAAACACTCCAGCCTAATTAGTGGATCGGAAAGAAGCTGATCTTATATTTTATAAGTCTTCATTAAATACATTATACTTAAATGTCTGTCCGAAACACCCTATGCTCTTTATATCCAAGTCATATTAATTTTTAACTTATTTTAAATTGTTGCCTAGTGATTGATGCATTTCAATAATTTGGGTAGAGCCTAGCTTGAATAAAGCTAATTGAGATAGAATTATTGAAACCATTAAAACAACATTATTTTAGTATTTGTTAAAAAATTGCTAATAATAGTTCAATGAGTAATCATTAGCGGTTGTTTGGGTTTATTTATTTAGTGTTCTTTTTTATTTTTTATAAAAAAATATGTAAAAAAAATAAAGAAATAATATAACCGAAATAAGTGTGCATTCCCAAACAATAGTATCAATATATCTAATACCAAATGCATAACATGCGACTATTTTGAGATTTCACCTTAATAATAACTCGTATGTTGAGGTTGTTTGGTACAGTTTATTAAATATTTTACAATATAAAAAACGGGTGAGAAATCTTAACTAACAATATATATATATATATATATTGTGAACATCTCTTATTACCCAATATTGAAAAGGAATGTTAAACCAATTTTTCTCCGCAAAAGTAGCTTACTATTAAAAAAATTCGTAAGTCGGTTTTTTTTAAAAAGAAGTTTACTTTCTGCGTAGTTTTTTCAGCACATAATCTTTTCAAAGGTGAAAAGGTGGCTCTTCATTAGTTTCTACCTAACATATATAATAGAAATTTTTTATTTCAAGTGCTAACCAGACATAGAAAAATAAAATATATATATATATTTTGTGAATACATAATCAATTTACTGGAGTATTTTTGGGAGTACAAATTGCACCACCCTTATTAGGAATATTCTTCAAGAGTCAAAAGTGCTAAATCACCCCAAAGCTAATCACCAATTTAAATATATTAATTTACACTAATATTATGCTATTATTTTATTTTTGATTCTTTTTATTTCTCATATAATCGCGTGCACCTCACTATCATGCAATTATTAACTTCCAAAAGTCGTAAACCTGGTCACATCAAAAGCAAAAATAGAAGACAAACATGACATTTTTGATAAATTCATGATTTTATATTATACTTAACTGAGGTTAATTAGCGCATTGAATTGCCGAAACACGTGAATATTAAGTAGTTTTTAATCCCACATCCAAATTATGATGGCCGGCTAATTACACATGAAAAAAAAATTGAGACATTACAAAGCGCAAAACAAAACAAGGTGTGCACTAGGTTCATTATTATTATTAAAATCGAGCCTCCTATACTGCTAATTAATTATAAATTAATTGTGTTGTGCATAATTAATTAGTATATAAATACATATTATCATAATGAGGAATCAGTTTTAACTTTATATTAATGGAAGTATTTTAGTTTTTTATTTTTTGGTTGTGAAAGCTCAGTTTTTTCGATAAAATTATCACAACGCACAAGCCTATTCTTGTGCGATCAACAAGAAAAGAAAAGAAAAGAAAATTGTCGTATGCCAAAACAATCAAGTGGTATTTGCCTCATCTTAGGCCAACATTGGCCAGCAACACAACTGTCTATAGACATAAATTTTTTTTTTTTTTTTTTGAATTGGTCTATCTTCCACTAGATTGGCCTCTGTTTGGGCAGAGAAATTTTTTGCTCTAAGATTTTTTTATTTCTTATTCATGTGGGTTTATGACTAGATTTCTAGTACATCTAGTTATTCATTTTAGATATATCAAATAATTATTGGGCTAAGTTGCAAAAAGAGTTAGAAATAAAAATGTTTAGTCATTGATCCACCCTTTGAGGTTACCTGCCAATTCTTCTCATAGCAATCATATGCTTTCGCCAATTGAGTATCCAGAGTTTCGTCTCAACTAATTATCAAGTATATGTAGTCATTCGTTTATGATATACTAAGTAATTATTGGGTCAAAATTATGAAGGTAGCGTCAGAGTTAGTGAAGAATTGAATATTTAACTATTGATCTACCCCTTGAGATTATCCGTGACTATTCCTTATGGCAGTAATAGGCTTTGGCGAACCGAGTGTCCATGTAATCATCCATTTTAGATATTTTAAGTAATTATTGGGTCAAAATCCTGGAGGTGGCCTTAAGTGAATAATTAAATATTTAATCATGGATCTATCCTTGAGGGTGTGGGCTTTAACCAACTGTTCAGGATTTCATCTCAACTAATTCTTGGATACATGTAATGTCCTCCAATCTACATGTACCAAGTAATTATTAAGCTAAAACTCTGGAAGTAATTCAAGGGAAGTCAGAAATGAAATATTTAATTATTAGTCTATTCCTTGAGCGTTAAACCCATGACTACTTATGGGAGCCATAGGCTCTAGCCAACTAAGTATGCAGAGTTTTGTCCAAACTAATTCTCGAATTCATGTAGTCTTCCATTTCAAATATACCCAAATAATTATGAGGACAAAAACCCTTGAATGTACGTAGCCAGAGGGAAGTGAGAAATAAGATATTTTAACCATTGATTCGCCCCTTGAGATTTTGAACCATGACTTCTCCTTATGAAAGTTGCAGGCCTTGGCCAACTAAGGCAATTCAATTTTTAAAAAAATTTAGGCTAAATATCACAATAAAACTTTATTTTATTTATTCTTTGAAAATTTGATAACTTTAGCAATAAGAAATTTTTTGAAAATTGCTTCGGAATTTAGGAGATGGTGACACAAACATTGCGTTTGGTCTGGGTAACACATTAAGTAAACTAAGTGAAGCAATTTCAGAAGTTTGAATTAAATTTGACAGATTCGGGTAACGACACCAAGTAATCTGAGTAATTCAAACCCCAATTATAAATATATAAAAATATTAAATATACATATAAATTATTAGTTGTTGGATGCTAAACTAATTTAGATCGTTAGATCATATTGAATATAATTATATACATAAGTAATACAACACAAAACTTTACATGTTTCTTTGTAAGAAATGGTTTGAAAAAGTGTTTGGAAAAAAAAAAAAAATCGAAAAAACATATTTTTTTCCCAAATTTTGGTCTAATTTTTAGGTGGGATCCATGCGCTAAAGTTGGTGGGTCCATGTGGCAACGCGTTCTTTGCCGCGTAACAATTCACGTCGTATATTTAGTTGCTCAAAACCATTATCGGGTGAATGAGAAATTGAAGCCAAAGTGAGCTCCATGAAAAATGGTGTGTTTGGTAAAATTTCCATAAAGGTTGAAGTTAAAGTTTGTCCCACATTGCTTTGGTGGGCAAACTTTGTGTGGGTTTATAAGACTTGGGTTTGTAACTTAGGGAGGGCCCCAAGGGGTACCCAAGTTTTGTGGAAGGGTGAGGTTATGGGTTAGACCCATTGGACCCAAAACACACATGCTGTCGTCCGTCCGTCTGCCTAGGCAGGCTAAGCACAAGTGCGTGGTGTGAGGTTGGGTTTGTTCGGCTCAATACTTATCTTTTTGGGCAAAAAACATTTGAATTTAAATTAAATTCTTTTGAATTTTAGTTTGAAAAAAGTTCAAAATTAATTCGTTTGGTCCAATACACCTTTCTTTTTTACTGAACAGGTTTGATTAAACAGGTTTGTATCTGTTTAATTCAAACTGAACAAGTATTGTACTTGTCTGAATAGGTTTTTACCTATTGAAACCTTTTCTAAAAGGCCACAAGTTCTATATAAATGCAGTCTCTCATTTAGATTTTGCACTCAATTTTTGTTCTTGCTTCTGCCATTGCTCTCTGCATTTTGCTGCATTTAATTTTCTGTGAGAAAGTGTATAAACACAAAGTGTGTTCGTTGTGCGAATAGTTTGTAGTGCTGTTACTATTCATTGTAGATTATTTCATCCAGGGAAATAGACGTCCATAATTTGTTAGCACCTGAGAGAGGACGAATCTGTCTTAAGGAGACAGTGTTAAACACTGGACTTGATCATTCTAAGAAATTATTTTTTGTAAGTATTTTCCTGTTTTTATTTTGTTTTCTTCCTCGTCTTTATTTCCATTTTCTGTTTGGTTTTTGTAATTAAACAGATTTTGGGAAATCTTTCCTTTAATTTTTTTTTTCTTGTGTGTTATGTTTATTGTTAAGTACACAAACAGAATTTAATTTTAATACAGTGAAGATTGTCTAACAATCTTAAGATAGACTCTTTTATTATTATTATTTATTTATAAGTCTACATTGTATTTAATTGAATCCAAAGAAAATAATTTCTTGGTTTTTGTAACAAAAAAATTATTGTGTTTTATTTTTCTGATTTTAGTAACTAGAAAAATAAAATTATTTTGTGTTATAAATTATTTTCTGGTTATAGTAACTAGAAAATTAATTTGTGTTTGGTTTTGATTTTTTTAATTTTTGTAATCAGATATTATGGCTACTGCAACTGAAAGTGGCACTCCAATTTCGATTGTTACGACGACTCCGCTCCCTATCCAAAACTATGTTCAAGTTCCAATAAATCATGGAGAAAAACGAAAAAAATTTAATGACACCGATTTAAGAGATGGCAGCAGAAAATGCTATTATATCTTACAACTCTTAATCTTGCCCGGTTTCTCCGTGAAGAGTCTATAGTGCTAAAAGAGGATGAAAGTGATCGGCAAATTGTTACCGCGGTGGATACGTAGAAGCATTCTAATTTTCTTTGCAGAAATTACATTATCAATGGCTTAGATAACATGCAGCATAATGTTTACAGCCCTCTGAAAACAGCATAAGAATTGTGGGATTCTTTAAAAAAAAAATACAAGACAGAGGATGCCAGCATAAAGAATTTTGGGTCCCGTTTGTTTTCAGAGGTAGAATGGAGGGGATTGATAGTGATGGGATTAATAGTGAGGAGATTGTTAGTGAGGGGATTGATAGTGAGGGGATTAAGTAAAATTGCGTTTGTTTTGATGATAGTTGTTAGTGTAGGGATTGTTAAATTATTTTTATATAAAATAAATATAAAATAATAAAACAAATAAAAAAAATACAAAAACATTAAACATTAATGTTTTAAAAAAAATGTCCAACATGTAAAAAAATTTTAAAAAATAAAAATAAAATAAAAAATTTTCAGAAAAAAATAAAACAAATAAAATAATGATTTTTACTTAACAAAAAATATAAAAAATTAAACATTAATGTTAAAAAAAAAAAAGCCCGGCGTGTAAAAAATAAAATAAAAAATAAATAAAAATAAAAAATTTCTAGTTCGCCGGACTATTTTTCTAATACCAAGTCTTGGAGGCCCATCCGAATCCCTTTGGGGAGGCCCATCCTAATCCGGAGCTCACTATCAATTCCCTCCCTATCTCTCAAAACAAACACAATATTAATAAATCCCACCTCACTACCGATCCCAATCTCCCCTCTAACTCTCCAAACAATCGGGGCCTTATTGTCGGTAAATTTCTAGACTTTGTTATGGTAGACTCCCAAACAGTAATTTCTCAAGTTCAAAGTTTTCAATTAATTTTGTATGATATTCATGTTGAAGGTATGTCTCTTAGCGAGTCTTTTCAAGTCACTGCGTTAGTGGAAAAATCACCATCGGCTTGGAAAGATTTCAAAAATTATTTAAAACATAAATGCAAAGAGATGACCATAGATGAACTTACTGTAAGACTAAGAATTGAGGAAGATAATCGTAAGGCTGAAAAGAGGAATGGTAAAAATCCCATTAAGTCCAAGGCTAATGCAGTGGAACAAGTGCCCAAACCACATAATAAGAAGAAGAAGTTTGCTGGAGATAGTCCTAAATAAAGTGACAACAATGGCAATAAAAAGTTCAAAGGAAAATGCTATAGTTGTGGCAACACTAGACATCGTGCCTCTAATTGCCGACGCCCTAAGAAGGATTGCAGAAGTACAAGCAAGAAGACTACCAATCAAACCAATGTGATAGAACTAGATTACATCTCTGATGGGGTAAATGACATCAATCTCTCTGTTGTGGTGTCTGAGGCTAATTTGGTTGGAAATCCCAAGGAATGTGGGTTAACACTGGAGCAACTCGACACATTTGTGCGGACAGGAAGATGTTCACTACTTATAATGAGGTTGGAAATGGTGAACAACTAGTTATTAGGAAATTTATCTACTTCTGATGTGGCTGGACAAGGGAAGTTATCTTGAAGATGACATTGGTGAAGGAACTTACCCTCAATAACGTGCTGTATGTACCAAACATCTAGAAGAGTTTAGTTTCTGGTTCTTTGTTAAGCAAAAATAGTTTTAAACTTGTATTTGAATCTGATAAATTTGTATTAACAAAGAGTGGTATGTATGTAGGTAAGAAATACATGAGTGATGGTCTCTTCAAGTTGAATGTAATGACTGTTGTACCAAAATCTGCTATGAATAAGAATAACACATCTTTTGCTTATATTCTTGAGTCAAATTTATGACATGGTAGATTAGGACATGTGAATTTTGATACTTTGCGTAGATTAATTGGTTTGGATTATATATCAAAATTTGAAATTGATCCTAATCACAAATGTGAGATATGTGTAAAAACAAAACTAACTACGGCTCCATTTAAATCGGTTGAAAGAAAAATCGAACCTCTAGAATGTGACAATCCTCACCTCTGATTAGTGCTAATCTGTGATTAAGCATGATAAGTAACTGATAAGAATGAAATCCTGATCTTTTTGTATGAGTGTGTTGCATTAATTGCATTTCTATCTGTTTGTCAGTAGATGATCTGTTCATGTTTTAATTTCGAATTGCGAATTAAAGGCCTTATCGGCGACCGAATCAGAAATTGATTAGTGTTATATGTTAATTAGAATTTATGTGATTTTATGGTAGATTTAATTGAAATTTGATTTGGAATGACTAAATTGATTAAATTAGATTAAATAAAGTTAAATTACATAAGTTTGCATTTATTACCTTATTGCCATTAAGTGGTTGATGCTAGGCCATTTATTTGATTTATATATGTTAGCATTATCATTTTTCATCACTTTGAAAGACCCAAACCGTAAGAGAGAGAAGGAGATAGGGGAAATTTGATTCAACAAGAATTTGGCTAGGAAAATTTGAGGGATTGAAAGAGATTGCAAAAATTGAGCTTTCATACTTGAAATTCAAGGCCTAAGGTAGAAAATCATCTTTTTAATTGTGTATTTAAGTTATTCCTTGCATGGTTTATGGTAAATTAGTGATTATGAGTCATGAATTAAATTGAAGAGTTGAGTTGTGAGCTAATTCATGCATGCATGTACATGTTCCTGCATTTTGAGGGTGTTTTCATGAAAAATTCTTACATGCAAGTTCACATTTTGGTTGTAGTCCATGAATTCACCATGATTTTGAGTTCAAACTTGCATTTGGTTATGTTTTGGAGCATTGAAGTTCTTAGAGACTCATGCATGTTATGTTTTTACATGATTCATGAAAGTTCCTTTGAAATTGTGTGCAATTGTCTCACCTTTGGACTTGATTTTACAAAATTGATCTTCAAAACATGTTATAGTATGAGTTTTCAAGTGTTTTCCAGAAAATGGGCCCAAAAGGTTGAGTTTTGATGTGTTGAATGCTTGGTTTGAGCTTGGGAGGCAAATCTGGAAATTCCAGATTTTGGCTTCCACGCTCGAGCGACCATCTTTTGTTCAGAGCTCCGCTCGAGCAAAGGAATGCTGGCTCGAGCGTAGATTGCAAGCTCTTAGATTTTTGGTGCACGCAGACGCATGCTCAAGCCACGAGACCTACGCTCTAGCGAAGAGTTGTGTCTCACGCTCGAGCGAGCATCGAGCGAGCGTTGAGCGGAGATTTTCAACATCCAGCACTTTTTGCATTTTTACAGACCGCTCGAGCAAGGAAGTCCACGCTCGAGTGACCCCTCTGTTTTGGCACTCTCGCTCGAGCGTAGAAAGCCACGCTCGAGCGAGACCCCTGTTTCAACAAAAATTTGAAAAGTGTTTTAAAGTGCATTTTCTTATCCTCATTCCATCCTAGGCATTCCTAGGCCAAGTTTAAGGCATCTTAATGAGGATGATGTTATAGAACCACACCAGTATAGTTAGGGGCTAAGTTATTAATCCCGAGTGTGCGTTTGTTCTACAACTGTAGGATTGGCATCCAAGGACGCTTATTAGCCTGTCTGTAGCCCAGTACTCTGTGAGTAACAATGTTGTAAAGATATGTTCAATTATGATTATTTTCTGAATGATCAACTGTTCTACTTACTGAAACGTTATTGTTTAATGAATGAATGTTTGTCCTATTTGTAAACTGTATTCGTGGCATCCATAGCAATTTACTGTTACTGTACTGTTACTGCTACTGTCACAGAGATCTCTATCGGTTCCCATGTTTGGAACCACTCCTGTTTACTGTTATGATGGCCATCAACTGACTGTTCGGTCTGTTAAGACCTACTGTACTGTTTTGCTAATGGATGTACCACATTTGACTATTATGGTTCTAAATGACTGATTTATTGATGCAATTGACTGTTTTAATTACTGAAAGGACATTCATTCTTAACCCCTTTACGCATATGTTATTCACTGGGCTTTAGCTCACTGTTTATATTTAAATGTAGGTGTCCAGACACCAGACCGAAGCTAGGAGCGTCAGGCTAAGCTCCCGTTTTGTCAAAGCCAACCATTGTGCCTCACCTCGAGGTTCCGAATACGTTAAAGCCAAGGCTGTTTTGGGGTGTTTTAGATTCCCCATTCTGCCTCTGTTCTGTAATAAATGGTTAAGACTTGACTGTACAGTTCTAGCTAGGGATTTGGTCCCTGACATGGATGTTTGTGCATATGATGCATGTACATATGTTTTGGTTATCAATGTGGCATGTTTATAAAAAGTCTTTTGCATACAGATTGTCACAGCTCATTGGACATCTTTTATTTACTGTTTTGGCTTCCGCCAGCCCTTTTACTCTGTATTACTGTATTTACTATTAAGCAGGCCTTTGGTAATCACGGATTTGGGTCGTGACATAGAATAAGTTCATACTAATGTATGTGATCGTAAATTTGTTCAAACTAAAGAAGGCAAAAAGTATTTCATAACATTTATCGATGATTGCACAAGATATTGTTATGTATATTTACTTAGAAGTAAAGATGAAGCCTTGGAAATGTTTAAACTCTACAAAACTGAAGTTGAAAATCAACTTGGTAAAACCATTAAAATGGTTAGAAGTAATAGAGGTGGTGAATATGATGCACATTTGAATGAATTGTGTGCACAAAATGACATTATTCACTAAACTACAACACCCTATTCTCTACAGCAAAATGAAATTGTTAAAAAGAAGAATAGAACTCTTAAAAAAATGATGAATGCCATGTTACTAAATTTAGGCTTACCACAAAACTTATGGGGGAAGCAATATTGTCTGCTAATTATGTTCTTAATAGAATACCCCACAAGAAAACTAACAGCATTTCTTATGAATTGTGGAAAGGTCGACCACCTTCCTACAAATATTTAAAAGTGTTGGGGTGTTTGGCAAAGGTAGAAGTTCCTATTTTGAAAAAGATTAAGATAAGACCAAAAACAGTGGATTTTATGTTTATTAGTTATGCGCATAATAGTAGTGCATATTGGTTTTTGACTTATAAATTAGAAATACCTGACATACATGTGAACACTATTATAGAATCAAGGAATGCTGTGTTTTTTGAACATATTTTTCCTTACAAGAAAGGACAAGAATTAAGTTCACAAAAAAGAACTTATGATTGTACACAAAGTCAAGAGGCTAATGACAATCAAACGCAAGAGACTAGTAATGGTCTCGACTAACAAGATTTAATTAATGATGAACCAAGACGAAGTAAGAGAGTGAGAATATCAAAATCCTTTGGTCTAGATTTTCTGACTTACCTGTTAAAAAATGAGCCTAAAAGCTTTAAGGAAGCAATGTTAGGTCCTGAAGCACCTTTGTGGAAATAGGCTGTTAATAATGAAATTGAATCCATTATGTAAATCATACTTGGGAATTGGTAGATCTTCTACCAAGTTCTAAACCTCTAGGGTATAAATGGATATTCGAGAGAAAAATGAAAGCAGATGGTTCAATAGATAAGTATAAAGCAAGATTTGTAGTAAAAGGTTACAGACAAAAGGAAGGTCTAGACTATTTTGACACATATTCCCCCGTAACAAGAATAACATCCATATGCTTGATTAGTGCTATAGCAGCATTATATAATTTAAAGATACATCAAATGGATGTTAAGACAATTTTCTTAAACGGTGATCTAAATGAAGAGATCTATATGGAGCAACCCATAGAGGTTATAGTGCCAGGGCAAGAAAAGAAAGTTTGTTGGCTTGTAAAATCTCTTCATGGATTAAGACAAGCTTCTAAGCAATGGCATGAGAAATTTGATCATACAATGTTAACTAATGATTTTAAGATAAACGAATGTGACAAATGCGTCTATGTTAAAAACACTGAGAAAGGTTAAGTTATTGTTTGTCTTTATGTGGATGACATGCTTATCATTGGAAGTAGTCAAAATATAATCAAATCAACCAAGCAAATGGTGAACAAAAGATTTGATATGAAAGATATGGGGGTCGCAGATGTTATATTAGGAATAAAAATTACTAAAATATTTGATGGATATGCATTATCACAGTCTCATTATATTGAGAAAATTCTTGGTAAATATATCAAGGATGATGTGAATGTAACAAGAACGCCTATAGACATCAGTCTTTATTTATTGAAAAATAAAGGTGATGTGGTGTCTCGGTTAAAATACTCCCAAATCATTGGAAGCTTAATATACCTAATGAATTCCACACGTCCTGATATAGCTTATCCTGTCAGTAAATTGAGTAGGTATACTAGTAATCCCAAAGAAGACCATTGGAAAGCGATCATTTGGATTCTTAGATATCTAAGATTTACCCGTGATCATGGCTTAAACTTTACTTGATATCCAGCAGTATTCGAAGGCTATTTTGATGCAAATTGGATTTCAGATACTAAAGATTCAAAATCTACTAGTGGATATGTCTTTACTCTGGAAGGCGCTGCTGTTTCTTGGAAATCCACGAAACAAACATGCATCACACGATCCACAATGGAATCTAAGTTCATTGCTTTAGACAAAGCAAAAGAAGAAGTAGAATGGCTTTGCCATTTCTTAGAAGACATTCCAATGTGGCCAAAACATATGCCAGCCATTTGCATTCATTGTGATAGTCACTTTGTAATAGGCAGGGCACATAGTCATATGTCTAATGGTAAGTCACGACATATTCGTCATCGACATAATACTATAAGGCAATTTCTCTCAAGTGGAATAATCTCAATAAATTATATAAAATCTAAAGAGAATATTGCGAATCCGTTAACGAAAGGTTTGACAAAAGAGCAAGTGGATAGTTCATCAAAGGGGAAGAGATTAAAGCCTATTACATAAGAGTCATCATAATGGTAACCCTACTTAGATGATTGGAGATCTCAAGAACTAAGTTCAAAGGGATAACTAAGTTATGTGTGGCTCACCAGAAGTCACCAAGGGATTAAAATTTCCTACCCATTTCTATGGTGAGAGTGATATCTACAACATGTGTTGTATGCAGGGGTTTAAGAATAAACTTTGCTTTTAATGATTACTTATTGATTTAGGCATAAAAATCAAGACGAGTATAAGAGATACTCACAATAAGAATCAGCTATATGAGTGTCGAACCGGGGCTGGTTCGATGAGAATGAAGAGGCTAATTCTCTAGAAACACTCATGAATAACCAGGAGCATTCAAGGCCAAAATGAACACAACCATGAGAAACACGATGTGTCAGAAGATATGTTGTGTGAAATCTTTTGTCTTGGTTTACACTAACGACTGAACAATTCAAGGCATCGCATCCATTGGTTAGCTAGTAAGTCCGATAGGTTATCACTAGAGAAGGTTCAAGGCAGAAAGCTACTTATCCTGATGCACGATATTTTCGATTTATACTCTTTCAATAAATTCTGCATATTATTGTATTTCCGTTGTCATCAAATTCCATTCATGTGGGGGATTGTAAGAAATGGTTTGAAAAAGTGTTTGGAAAAAGAAAAAAAACAGATTTTTTCCAAATTTTGGCCTAATTTTTAGGTTTGACCCATGCACCAAAGTTGGTGAGTCCATGTGGCAACGCATTTTTTGCCGCGTAACGATTCACGTCGTATATTTAGTTGCTCAAAACCATTATCAGGTGAATGAGAAATTGAAGCCAAAGTGAGCTCCATGAAAATGCTGTGTTCGGCGAAATTTCCATAAAGGTTGAAGTTAAAGTTTGTCCCATATTGCTTTGGTGGGTAAACTTTTTCATTTGGTCCAACACACCTTCTTTTTTTACTAAATAGGTTCCTAACTATTTAATTTAAATCCGAACGGGTTTTTTCCTGTTCAAACAGGTTTGTTTCTGTTTAATTCAAACCGAACAGGTTTGTATCTGTTTAATACAAACCAAACATGTATTGTACTTGTCCGAACAGGTTTTTACCTATTGAAACCTTTTTTGAAAAGCCACAAGTTCTCTTATATAAAGGCAGTCTCTCATTTGGATTTTCACTCAATTTTCGTTCTTGCTTCTGCCATTACTCTTTGCATTTTGCTACATTTAATTTTCTATGAGAAAGTGTATAAACACAAAATGTGTTCGTTGTGTGAATAGTTTGTAGTGCTGCTACTATTCGTTGTAGATCATTTTATCTTGGGAGATAGACGTCTACAATCTGTTAGCACCCAAGAGAGGACGAATCTGTCTTAAGGAGACAGTGTTAAACACTGGACTTGATCATTCTAAGAAATTATTTTCTGTAAGTGTTTTCCTGTTTTTATTTTGTTTTCTTTCTCATCTTTATTTCCATTTTCTGTTTGGTTTCTATAATTAAACAGATTTTAAGAAATCTTTCCTTTAATTTTTTTTTTTCCTTGTGTGTTCTGTTTGTTATTAAGTACACAAACATAGTTTAATTTTAATACAGTAAAGATTGTCTAACATTCTTTTCTCACTTAGAATGGTAAAGATAGTCTAGGGATGTAATAATGGCCCGGCCTGGCCCATTCGGGCCTTGGCTCGGGCCGGCCCAAGCAGGCTTCGCGGGCTCCTGTCTTTTTAGTGGGCCGGGCTGGCCCTTGGGCCAAAAAGTAGGGCCTAGGCCCAAGCCCAAGCTTATTCATAATAGGGCCTGGGCTCGGGCCTAGGGCCGGGCCTAGTCGGGCTTTTTTTTTAAATATATTTTTTATATTATGAATAAAAAATTAAAAATAATTATATTAGAGTATTTTAGTTAAGATTAATAAGATGTTTTGTTTGGTTATGTAATGTTTCATAGTGATATTTAAATTTAATTATGTATAATTTATGTTTTTTTAATTATGAACTTATAACTAAAATAGTATGTAATTATGTAATTTTTTTTCTTTCGAAATGAATAATTTTATATATATGAAAATGAAACCTTCAATATTACAATATTAAATTACTTATATAACATTTATTGAATGAATAATTTTTATTTCAAAATGAAATAAAATATTACAAAAAATGATATTATTAAATAAATTAGGTGTAGATTACTGATAATGGTAGAGCAATTGCATCATTATAGGTCAAGTACATCTCAACTAGGTTGGCACCTACTAGCCTACCAATCGTTTGCATTATACTCCACCTCAATAATCTAATACAAAAAAAAAGAAAAAAAAGAAAAAGGGATTGAAATAAAATAGTAAAAAATAAATTGTTGATCAATCATCGGAGGAGACAGACATTTCAGTCGCGTTGCCCGAGGATATGTCATCCAAATCATTTTGAATTCGCTTTTTTTCATTATAATCTTGTCTTCTTGTAAGCGCATGTATATGATCTCTAGATATCATCAATGCCTCAACCATTTCGGGTGAAAGCTTGCTTCGGTAATCGCTCAACACCCGTCCACCTGCACTAAAATCTGTTTCCGAAGCAACTATAGAAATAGGAACGGCTAGTTTATCATGGGCCATCTGTGAAACCAGAGGCCACATAGTTTCATTTTGTTTCCACCATTCCAAAATGTCAAATCATCGGAATCATCCACTGACGGGCTTTCCAAATAACGTTGTAATTCAAAACTACTTACACTTGTATGTTGAGATATTCTTCTACTTTTTATTGCTGAAAAAATACTTAATCTCCCACCTTAAGATGAGACTGCTAGTCTAGTGTGTGTAAGTGTATTTATAGATGTAGATGCCCTGTATTCTTCAAATAATTTGTTGCATGTTTGCATAATAGGGGCAAATTGTGTTTGATCAGCAAAAATACGCTCTAAAAATTCTTGTAAACCAATTTCTTTACACCTATGATCAATTATTATGGCTAAACCTAATATATGAGGCAAATGATTAAAATATTTATCAAATTTTTCTTTCATTGAAGTAATAATGGTTATATAATATTCATTATCCATATATTTTATGAAAACTTTAATTATTTTTGCTAGCATATGTAAAACAAATGGTGAAGTAGGAATATATATATATATATAAGAAAATAATTTTGTTGAAGTATTGAAAACTTTTAAAAAATCTTTATACGAGGCTATTTGGAGCCAATTAAGTTCAATAAGAGTCAGTACTCCTCCTATTGATGTTGTTGCAAAAAATAAATCTATTGCTCTTCTTTGTTTACAAGCTATTATTAACATATTATATGTTGAATTCCACCTACTATCTATATCTAAAATTAATTTTCTAAATAGCATATTTTCTCATTGACAAATTTCTCTATATTCCAAAATTCAAGTACCAGAAGACATAATAGTAACAACTGCATTTTTTTATTACAAGTACATAAGTTTCGTATACATGCATAGATTCTTTAACAATCAAATTGAAAATATGGGCACAACAACGAACATGAAATAAATCACCATCAACAAGTAATTGTAAAGTTGATTTTAAATGGGTTACAGTTTGATTATAATATGATGCATTATCTAAATATTTTATTTTGTAAAACCCACTCGTATAATACATTTCTTGTTTCTACACTAAGCGAATGACCAGTGTATGAAAGTTCAACTAATTTAAATGAAATAATTCTTTTATTTTTTTTCCAATCATTATCAATAAAATGTGCAATGATACATTGATATTCAAAACCATTATTTGACCACAGATCAGATGTTAAACAAACTCTTCCATTCAAATTTTTAAAGATGTCAAGTAATTCACTTTTAAGATCCTCAATTTTTTTTTAAATCCTATTTCTAGTAGTATTTCTTGAAAAACTTTGATATTGCGATGGAAAACTTTTGTGAATCATTTCTGTAAAATCAAGACATTCACTAGTAGTAAAAGATTGTTCTTTTTTAATATAATCAACTACAGAATTTTGTGCACGTATAGGATCATATGAAAAAGTTTGCAAATTACCAGCTGATGAAGCCGCTAATTGCATTTGACTTCGAATATCAGGTTGTCAACTTTGTAAATGTTTGTTAGCATGCATTTTTAGATGACTAGTACCCCTGCAGATGCAGCACTAAGTAAATGTGCATAATATTTATATTTTGCTTTAAATGTAATTGTACCATCAGGATTTTTATAGATATTTTTTCAAAATGTTCCCAAACACTACTACTTCTGCTCCTAGATGATGATCCAACTGTTGGAACATGGATATTAGAAGGAGAATCAACATATTCATGTTCCATAGTATATGTATCAACATCGACATAAACATTAGGCATATTAAGATCCATAGTATTGTAAGTAAAACAATAAATAAGAATTAACAATAAATTTAAATAATGTGTAAATACAATCAATAAAAAATAATAATTAATATATGTGTACAAATAATTAATAAAAAAAATGAGTAGCTAATAAATTTAATTAAACTAATTAACGTTACTGACTGATGAATGAGATACAGAAATTAGCTTCTCCTGATAAAAATTTCTTGTTGCATAATTGCAATTGTCACTTAGGGATGACACTTCAAAATTAATTGAGAGTTGAGAGAGATTGAGAAAGTTTAAGAGAGAGAGAGAGAGAGAGAGAGAGAGAGAGAGAGAGAGAGAGAGAGAATTATTTGTTGTGAAATTTATTTTGAAAAGTAAGGGATATTTATAGTAATTTAAAGAGTAAAATAAATTTATAAAATATATATATATATATTACCGTTTAAAGTATCCGTTGGTGTTGAATTAATACCGTTGATTTGAATTATGACTGTTGATTTCTTTTCTTTACACTCTATTTTTCTCGCTCCTTAGCAATGCTATAGCACTGTCGTGGCTGTCTGCCACAGCACAGCACTACCACTGGTAGGCTAGCAGCTACACAGTGCCCTGCCGCATGCAACCCACTTCTTTTTTTTTGGTACAGATCCGCAAGCGTAGGTAGAGGTGGCCCACTTCCACACTCTATCTATCTCCATCATCTATGATATGATCTATCTCTCTCTCTCTCTCTCTCTCTCTCTCTCTCTCTCTCTTGTAGCTAGGCTTACTCTAGGGGTGTAGTTTAAATTTTTAAACCAATATAAACAAAGTGATTTATTTCAATTTTCAAGTCTTCAAAATGAAAACAGTTTTCCATACATATAAACAAAGTAATTATTAACAATTATGTTATTTTGTTTTTGTTTTTATTTTTTTTTTTATTTTTACAAGATCAATCTTTTTAATTTTTAATTTTTTTTAATAATTTAACCAATGCAAGTTGTTTTTTATTTTTATTTTTTGAAATTTGACCATTGGTAGAAAGAGGGTCGGATGGGTGGGCCGGGCTGGGCTGAGCTAGGCCGCATGTAGGGCCAAAAAATTTTTTGGACGGGCTAACAGGCCGGGTCGGGCCACAAATGGAAGGCCCAAGGTACTAGGCTGGGCTTGGACTCGAGCCTAACTGGGCCAAAACGGGCCAGGCCCACCTCGGGCTTCGAGCCGCCCACGGGCCTCGGGCCATTTTTACATCCCTAAGATAGTCGTGGCGGCACATCATTCTTCAATTCTAATCCCTTTCACATTATATAAATTATTTAGTTTGATATTATCAATGATTTGATAATAAAAAATAATAATGTCAATGGAGTATAATTTTAAGAAATTAATTGATTTAATCTTACAAAAAAAAAAAAAACTTATGTGCGAATTTGGACAACTTGGGCAATTCAGGCATAACTCGGATCTAGTTTGGACAGACAATCTCGAGTTACGATTCGGATTTGGGTGTGTCACGACCCAAACCCGCCTCTATAGGTTTAGTATCATAACCGACCAGTAATACTGGGATTACCGAAGGCCTCTGAGACAGATTACCATAATATTAGGGGCCAGCGGAACCAAATAACAAATATACAATGTCCACTGAGTTGTGCAGACTTGTATGAGATAGAAAAATTTAAAACTTTATATACATATATTTACACATCATCATATATATACAGATTAGACAGAAAGGGTCTTAGCCCTATTTACAAAATACACAAAGACTTGTTTAACCAGACAATAAAACAAAACTTAAACTTCAAATCACGTAGCCATAACCACTTGACATATCCAGAACCTCTACGGAAGGCACATAGGTTGGCTGGCAAAAACAGATTACAAGTAGAAGCCTCTAAGCCTGGTCACGCGCCTGATCACTTACATACGTAAATAATACAGCGAGCTAGGGCCCAGTGAATAATAACAAAGGGTTTCAATGAATGATGTCCATCACAGAGTCAGAAATCAAAGTTTATATCAAAAACATATTCTTATCAGAAATAGAGTCTTATGCATATTCAGATTTCAATTAGAAATAGATTCATATTCATATTCATATTCTTATTCAAATCATATACAAAAATTAGAGTTCATGCTTAATCTTACACAGTACATCCATTAACAGTAACAGATTACATACAGAGTATTAAAGATCATACTTGTCAGTTCCATAGAGCAACCTCCGACCGGGTATGGATAACTTGTCAGTTCCATAAAGGAACCTCCAGCCGAGTGCAGATAACTTGTCAATTCCATAAAGGAACCTCCGGACGGGGAACGGAAAACTTGTCAGTTCCATAAATGAACCTCCAGTCGGGTGCAGATAACTTGTCAGTTCCATAAAGAAACCTCCGATCCGAGTACAAATAGCATACTTGAACCACAAAATTAATGCCACAAATATTGTCAGAATTGGACAATCATTCATAGTATAAAACATAACATTTCATAAAAAAAATCTTATTCTATATACAGAAAATAATTTAACTTGAACATAGCTTTACTAAGTTATTACTCACAGATAGCTGCAGAAGCAAATCAATCAGACTGGACAGATCAGATAAATCACGTAGATAATAGCGCGTGACCTACACAAGCACATAACATATACACATTGAAATACAATATCAATTCCTTGATCAAACTTAACTTTTCTTGTCTTTTTCTGTCTAACTAGTCTGAAGTTCTACTATGCTTATTCTTTCTTATTCAAATGAACCGGGTTCTTATTTCACACATTCTTTCATTATCCAGTCCCTCTTTTCCAAATAAACCGATTTCATACTTGGCTTCTTAATCAATTATTATTAAATCAGTGATTTATTCTTTAACCAATTAATTTATGTTGATTGTTAGTTTATTAATCTTGTTGAGTCATAATTCTTGCCTAAGAATGCTTGGAAGTGCAAGAGAACATAAATCGAAATATGAAACAGCTTTTCAAAATTTTCTAAAATAGAACTCTTCGCTCGAGCGCAACATTTGTCACTCGAGCGGACCCCGTAGTCTGCAAAACTATTGGTTGCTTGCATTCTACGCTCGAGCGACAACTTCTTCGCTCGAGCGATGGTGACGAATTTTGGATTTTCAATGTGATGACTAGGTACGTAAACTGTCCTACTTTCTTTTGTGCATGTTGGGTTCAACACTCTTTGAAATCTATCTCTCGGTTTTCGTCTCTCTTAACTTCAATTCTGAGTCCCACTTGTTTCGGAAGGCTTGAAGTTGAATCTGGGGGGTTCTACACTTAAGCTGGAATTTTTCTGGACTGGGGGTTGAGCCGCACGTGCGGGAGATGAGGTTGCACGTGCAGGAATCTAGAAGAATTTTGGGCTACACACTGCATTATATGCAGGTGCGGAGGCAAGTGCGGAGAGGAGTGTCGCACGTACGGGGATCAGTGCCACACGTGCAGGAAGTAGGCTCCGCATGTGCAAGGGCAAATGCCGTACGTGTGGGACGGGCTGGATCTGAGAACTCTGTTTTTTTTCTCTCTCTCTTTTGGCTGAGTGTGTGTCACTTTTAACTCTCCCTTCTCACTCTAAAAACACTTTTGCTCCTCCTTCTCTCTAAAAACTCTCATCAAACACCAAGAACCTTTGATTTCTTGCAATCCATTGAGTTTTGATCCATCTTTATCACAAACCTTAGAGAGCAAAGCAAGAACTTCACTTTGTACGGTGCAAATCGAATTTCTACAACTTTTAATTCTAGGGTTTCATCAAATCTCTTCATCAAGTTTGAGGTAGGGACTTCTTCAAGTTATATATACATGTTTTGCAAGGTGGATGTTGATTTAACAGTTTTCTTGAAGTTATTATGTAGGTTTTGATTTTTGGCTCAAGAATGTAGAGATTTTCAAAAGAGAGTTTCAAAATCTCAAATCTTTTAGTTAATCCTTGAGGGTTTCACTCCTATTGTGTGAGAGATGATGTTTGATGTGTGTGTGTGTTCTTTTAAAAGGTGAGGAGATACCTCATATTAGTCAAAGACCCAAATTATGGATTTTGTTTTTGAAATGGGTTGGGGGCTTATGAAATTAACCAATTTGTTGTTATGCCACAAAAGAAATAATGCATTGCATGGAATGTGTGAAACATGGGGATGGAAATTTATAATTAAAATTGTAGACAAAGTTATGAGATGGCAAATTGTCGATTTAATACGAAATGTGGAAGTATTTAATTGTGATGAAATTAGATGGAATTATGGGTATCATGTTTGATAGTGTTGAAAGGAGAATGGAAAGTCTAATTATGATGAATTATTGTGGAAAGTGTTGACGATGGAGAAACGTTATGTAGTGGTGATGACTATTGCATGGCATATTCATTTAATTGATTATTTCAACATCATTATTGAGTTTTAGCATATATTGTATTGGCATTGCTACCATTACATTGATGCAAGTTGTGAATTGAAATTTGAAAATATTTTCGTTGAGAAAGAAATGTTATGAAATGAAACTATGGTAATGTTTTTGGGGGTAAATACGTTGGTAAGTCCGAGTAGGAGGTGTAGATGGAAGTGATTAAGTAGCCCTGAGTGTCTGGGGTGAAAAACCAAAAACACGCACGGAGGAGGTACCACTTCCCTTCTGGTGAACAACCGATAAAGTAGAGTTTTTGGTAGTGCTAGTTAAGCCTACTTGCAGACGCCAACTTAGGAATTACCTGAGTCGTATTTACCGCCCCATTGAATAAAATTGTAATTTTGGAATTGTTGAGATTTTAAGCTATTGTTGAACATGGTGACTTTTTTTATAATAAAAAAAAAAAAGGCATGTAAATGAATTCCTCTTTTAATTGGCATTGTATGGCATTCGCATTTAATATTGGAAGTCTTGCATAACTGTATATACTTTGTTAAGGATTCTCTACTGGGCTTTATGCTCACTCCTAGGATTTTGGTGCAATAAAAGATGTGGTGATCCCGCCGAGTTGAGGGCTTGGAAATATTTTGTGAAGAGTTAATGACTCTATTTTTGTTGTAATTTATTTTGCTAGCCAAGGGCTATTCATGTATGGATCCGAGAGACCATTTTTGTGTAACCGGGCTTAAGCCTTGGAACATGTAAGCCCTTAAAGGCATTTTATTTATTTGGGATTTGATATTCTACATGCTATAGATTCATGTATTTCTATACCCTCGAATGTATAATTCGCATGTGGGACTTTTATACAAACCTTATTGATTAATGATGTAAAGGTTGGAGATTTGCTATTATTCCTTAATGGATGTTGGTTGATGTACCTAATTTGTGTTGAGTTATTTTGGGGCGTTACATTCAAAGCTAAAAAGTTGAGCTTCTAGATTCCATTTCAATACTTGGGTTCTAGCATGGCTTAATCATGAATGCACTTACAATATATATATATATATCAATACACGACCCATTGAAAATTATATGCTTGAAACCTTCTTTTTATTTCTCAAAAATTGAATCAAACTTCATGTATATAAAGATTTTCTAAACTTCTTTTCTTTAAAGGATGAATCACGAAATTAAAGATATAGCCCATGGATGTTTCTGAAAACATGAACTTCTTATGTATAAAGAACTTCAAAACCAAAATCAAATATGAAGAAATTACAAATTATTTTCCAAGAACATGCATGTAACCATTTTTTCGCTCATAGCCTATTTTCTTACAAAACTTGTTTAAACTTTCAAATTCCATAAACATGGTTCCAAATTCCCTTAATTCACGAAATTGAAATTATAAAACTCTTTTAAAGAAATATTTGCAGGTAAGAAATTAAGATCAAAACTACTAATTTTATATTTTCACAATCCAATCATAATTTAATTCTTGAATTGCTCTAATTTAGGTTTTTATTAATTTTCTTCATATTAAACCCAAATTTAATTTCATAAGTCTTTTTACATATGAATTAAATCTAAAACTTTGAAATTCTAACATGTATGTAAGAATGAGTCGCAATTTATGAAGTATAATAAAAATCAAACTTAAACTAATTAATTCCAAACTTATTTCCTTAAATCATAAATATTTCAAAATATGTTTTATTTGAGTCAAACTCTTAAATTACATTACATGCATGAATTAATAATCAAAATCAAAACCTATATTTATTTTTTAATTTTCCAAATTATATGCATGTAGAAATGAGACCCAAATTCATGCAAGATATTCAACATCAAACCAAAAATAATCAATTTCCATGTATATTTCCATAACTTTATTTCTTCATCTTGATTTTCTAATTTCTTCCAAATTATATGAAATTGAATCCAAACTCATCTTTGATTCAAGTGTAATACAAGGATTCTACAAAATTCAAACATGAAATCCTTACCTTTAATCTTCAATTTAATAATTTCTTGATGATCTTGCATTTTCCTTTCTTGAATTTCATTTCCCCTGACTTGAATTCTCTAACACAATTCTCTCTCTCTCTCTCTCTCTCTCTCTCTCGGTTCTCCTTTCTCTCCGTCTCGGCTCTGTTTTCTCCCAGCATATTCATGACTTGATGATGTATATAAATGTATATGGCACATGTTGCCTAGGACTTTCCAAAACACACCAAATTGTATTATAATTTTATTAAAAATAAATTAATATATCAATTTCATATTAATTTAATTGGACATCATTTAATCTTAATTAGTCTTAATTAGCCCAATCACAAATCCCACATAAATTAAGTAGTCTAATTGACTTCAATTAAGGCCCAATTAATTATATTTAATTTTGTCATTCTGAATCAAATTTTTAATCAAATTCCCAAAGGCCCCAAATATTAAATTAAGATTATTGTCATCATCAAATTTTGATTTCCCAAATCATTTAGGCCTTCAATTTCTAATCAGACTCAAAATTTCCGTCAATAAATTACCTATGGAAATTGGATATCTCAAAATAGATTTAATTCATAATAACCACAATTCTCAATCCTCATAATTTAATTAACTTAATTAACTCCAATTTGGACCTAATTAATCAAATCTTGATTTTACTAAAATCAACTAAATATTAATTAAACTCCCAAATGGGTCCGTAATTAAAATTAAATTGATTCAACTTCTTAATTTTACTTCCTTAAGCCATTTGGACCCTTAATTTCTAATTCCAAAATAAATCTTTAATAAAATCGTATACGAATCAGATTCTACAATTCTCATAAATTCCAAATTAAATTAGAATAACGACTAATTAAAATCCCAAATCTCTTTAATTTTCGTAAATCCCCTGATTAATTTACAATAATTGACAATTAAATTTCAAACCTCCTTAATTAATTAAGTGCTAATCATTATACGTGGTAGGGTCGTCACAGGGTGGGTCTGGACAATTCTCAGCATCATTCAGGCTAGGCTTGAATAACCTCTCAACTCGTCCAAGTCCGCCCGACTTGCACCCATACTTTGTATGTAGAAAATTAGTGTTTGTTTGGTTTGATTTTCAAAAAATATTTTTATATGAGTTTTCATTTATTTTTAAAGATTTTTTTTTATTTTAGTAATTTTTTTAAATACTTTTTAGATATTCCTAATCAAGCTGCATCTAAAAAGTTTAAAAAAAAAAAAATTTTGTTCGAATTTTCATTTATTTTTAGTGATTTTTTTTAATATTTAAGTCAATTTTTTTTGTTTTTTTTATATACTTCTTAGATTGGACGAGATTTAGTAGGAATGTGTCTTTTATTAAAAATTTTAATATAAGGAAGGGTAACTGCATGTTTTTTCCTATGCCAGAAAGTAAGTAAAGTAGAACATACAGTAGTTTCTAAATAGGTTTTGAATTGTTCAATTTTAGAAACAAGAATTGGATTTGTTAATTGAGATTCAATTATTTTATATTTGACTTCTTCCTTAAGAAACTTAAGTTGTTTGGTTAGTCAATAGATAGATTGGGATATGGAACATTCTTTTAATTGATTTAATTCTTTGATTTCACGAGGAGATAAGAATTTAAAGGTTACTGTTTGACCAAAAGCTTGTGTTGTTATTCCATGATTAGTGGTAGTGAATGAGTATAATAAAAAGATAGATGGAGTTCCTAAAATGACTTTGTCTGTCATATTTCGAGCTAAAACAAATGATGTTTTAAAACAAATATTATTTTGACAAATATGTACTTTTAGGTAATTTATATTTAATATACATTTGACTTCCATTGGCAGAACTTAATTGTTCACTAGTTTTATGATAATATTTTGTGGGGATTAAACCTTCTTGGATACAATTTAAATTAACGGCGGTATCAATTAGGGCTATGACTTCTATTTCAAAATCATTAATAACTAACTTGACTTTCAAATGCCATTTTTGAATATTAATTCTATCAATAATATTTAAATGATTACTGTCATCCTTATTATCACGGTCATGATGAGATTTAGTTAATCGATTATCAAAGACAACACGGTTGGGATCGTGACTAGAACTAGATTCATCAAAGGAAGTATTATTATTATTTTGAAAATCAGTAAGACTTTATTGATTTTTAATATTGCAATTTCTTCTTCTAATGATTTGTCTTTAGTTTTTAATTCTTTAATAGTTAATTTAATTTGGTTAATTCTTTTCTGTAAATCTTGTAAGGTTACTTCTTTATGGTGAGCTTTTTTAAATCTTTCTAAAGTAGAAGTTAAACTGATAATTGGTTTATCTTGATGAGGTTTTTTTTTTATCTTTATTCATTAGTAAAGATTTTAATTTATTAGTATATTTTCTTTTCAAGTCAGGATTGTCTAATTTACTAATTAATTCAATTAACGAATCTTCTTCTTGCTAAGATTTACTAAGTACAGTAACTTATTTATAGCAGGTATCATTACATCCTAGTTCAATTGGATCATTATCAGTATTATCAGTGGGAGAATAATAGTTAGAAGTACTACTAGATAGATTAGGATCACTTGATGAGGTACTAGATGGATGAGGAGAGTGATTCGGAGTATTAGTTAAGTTGAATATTTCAAATATTTGACATTGATTTTCTTCAGTAATGTGTAATTGGTTAAGTTTGTCCTTTAGGTTGGCTTTAGCTTTACATTTGTTAGAATAATGACCCTTTTTACCATAATTGTAACAAGTAACATCTTGGGTAAATTTTGACTTCTTAAAGTTTTTGGTTTTCTTGTGATATTTCTTGTTAGGTTTAGCATAATATTAATCAGGTGATTTAGAGGATGAATGTTTTTTACGATATTTCTTATATTGTTTGGGGAAAGTTTTATTTTTCGTATGTTTTTTTACGTGATAGGTGTCACGACCCAAACCCGCCCCTATGAGTTTAGCATCGTAACCGGCCAGTAATCTGTGATTACTAAAGGCCTGCTTAACAATAAAGACAATAATGCAATATAAAGGGGCTGGAGGAAGCCATTCAATAAAACATACATCGTCCAATGAGTTGTGAGGACCTGAATGGAAATAAACTTTCATATTCATAGCGTGGGAGCCAGAAAAAAAAATATATCAACTTACTGGGCTAACCCAAATAAGGCCTGCCAAGGGGCCAACTATTGGGCTTATTCAACCCACCCTCTCTATAAAAGGAAAGGACCTCATAACATACAAGTATAATCTCTCTCTGCTCCACACAGAACACCAAACACTCTTTATAATTCTTGATTCTTCATTCATGGATACTAACTTCTTCATCGGAGTGTCCCCGACCAGTAACCCCGGTTGGGTGGCATCAACCAAATTTATCTCTTGCAGGTTCATGGAGCTATCTTCGTTGAATCTCACCAACAATCCATGTGAGAGGATATTTCATGGACTCACAATTGGCGTCGTCTGTGGGAAACGTCTGCAAAAGTTCAATAAAGAGAAGAGCAAACATGTTCTTGTGAGTAAAAATTTGATCTTGCTCTCTGCAAATTGGTTCTTGGATTAGATATACATATGTTTGTGCTTACAAAATAGAACTTTTTGTTCACTGTGCATCTCATCAAAAAGTTTTTAAACAACATGCAATTCATGGTCTACTTTTGCATCTCTATTTTCTCTCTCTACCAATGGGTTTCACTTTTCTTAAAAGAGAGCCTCTTTTCGGCAATTCAACAAGGTTGTTTGGCCATATTCAATTTATTTCTTCTATCTATGTATACTTAGACTCACAGGTGTCCAACCTTTATCGAATGACTTGACCAAGTTTATAGATATATGTGCAGATATTTGTTACTTACATTTATTAAAAAAATAAAAAATAAAAATAACAATAAAAAAATAAATAATAAATAAATTACTCAATGAATATAAATCAACATAAAAATAAATAAATAAAATACAATACAGCAGCCGTGAGGACACCAAATTGTTCAGCACACTCAAGCATGGATACATCAAATTTGCCTCTGCTATACCATCAAATTTCTCCATTCCCTACATTGAATCGGCTCGGTATCATTATTCGGCCAACATTGCTTACCCGGCAAGACTTCTCGGCGCCTAATTATCTTAATATTTGGGCTTGCTTTTGAAGAAATATTGCTCCATAATTAATTATTTTCTCCCAGAAAAATTGAGATTCAACGGGTTGTAGTAAAACTCGAAAATTAGCATTTTTCAGAGTTTGTTTATATATTATACATTGCATGTATTAGTGCTAGAGACTTGTGATAGTTGCGCAGAGTTCAAATAATGTGGAAGATAATATGAACCAACATGAACCACGCTAATTGTGCCAAAGTGAGGCTCCGCGAAGTAATGCAAAAGATCGAAAGGAATCGCCAGAGCAAGCCAAAGGATGACTCTGCAATTCGGCAACATCATTACCTAGCAACATTACTCGGCACAATCCCTTACTTGGCATCACCATTGGCCCATCAACTTGCCAGTTCATTGAAGCTCATCCATCGCTCTCGGCAACACATTCGTTATTACAGACTTGTTGATCATAAGTTTACGAACAATGGAGTAGTTCGACAATTCAATGAGGCTGGTCGGCAGCGTTACAACGTTCGAGACCATGCGTATGCATCTCGGCACTGCCGCAACTCAGCACATTGCTCGTCAAAGCTACGAACCTACTCGGTAGCTCTATAACCACCGTGGCCACGAGGATGGCTTTGATTTTTCGCCGCCGAATGCATAGCCAACAATGTGCACCAAGCTCTTTTGCTAAATACATTCCCCCATCCATCCAACACATTCATTATTCATCAACATTATTCGGTTTCGAAAATTTATTTGGCAACATATTATACCGTAATATTGCTAAACTTTGCAATTCGGCTTTTCATTCAGCATATTATCAATTGATTAAAAATTATCAACTTTACATATTATCAACTGCTTATCAACGCCACATATTATCAACTCAGCTTCAGCAATATTATTCGGCTTCGGCAAACTTTATTCGGCACACGCACATTAACTGCAAACCACAATCTTGCTTGGCACTACTATCTCGGCGTAAAACTAGCATCTCAGCTTGCCGAAATCCACATCTAAACCTACCACAGGATTCACATCGGCTCAAAAAGTCCAAAATCATCGACTAGAAGAGCCACAAACGAACCACAGGCCGCCGACAGTTACGAAATAGACTAAATTTCCAGCAATTGACATTTTTTGGAATTGTCAAACTCAAGCTTTGACTATACCAGTGTGAAGTCCTCGTCGAGACGAGTCCAACGCCATAAACCGCATCGAAATCGGAGTTCAAACGAAGCCATACGAGCCTATCAAAGTTTGCCCAGAAAGTAAGTTACTTCGCTGGAGAAGACAACCCAACCAACCCATGCAAAAATTTCCTGTACTTCACGGTTGAATTACACCCTGTTGATCTGAGCTCTCAGTTCTATTTTGGCTATAACTATGCCATCAGGAGTCCAATTGTAGCGATCCCATAGTCATTTCTAACTATTTGGACCCTTCTGAACACATCTGTACGGTCTAATTCTGCAAATTCTGAGTCGCATATCGAGCTCAATACATCGGCCAATTGGGAATATTAAATGCAAAATCAACGGTCACATCATTCCCGATCGGCATGCACTTTCAGTAGCAGGATCTTAGGGCTAGGAAATAATCCTCTGTCTTCCCCGATCACTCATTTCGTTACTTTGGCCATTTATTGGCCACTGGGACATTTTAGTCAATTTTTCGCTCTTTAATTGGGGCACATCAGTTGATCATCATCTCGGCACCTCTAATATGCATGCATACTTGACCAACTTGGTACAAACATTACAACGACATTTACTTGAGTTACACACTCCCGCTCATCTTCACACCGCTCCAAGCAAGCGCTAATTTTGGGGCAATACATTACACACTTGGCAATCGGCCGTTAGCACTTGGCATTCGGCAATTCGCTTTTGGCAGTCGGCAGTTTGCATATTTTTGGCGCCGTCATTTTACCAAAGCCGAATCTTCCCTGCAACATAGAGCAATGGGAATCTGCATTCCTTCCAACTAACACCTGTCATCCGAAAGCAATGGGGCAAGTCTACCTTGGATTAAACACAAACCGTGCAACTCGGCAATTAAAACTGAACAAAACATAAACCGTGAAACTCGACAATTAAAACCGAACAAAATGCAAACCGTGCAACTCGGCAATTAAATAGTTGGCCCAATATCTACTTGGCAATTCCTTACAAGCGGAGCAATGTTATTGGTGATTAACACATCCATCTTATTTGGTGCAGGATGCATTATTCAAAGTCCTTGCCATATTGGCACTTGGTTGCCACTTAAAATCAGCAAAAGTCTCCGAGTACAGTATAATCTTCGCACTCGACATGGAGCGCCATCAGCAAAGGCCTATACCCATGCCCGGGGGTTAGAATACCGCAGACCTACACCCCTCGCCAGGGGGTAATAATACCGCAGGCCTACACCCTCGCCCGGGGGTCATAATACCGCAGCCTACAACCCTTGTCCGGGGGTAACAATACCGTGGCCCATCATTATAATTTGTTTGGAACTCATGTGATATAATTTCATTCTATGGTAGACATATGTATATTTATACATACATTCAAGACATACGTACATACATATATTCAAGACATACGTACATGCATACATTCAAGCATACATGCAGTCATTCATTCATACATTTTATTCATTTATCCAGAGCGTTATTTATCAAAAAACCTAACAGATATTTGAACAGCGTAGCTCAGCAAAAGAAACTCTCATTCCTTTTACCGCAGACAATGAAAGTTTTGGGACAATTGTGGGAGCCAGAAAAAAATATATATCAACTTATTGGGCTAACCCAAACAAGGCCTGCCAAGGGGCCAACTATTGGGCTTATTCGGCCCACCCTCGTCTATAAAAGGAAGGGACCTCATAACATACAGGTATGATCTCACTCTACTCCACACAGAACACCAAACACTCTTTACAATTCTTGATTCTTTATTCATGGATTCTAACTTCATCATCAGAGTGTCCCCGGCCGGTAACCCCAGTTGGGTGGCATACCCAGATTTATCTCTTGTAGATTCATGAAGCTGTCTTCGTTGAATTTCACCAACAATCCATGTGAGAGGATATTTCATAGACTCACACATAGTTATATACACAAACACTTAAGTCCATAACACACATGTGTACATAACAAAACATAAGCTAGGGAATTAAATCCCATTGCCAAAAACAGTTAACAAAACTCAATAAACATTATTATCTCATAAACACAATGTTAAAAGGGTGAATTTGAATCACCCAATAATCCCTAACATGCAATGGTTTAGAACCTTGCAATGAGGCACAGTAGTTGGCTTGACAAAAACAGGGTTCGGGTCGACAACGCTAACTTTGATCCGGTGCCCGATCACCTACATATATAATAAACAATGAGCTAGAGCCCAGTGAATAACATCTGCATAAAGGGATTATGAATGATGTCCTCACAATATTTGAAACAATCGATTATCAATAGAACATTTTCTCAATTAATATCTTGTGTCAATCAATCATTCAATCGTTCAATTTAACAATCATTCAGATTCATATAAGTCATACGTGGTACATCCAATAGCAACAATACAATTGGTCTTAAAGACCAAACAATTAATTGATGGCCATCAAACAATAGACAATAGTTCCAAGAATTGGAACTAATAGAGATCTTTGTATCAATAACAATAACAATATCAATAACAATAACAATATGCTATGGATGCTACGAATACAGTTCAGAAATTAGGATCATTATTCAATCAATAAAAAGTATCATTTTAGGAAACAATATAATTTATCAATCAAAAAATAAATACGATTGAACATATCTTTATAACAATGTTACTCATAGTGGGATCCTTGAAAACATGTGCTATTTGTGCGGCGTCTGACCTAAACAAATAAAGTCGAGCACAACACAATTACAATCACACTCATATAATCCTATTAAATTCAGTTTCACTCGTTCAGTTCTAATCACTCATTCGTTCGATTCAATACACTTATGTAATGAAAATGCATGTTTAAGCACTTTAAAACCATGTAAAGGAGGCTTGGAGGATGGAGAAAAGAAGCAAAAATGAAACCAAAATTTTTCCTGAAACCGCACGTGCGGCAGCCCCATTCCGCACGTACGAAACTGCTAAAAATGCAGCCCGAAAACCTGCTTTATTTTTGGAATCCTTCCTTTCAAAATCTAACTTTATAAGTTGAATAATTCAATCCCCAACTCCTCAAAAATAGTTATGAACTTTAATTTGTAACCATCAATTTATAACAATACTTAATTGCTCAATTTATAACCAAAAATCTTTAAAGCAAATTGTAAAATCTTAAAATGTGTATTCAAGCTACAACTTAAACTTTTAAATGAGAATTTCTTAGAAATTATGAAAGACCAAGCAAGAATTCATGTCTATAAAAAAAATTTGTCCATGAGATGATCATATTTCTTCAACTCAAACATTTTCAAGTGTAAAATCACCATTATATATACAAATTATGTTCTTTTGAGATGTCCTTCTTCAAGTTCATAAATCATGCAAGAAAACAATTGTTTTGTTCATGGATTCTTGAAAACATTACATACATGTAAAGATCATGCAACTTAATAGGTGCTTGAACTAAAATTATGCCATGCATGTTAAATATGATAGTTAATTTCCACAATTCCTTCTTTATATGATCATATGAATTCCTAACATCAATTTACACCACTAATCTCATAATTATTCATGATCTTTAATTAAAACAACTCAAGGTCTATAGGATTATCAGGAAAGCATGTCAATTTCATGGAATTGATGTAGAATTCTTACCTTAAGATTGTGTAGTTATGAAGATTTCAAGTTCCCTTTCTCTTCTCTTCTTCCTATCTTCTTTCTCTTATTAAGCTCTCTCTCACAAACTCTCTCTCTCTCTCTCTCTCTCTCTCTCTCTCTCTCTATGTGGATAGTGCACCAAGGCCACCAACTCTCTTTCTATTGTTGATTTAGTCTCTTGTTCCTAGCCTTACACATATATTAGGCTTAAATTTAATAGGCTAATAAATTAATTTAAATCAAATTCGCTCAAATAAAATTACTTCTCATCATCTTATAATCTCAATTACACTATATTAAATTATACTAATGTGAATTAGGTTCTAATTCCTATCCAATTATTTAATTCTAACTTGTTAAAATTAGCAAATCAGACAGGTTTAATTTTCATTCTAACCTATCTGTTCAAACAATACAATTCAATAAATCTCATAACAATCGATAACACTTAATCACATAATTAACATGTAGGAACATAATTAATAGTTCCAATTAAGGCTCAATTCAATCACAGACAATTTCAGTAAATTGAATCAATTTTCAATTAAATTTCCCAAATGGCTCTAAAAATTCCCATAAGCCCATCCATGTACTCAATTTCAATTTGTGTGCCTAATAATATTGTCGATTTTAGTTTCAAAGTTGTAACATCAACAGGCAATTTTCCAATTTGGACAGATGTGCACAAATTAAATTACTTCGCACTTAGTTCAATTAGAATTAACACATAATTAAGTAATTAAAATCACGATTAGCAAGTCTAGGTCGTCACAATGGGGCTATAGAGGGTAGACTATATTGTTTACAGAAGTTACCTAATTCATATTTAGCCTTATATTTATCTGTAGCTGCTTTTTGACTAAGTTTCATGTCAATACGCATTTTTAATCCTTCTTTCTGAATAGTACTAATTATATCACCATAAATTAGGTTATCATATTCAATAATACCAGTAGGTTGACTAAGGACATCTCTAATTTTATGGACAAAAAGACTAGATAATCCATTAATAAATTTTTCTTTCCAAAATGATTTAGTGCAATCATCTCTAAGCATAACTCTAGAAATAAAAACATCTTTATACCAACAAAAATCACTTAATGTAGGGCAAGTTAAATTACTAAGTTGATCATGGATGCGAGAATGAATATTAGTAGGTGTTCCAATAAAATATTTGATTATGGTAAATATTAAAGTATTAATGCCATCAGGTTTACATGTTCCTATGTCTTCATTAAATATTGGGAAGTCATTTTCATCAACTTGGACTGCATTTTGAATATCTTCACACATATCTTGAGTGAGATATTTGTCCCACCAAGATTTAAGCATACTAGTAAAACCAGAGATAAGTAAAGAGACGATTTCAGGTTGAATGTAGTCAAGATAATTAATAAGATAACTATTAGCTACCATAGACATGTGATTTAACTTTTGAAGAATTTGATTTTCACTAAGACCATCTATATTCCATTCATATAACTTTTTGGCAGAAACAGAAAATTGATTGCTAATATTAGTTTCTTCAAATTGAAGATTAGGTGGAGTTGGTTTATTATACCAATTTTTTGTAAGAGTAGTAGCATTAACTTTTGGATGTACGATTCAATTAAGATGAGTGGTTTGAAATTGTTGTGCTAATTGACTAATTTTATTAGTAGATGTATTAGAGTCACTAGTAAATTCTAAAAGTGTTTGTTGTGTTAAGACAGTAATTCCTTTTCGTTAGAAAGGGTAGATAACTTAGTAAATAATTGTTCAATAGCTTCAACAGTATTAGTATCTTGGGTAACTAGACTTAACCTTTTCCTAGTGCTAGGACGATTAATAAGAGGTTTGTCTAAAGGTTTACTAGTTAATATATGGCTAGTTGAGTAATCATCAAAATGAGTTTTAATTTTATCTAATTGTTTACCAATAGTTTTTAAACATTGATTTGTATAATTATTTTGTTCAATCACTTTTTTAATTTCAGATTCATCACCAGGAAGATTAAAAGGAGAAGCATGTATAAGCGATCCTTTATGTTCAATAAGGATGGTTTCTAAAGGAGGATGACTAGAAGAAACAATAATATTAGGGGAAGTTTTTCATTTAGTTTTTGTAATAGTATTTAATTTTTGATAATAATTTTCAAGATAGTCAAAGAAATTGATTTCAGTATCAATCTCATTCATAAATTTATATCATTTCTTAATTATTTTGGATTGTTGTTGTTTACTATAAGTATTTCGATAAATCTATCGTTTTAATTTATTATTTTTAGATTTAAATTCAAAATGAAGTTTATTAAGATCTGGAGTAAAAAGTTTACAAAGAGTTAATAACTGTGGATTAACAGGAGGAACTACTTCAAAATCAGTTTGAGTGGGTGAATCTTGAGATGTATTATCTTCTTCCTAAAGATGTGTGTGTGGAAGAAACAGGTTTACTAATTTGAGATGTAGAGGAATTATCTATTCCTTTTAATTTACTATTAGTAGTATGTGAAGGTCGACCTATTAAAAGTTTTCTATCTTTTCGTGTAAATAAAGGAGTACTACATATTTTATCGTCATCAGTAGGGATACTAGATGTACTATGCCGAGAGGATTGACTATAAGTTAGGCGATTAAAACATATATGAACAGAACCATCATCATTTTGTTGGATTTTTCAGACATTATGACTATCAGATTGGTATGGGTGAACATAACTTTCATTGAGTGTGGTCCAATTATCAGGATGAGTTATGTATTGCCAACAAATAGTTATAGGAACATCTATATTGGCGTCATTAGTACGACCTTGTATGAGTAGGGTTTTATCTTTGGGACTGTTAACTAAGGCATGGACATTAAGATTAGTTTTAATACACTTGTACTAAATTTTGTAACGCCCCGAAATAACCCAACACAAATTAGGTACAGCAACCAACATTCATTAAGGAATAATAGCAATTCTCCAACCTTTACATCATTACTACATAAGATTTGTTTAAAAATGATCCCACATGCGAATTATACATTCAAGGATATAAAATACATGAATCTATAGCATGTAGAACATCAAATCCCAAAAATAATAAAATGCCCTCATGGGCTTACAATTTCCAAGGCTTAAGCCTGGTTACACAAAAGTGGCCTCTCGGACCCATGCATGAATAGCCCTTGGCTTATAAAAATTTTACAATCACAACAAAATAGAGCCTCGTGCTCTCAACACAAACTCCCACGCCCTAGATTAGAGGGTTTACCACGTCTTTTCCTGCACCAAAATCCCATAGGGGCAAGCATAAAGCCCAGTAGAGAATCCTCAACAAAGTATATACATTTATACAAGATTTCCACTATTAAATGCAAATTCCATGCAATACCAATTAAAAGAGGATTTTATTTACATGCCTAAAAAAATTCACCATGTTCAACAATTTCTTGAAATCTCAAAAATTTCCAAAATTTACAATTTTATTCAATGGGGTTGTAAATACGACTCAGGTAATCCCTAGGTTGGTGTCTGCAAGTAGGCTTAACTAGTACTACCAAAAACCCCACTTTACCGGTTGCTAACCGGAAAGGAAGTGGTACCTCCTCCGCACGTGTTTTCGATCTTTCACCCCGGACACTCAGGCCAACTTAATCCATTTCATCTACACCTCCTATCCGGACTTACCAACATATTTACCCCAAAACATTTCGATAGTTCCCATTTCAAACAAATTCTTTTCCCAATGTAAGCTTTTCCATGACTCAAATTCAAAATGTATAATTATCAATTGAAAGAGGATGTAATGCAATAATTAACAATGCTTCATAGCAATTCTCATCTTTAAGTATCTCAACAACAACACAAAGTTAACCAAAATTCCCATTTTTCCACCCTTCAACATTAATTCACAAAATGCCACATGTTTAATTAAGTCTAACAACGCATAGCAACCTTTCCAAATTCACAATTCTCATAATTCATGGAACTCAACAATGTGCCAATTCATAACTACATGTGTATATGCATTTAACAACAATTTCAAGTGGTCTCCAAAACCCCCTATACATCAAGAAGTTATCATATTTGCAACAACAATGTAAAATTCTCACTCACTCTTTCATTTAATTCAAGAAAAATCCATCAATACCTACATCTTTCCAAAACCCCAAATTTCTAGGTTTTTCACAAAAACCCCAACATTTCCTCATCTCTTTACAAAACCTCACTGAATACATCAATCTCAACCCATGTGGTTTAACATTTCAAGAAAATCTTTAAAAAGAACTAAAGATGGATTTCTTCTTACATGGCCATCAATTTCTTGAGCCAAAAACCAAATTTCAAAATAAACAAAGGAGAACTCTCAAAATCAATCAAAAACTTGCAAAAACATACATATAACTATAAGTAATTCCCTACCTCAAGTTTTGAAGGAGAAAAGGAGATGAAACCCTAGAAATTGATGGCGCCAAAACCCAATCTCCACCGTACACAATGTAGCTCTTGAGGAGCTCTTCAACCTTGATGAAGGAACTTGGGTTGAAGATGTAATGAATCCAGGAAGATCAAGAGTTTGAAGAGTTTTGGTGTATGAAATGTAGAGAGAAGGGAGAGTAGTGTATTTTTAGTGAGAGAGTGATATAAGAAAAGTGATACACACAGCCCAAAAAGAGAAGAAAAATAGAGCTTCACGGACTCAGGCCCGTCCACACGTGCAGTCTAACACGTGCGGCACCTTCCGCACTTCCCCCTCCGCACCTACATATAATGTAGTGTGCAATCTTCCAAAGCTCACACTTCCCTGCACGTGCAGCCCTCTTCCACACGTGCGGCCCAAGGCCCCGCACGTGTGGCCTTGCTCCTCAAGCCCAAAATTTTTCTGGTTCAATTCTAGACACTCTGAACTCGACCGAGCACCCACCGAAACGAGTGACACTTAAACCTGGAATAAGCAAGGACCGAAATTTTGAGAAAAGCTTTCGAACACAAAAAACTCAAAGGGGACAATAAATAAAGCGACGTATACGAAACCGGTCATCACAAATTCAATATATTAAAGCAATAGAGTGTGCACCTCCAAGCATTTTAGTAAAGGCACAGGAAATTTGGAGGTTTAATGTTAAAGCTTTTAATATGTAAGGATCACGAAGACTCAAAGTAAAATCAGGAAAGCAATTAAAATGGACAGGTCCTGTGGAGATCGGATTCCATCATGCCCATTAAACTATCATAATATTCAATAAACCGAGCATCTCTTAAACATAATAAAACAGAAGAATTACGGCCTTCCATAGTTAAGGGTTTGACTGCAACTTGAATTAAACCGATATGAATAAAATTATGACCAGTGGATAAATGTTTTTTGATTGATTTTTTACTTAATAATTGACATGTTTCTTGAATTTTTATTAAAGCATAAACTTGTTCAATGGTTTTAACATGTAAATCGATATTAAAAGAGGATTTCAAAAAACAAGTTTTATATATTTCCTTTATAGGGACTTTTGGGATATTCCAACTTAAATCTATTTTTAAATCTTGAAATTCATGTTCTTCTTCATTTATGACTGTATCAGGTATAGGAGCTAAAGTTGTAGATCTAGAGCTGACTGAAGGGTTACTTCAAAATAATTAACTCATTGTGGTTCTGTAAAGTAATTAAATATTCTAAATTCTTGGATAACTTATCATGTTTTCACACACTATGTGTTCGCTCATACCCTCTCTGAGAACCCCTATATCTGTCAACTGCCTATACTAAGGCTTACACAAGATGTGGGACGAAAGTTAGGTGGCAACAAGCAGAGTGGAAAACAACGAGATTAGAAAGAATAAAGGAGGCTTGAATTAAATTACAAAGAAAGAAATGAGAATTATTAAACAAAAATAACTAGACAATTAACTATCATCAACCAACTTGGCTCTGAAACCAAAAAAGACGGAAGCAAGACAGTGATAAAAGATAGTTATAAAATTAAAACAATAACAGTAATTAAAAGATAGATAAATGAAATAGAATAATTAAAAGATAGATTTAAAATATAGATAATTGAAATAAGACTAACTTACAATCGAAAATTGTTCACTGAAAATAACTTGAAAGCCTAACTTTAAAGACATAACTTCAAAATACAACTTGAATACAATTTTTTGAGAGCGAAAAGTCAGAGTGAAAAGCTAGTGGATTCTCAATTCTTGAAAATTCTGCCTTCTCCCTAACTAGAGAAGCTCTTTTATAAGCCAAGCAAATGACTATGAGGCTTGTGATTTCAAAAGCTGGAAAGTATGAGGCACTGTGAGGCTTGTGACTTCAAAAGCTGGAAAGTAGGAGACACATGGGTGCTGTGGGCAACTTTCGATGACTGATGGAAAGTTGTCTACTTTTCTTTCTTTTTTTTTCTCTCGTGACTGTTCAGTTGACTAATAGGGAATCAATATATATATCAGCAGCTTTTCTCAAAGTAAAAGTATTGATTGAAGCTAATGTATATATGGAATCCAATGACTGTTCTAGGCATATGGGTCTTGAGCATCTTAGAATTGTAGACCATATAGATCATGACTAGTAGAGGTTCAGATGAGGCTGATCCATCTAAAGCATCATCTTCATCTTGTGACTTGGCCAATAGTAACTTTGCAATCTGAATAAGTTCTTCATTACTGGTCTTGGACTTGGGCTTTTACTTGGATGACTTGGATTTTGAAGGCCCAGAACTGGCTGTTGGGCTCCCAAGTCTAACTGTGGTAAAAGGAAGTGGGCTACCTTGAGTGACTGAAGCAGTTAGGTTCTGCTGAGAAGATTTAACCATTGCAGGATTAGAAGCATGAATATTGATTGGAAATTCTTGCTAAACTTGTTCAATAATCGTTGGACTTTGAAAGCATCCCACCATTTGACAAAATGCTGGTGACTGACTAGGTTGTTGGAAATATTGTATTGCCATTTAAATATCCGAGGGACTTTATATTTGGACATAAAATGGAGCAATATAGGGAATTGACTTTTATGTTGACTTAATTTATAAACTGAAGAGAAATAATTGACTTGTTCCATTAAATTAGTAGGAATAATTTCTGAGATGGCACCATGTTGAGACCATCATCTTAGGAACCATGAAGGAAATTCGGACTTGAATTTATGGTCAAAAGAGAATAACCAGGAGTGACTGTAAGACTCATTTTGGTCGAGAAAGGTCATAAACCAGGCATCAATATAATCGTAGTAACTATATTATATCTTGTGATTGTGAAGGTCACGAAGGAGAAAAGGGAGACCCTATTCATCCATGGATACAATATTGTGTATGTGTATAGAATGGTAAATGATTTTACTAGCATTGACTCGGTCATAGATGGATTTAATGACTATGGACTGGTGATGAAAGAGGATGTCTTTATAAAAAGTAATTGACTTTTTTGGATGAGAATGAATGAAATGCCATCTAGAAGAGAAATAGGATGTAACTAGTTCATTGACATTGTGAATATTTTTATGAACTGGTTCTTTGTAGAACAGATGGACTAGTTGGGGTTTAAGAACATAATTTGTTCTTGTAGTTCTATATGGATTATTAAGAGGTGTTGGAGTAATGGACTGACAAGTAAAGGGATCTAAAACAAGGGCAGAAGTGTCACTAGGTTTAGGAATGTTACCAAGAATTTGGTATTTGTTGACTAGATCAATTGGAGGAGCAACAATAGGTTGATTGGTTAGAACAATAGCAAGTTTAGAAGGAGGCTTTTGACTTGACGTTTGAAGTGGAACAAACAGAAGTTAATTAACATCCACTGAGGAGATCTAGCTTATCAATATGAAAATTGAGAAGATTAGTGTAATGGGAAATCAAATTGCGTTGACCACAAATTTGCTGGAATTGTAAATTAGGATCTTGGTCAATCATTTTTAAATAGGTTTTTTGAAGGAGCAACAACGAATCAATTTGCGATATCAAGTGACTGCTAAATTGTGTGTAGAACAATAAGGAGTAGGCATGATGCACTATCCCCCCTGTAAAAATTCTCAAGTAAGAAAATCAGGGATAGAATTTTGACTACCAAGAATGTATTCAATATCAAAATCAAAGATACTTAAAATAGATTGTCAACGGGCAAAAATATGTTTACTAGCAATATTTTGGACATCTTTTTGTAAAACATATTTGGCACTTTCACAATCAACTCATAATAAAAAATTTTGATTTAAAATATCATCTTGAAATTTACTAATACATAATACAATAGACAAAATTTATTTTTTAATAGTACTATAATTTTTTTATGCTTTGTTCCAAACACCAGAATAAAAACGAACAATTTGTTCAAATGACTTAGGAGTGACCTTCTGAAGGAGAATGCCATCATAACCAACATCAGAGGCATCAGTTTGAATAATTTTGAATGAATTTTCAGTAGGAATACCAAGACAAGGCAAAATTTTGACATATTTTTTGACTTGTTGCACAATAACAGTATGACTGCGAGACCATAGAGGAGGATCATCCTTCAACCAATCAAAAAGGGGTTGACAGGTTTTCCTAAGGTCTTGATAGAATTCAACAATGTAATTAAAAGAACCTAAAAATCGTTGTAACAGGGTTTTGTCTAAAATTTCATCAGGAAACTTAGAGGCAAATTCAATAGATCGATTAATTAGAAGAATAGTACTTTGATATATATCATAACCTAAAAATCTGACTTTTGTTTGAAATAACTTAATTTTAGGGGCAAATATGACTAAACCATTATGTTTAATAATCTGGAGAAAGGAGTGAAGATATTTCCAATGTTCATCTATGGACTTAGAAAAAATAAGAATGTCGTCAATATAAATGATGGAAAATTGACTAAAGGAATTGAATATTTCATTCATGATGTTTTGAAATTCACTAAGTGCATTTTTTAAATCAAAAGGCATGACATTCCATTCGTAATGACCAAATGGTGTAGTAAATGTAGTTTTATACCTATCGTTACGGTGAATTTGTATTTGCCAAAATGCACTTTTAAGATCAAATTTACTAAAAATGACGACTTGACTTAGACGTTTAATTATAAAAAAAAATTATTAGGGATTGGATAGCGTATCCATTCTAAAACTTTGTTTAATGGTTTATAATTGATGACTAATTGTGGAACACCACGTGCAAGTTCACCATTTTTATTAACATAAAAGGCAGGACAAAACCAAGGTAACTTGCTTTTACTAATGATATTATTTTTAAGTAATTCATGTTTTCACATACTATGTGTTCACTCATACCCTCTCCAAGAACCCCTATATCTATCAACTACCTATCCTGAGGACTTACACAAGATGTAGGACGAAAGTTGGGTGGCTACAAGCAGAGTGAAAAACAACGAGAAGTTAAAAATAATAAAAGAAGGCTTGAATTAAATTACAGAGAAAGAAATGAGAAGAATTAAACAGAAATAACTAAACAGTTAACTATCATCAACCAACTTGGCTCTGATACCCAAAAGGGCGGAAGCAAGATAGCGATAAAAGATAGTTATAAAATTAAAACAATAATAGTAATTAAAAGATAGATAAATGAAATAGAATAATTAAAAGATAGATAACTGAAATAAGACTAACTTACAATCGTAAATTGTTCACTAAAAATAACTTGAAAGCCTAGCTTCAAAATACATAACTTCAAAATACAACTTGAATACAATTTTTTGTGAGTGAAAAGTAAGAGTGAAAAGCTAGTAGATTCTCAATTCTTGAAAATTATGCGTTCTTCCTGACTAGAGAAGCTCTTTCATAAGCCAAGCAGATGACTGTGAGGCTTTTGACTAGCCCTACAAATGACTGTGAGGCTTGTGATTTCAAAAGCTGGAAAGTAAGAGGCACTGTGAGGCTTGTGACTTCAAAAGCTGGAAAGTAGGAGGCACATGGGTGCTGTGGGCAACTTTCGATGACTGATGGAAAGCTGTCTACTTTTCTTTCTTTTTTTTTCTCTCGTGACTGCTCAGTTGACTGCTAGGGAATCAATAAATATATCAGCAGCTTTTCTCAAAATAAGAGTAGTGACTGAAGCTGATGTATATATGGAATCCAATGACTATTCTAGGCATATGGGTCCTGAGCATCTTAGAATTGTAGACCATATGGATCATGACTAGTAGAGGTTCGGATGAGGCTAATCCATCTGAAACATCATCTTCATCTTGTGACTTGGCTTAGGCCAATAGTAACTTTGCAATCTGAATAAGTTCTTCATTACTGGTCTTGGACTTGGGCTTTTACTTGGATGACTTGGATTTTGAAGGCCCAGAACTGGCTGTTGGGCTCCCAAGTCTAACTGTGGTAAAAGGAAGTGGGCTTCCTTGAGTGACTGAAGCAGTTAAGTTCTGCTGAGAAGATTTAACCATTGCAGGAGTAGGAGCATGAATATTGATTGGAAATTCTTGCTGAACTTGTTCAATAATCGTTGGACTTTGAAAGCATCCCACCATTTGACAAAATGCTGGCAACTGACTAGGTTGTTGAAATATTGTATTGCCATTTAAATATCCAATGTACTTTATATTTGGACATAAAATGGAGCAATATAGGGAATTGACTTTTATGTTGACTTAATTTATAAACTGAAGAGAAATAATTGACTTGTTCCATTAAATTAGTAGGAATAATTTCTGAGATGGCACCATGTTGAGACCATCATCTTAGGAACCATGAAGGAAATTCGGACTTGAATTTATGGTCAAAAGAGAATAACCAGGAGTGACTGTAAGACTCATTTTGGTGGAGAAAGGTCTTAAACTAGGCATCAATATAATCGTAGTAACTATATTGTATCTTGTGATTGTGAAGGTCACGAAGGAGAAAAGGGAGACCCCATTCATCCATGGATACAATATTGTGTATGTGTAAAGAATGGTAAATGATTTTACTAGCATTGACTCGGTGATAAATGGATTTAATGACTATGGACTGGTGATGAAAGAGGATGTCTTTATAAAAAGTAATTGACTTTTTTGGATGAGAATGAATGAAATGCCATCTAGAAGAGAAATAGGATGTAACTAGTTCATTGACATTGTGAATATTTTTATGAACTGGTTCTTTGTAGAAAAGATGGACTAGTTGGGGTTTAAGAACATAATTTGTTCTTGTAGTTCTGTATGGATTATTAAGAGGTGTTGGAGTAATGGACTGACAAGTAAAGGGATCTAAAACAAGGGCAGAAGTGTCACTAGGTTTAGGAATGTTACCAAGAATTTGGTATTTGTTGACTAGATCAATTGGAGGAGCAGCAATAGGTTGATTGGTTAGAACAATAGCAAGTTTAGAAGGAGGCTTTTGACTTGTCGTTTGAAGTGGAACAAACAGAAGTTGATTAGCATTCACTGAGGAGATCTAGCTTATCAATATGGAAATTGAGAAGATCACTGTAATGGGAAATCAAATTGCGTTGACTGCAAATTTATAAGGATCTCAGTCAATCATTTTTAAATAGGTTTTTCGAAAAAGCAACAACGAATCAATTTGCGATATCGGGTGACTGCTAACTTGTGTGTAGAACAATAAGGAGTAGGCATGATGGACTATCCCCCCTAAAAAAATTCTCGGGTAAGAAAATTAGGGATAGAATTTTGACCACCAGGAATGTACTTAATATCAAAATCAAAAATATTTAAAATAGATTGCCAATCGGCAAAAATATGTTTACTAGCAATATTTTGAACATCTTTTTCTAAAACATATTTAGCACTTTTACAATCAACACGTAATAAAAAATTTTGATTTAAAATATCATCTTGAAATTTACTAATACATAATGCAATAGATAAAATTTCTTTTTAATAGTACTATAATTTTTCTGTGCTTTGTCCCAAACACCAGAATGAAAACAAACAATTTGTTCAGATGACTTAGGAGTGACCTTCTGAAGGAGAATGCCACCATAACCAACATCAGAGGCATCAGTTTGAACAATTTTGAATGAATTTTCAATAGGAATACCAAGACAAGGCAAAGTTTTGACATATTTTTTGACTTGTTGCACAATAGCAGTATGACTGGGAGACTAGGGAGGAGGATTATCTTTCAATCTATCAAAAAAGGGTTGACAAATTTTCCTAAGGTCTTTATAGAATTCATTAATATAATTAAGGGAACCTAGGAACCACTGTAACTGGGTTTTGTCTAAGATTTCACCAGGAAACTTAAAAGCAAACTCAATAGATCGACTTATGGGGAGAATGGTACTTTGGTAAATATCATAGCCTAAAAATCAAACTTTGGTTTGAAATAACTTAATCTTAGGTGCAGAGATAACTAAACCATTATGTTCAATAATCTGGAGGAAGGAATGGAGATGTTTCCAATGTTCATTGATTGACAGGAGAAAATAAAAATGTCATCAATGTATACGATAGAAAAATGACTAAAGGGATTAAATACTTCATTCATGATGTTCTGAAATTCACTAGGTGCATTTTTTAAACCAAAAGGCTTGGCATTCCATTCATAATGACCAAAGGACGTAGTAAAAGCAGTTTTATATCTATCATTAAGATGAATTTGTATTTTCCAAAATCCACTTTTAAGATCAAATTTACTAAAGATGACAGCTTGGCTTGGTCTTTTAATTAAAACTTTTTTGTTAGGGATTGGATATCGAATCCATTCTAAAACTTTGTTTAAAGGTTTATAATTGATGACTAATCGTGGAACACCTCGTTCAAGTTCAGCATTTTTAATAACATAAAAGGCAGGACAAGACCAAAGTGACTTGCTTTTACTAATGATATTATTTTTAAGCAATGCAATGATTTCTTTTTTACACATTTCTACTAATTCATTATTCATTTGAATTAGACAAGATTTAGTAGGAATTTGTCTTTCATTAAAGTTTTTAATATAAGGAAGTGTAACTACATGTTTTTTCCTATGCCAGAAAGTACTAGGTAAAGTAGAACAAACAGTAGTTTCTAAATGGGTTTTGAGTGGTTCAATTTTAGAAACAAGAATTGGATTTGTTAATTGAGATTCAACTCATTTATATTTGACTTCTTCCTTAAGAAACTTAAGTTGTTTGGTTAATCGATAGATAGATTAGGATATGGAACATTCTTTTAATTGATTTAATTCTTTGATTTCAGGAGGAGACAAGAATTTAAAGGTTATTGTTTGACTAAAAGCTCGTGTTGTTATTCTATAATTAGTGGTAGTGAATGGATATAATAAGAAGATAAATGAAGTTCCTAAAATGACTTTGTCTGTCATATTTCGAACTAAAACAAATGATGTTTTAAAACAAACATTATTTTGACAAATATGTAATTTAGGTAATTTACATTTAATATGAATTTGACTTTTATTAGCAAAACTTAATTGTTCACTAGTTTTATGATAATATTTTGTGGGGATTAAACTTTCGTGGATACAATTTAAATCAACACCGGTATCAATTAGGGCTATGACTTTTATTTCAAAATCATTAATAACTAACTTGACTTTAGAATGCCATTTTTGAATATTAATTCTATTGGTATATTTAAACGATTACTATCGTCATGATTAGTACTGTTACTATGAGATTTAGTCGATCGATTATCAAAAATGGCTCGGGTAGGATTGTGACTAGAACTAGATTCATCTGAGGAAGTATCATTATTATGTTGAAAATCATTAAGACTTTTATTGATTTTTAATATTGCAATTTCGTCTTCCAATGATTTGTCTTTAGTTTTTAATTTTTTAATAGTTAATTTAATTTGGTTAATTTCTTTCTATAAATCTTGTAAGGTTACTTCTCGATGATGAGCTTTTTTTAATCTTTCTGAGGTAGAAGTTAAACTGATAATTGGTTTATCTTGATGCGGTTTTTTATCTTTATTCATTAATGAAGATTTTAATTTATTAGTGTATTTTCGTTTCAAGTCAGGATTGTCTAATTTACTAATTAATTCAATCAATGAATCTTCTTCTTGTTGGGATTTACTAAGTACAGTGACTTGTTTGCAGCAGGTATCATTACATCCTAGTTCAATTGGATCATCATCAGTGTCATCAGTGGGAGAATAATAGTTAGAAGTACTACTGAACGGATTAGTATCACTTGATGAGGTACTAGACGAATGTGGAGAGTGATTCGGGGTATTAGTTAAGTTGAATATTTCAAATATTTGACGTTAATTTTCTTCAGTAATTTGTAATTGGTTAAGTTTGTCTTTTAGGTGTTCTTTAGCTTTAGCTTTACATTTGTTAGAATAATGACCTTTTTTACCACAATTGTAACAAGTAACATCTTGGGTAGATTTTGACTTTTTAAAGTTTTTAGTTTTCTTATGGTATTTCTTATTAGGTTTAGCATAATATTTATTAGGTGATATAGAAGGTGAATATTTTTTACAATATTTCTTATAGGGTTTTTGGGAGGTTTTATTTTTCTGATTTTTCCTAAGCCATGGTGCTACAGGAGGTATACCATATTGTTTGCAAAAGTTACCTAATTCGTATTTAGCTTTATGTTTATCTCAAGCAGCTTTTGAACTAAGTTTCATATCGATACACATTTTTAATCATTCTTTTTTAATAGTACTAATGATATCACCATAGGTTAGATTATCATATTCAATAATACCAGTAGGTTGACTAAGGACATCTCTAATTTTATGGGTAAAAAGACTAGATAATCCATTAATAAAAAAAAATTTCCAAAATGATTTAGTACAATCATCTCTAAGCATAACTCTAGAGGTAAACATATCTTTATACCAATGAAAATCACTTAACGTAGGGCAAGTTAAATTACTGAGTTGATCATGGATGCGAAAATGAATATTAGTAGGTGTTCCAATAAAATGTTTGATTATGGTAAATATTAAAGTATTAATGCCATCATGTTTACTTGTTCCTATGCCTTCATCAAATATTGGGAAGTCATTTTCATCAACTTGGATTGTATTTTGAATATCTTCACACATATCCTGAGTGAGATATTTGTCCCACCAAGATTTAAGCATGCCAGTAAAACCAGAGGTAAGTAAAGAAACAATTTCTGGTTGAGTGTAGTCAGGATAATTACTATGATAACTATTAGCGACCATAGGCATATGATTTAACTTTTGAAGAATTTGATTTTCACTAAGACCATATATATTCCATTCATCTAATTTTTTAGCAGAAACAGAAAATTGATTACTAATATTTGTCTCTTCAAACTGAAGATCAGGTAGAGTAGCTTTAGTATACCAATTTTTGTGAGAATAGTAAAATTAACTTTGGGGTGTACAATTCTGTGAAGATTAGTGGATTGAAATTGTTGGGCTAGTTTACTAATCTCATGACAAGTAGATGTATCGTAGTCACTAGTTGGATCGAAATGTGGTTGCTGTGTCAAGACAGTAATGCCTTTTTTCGTTGGATGGAGTGGATAATTTAGTAGATAATTATTCAATAGCTTCAACAGTATTAGTATCTTGAGTGACAAAACTTAATCTTTTTCTAGTGCTAGGAAGGTTAATCAGTGGTTTTTCAAAAGGTTTACTAGTTGATGTATGGCTAGTTGAGTAATCATCAAAATTAGTTTCAATTTTATCTAATTGTTTACCAATAACTTTTACACATTGACTTGTATAATTATTTTGTTCAATCACTTTTTTAATTTTAAATTCATCACCAGGAAGTTTAAAAGGAAAAGCATTTAAAATGGATCCTTTATGTTCAATAACGATGGTTTCTAAAGGAAAATGACTAGAAGAAATAGTAGTATTAGGGGAAGTTTTCCGTTAAGTTTTTGTAATAGTATTTAATTTTTTATAATAATTTTCAAGATAGTCAAAGAAATTAACTTCGGTACCAATCTCATTTATAAATTTATACCATTTCTTAATTATTTTGGATTGTTGCTGTTCACTATAAGTATTCCGATAATTCTGTCATTTTATTTAATTATCTTTATATTTAAATTCAAAATGAAGTTTATTAAGATCTGGAGTAAAAGGTTTACTAAGAGTTAATAATTGTGGATTCACAGGAGAAACAACTTCAAAATCAATTTGAGTAGCGGAATCTTGCGATATGGTGTTATAGCTCAACTTTTCGTGCCCCCTTTCGAAAGACGAATAAGCCCTACAGTATCAGACTCCTACGATTCTGAATCTGATTCCACAAGTGCAATGTGAAATAGATAAACACCAAAGAGTCCCAATCGGACAAATCTTTTGGAAAATCGATTTTGAATCAAATTGTTAAAAATGGACTGCTTTGCCAGATACAGAGTCACCACCTAAATATTTTTGGGAAATCTTGGAAACCCAAGACTCGTGCCCAAGGCCACATATCCGTCATCACCAAGATTGTCTCAGCTCGGGAACTTAGGTACGAGAGGGGAAGGTCATGAATTGAGCACCCCCGCTCGCCCGATCAAAAATCAGCCTCTACTAATCATGATGTGAATCTTATCTACATTATATGCTCTTGTTCCAGTTTATTAGGCAAGCATTACTATGTGATGCACACACACACAAGTATTGACTAATTTGTAAGAATTAGAACACTTGATTTATATACGTTTTGAAAATTGTTTCGAATATGTATCACTTGAAAAAATGATCGCATATGAACGTTACTCAAATTATTCCAATTCAAGCAATTAGCCTTCATCCAAGGGCATTCAAGCAATTATAGCACTTAAGCAATTAGCCCCATGGCAAGCATGCTAAACATGGCAACAATCACACACATGCGATATGCTAAAGCGAGTAAAGGCTCACCTAGTACTCCAAGCCAAAAGAGAAATGTGTTAGAAAAATGCATGATTCCTAACTCTGCAATATGACCAACGCAACACATGCGATATGCAACTAATAGGCTCGGCTACTAATATGGCATATGGATCAACTAAATAACATGCGGTCTAAGCACGTATTCAAAGAAGTATTAAACTAACAATGTAATTAGAATGATGAACCGAGCTTTGGTGCATGCAATACAAGTGGATACAAACATAAAGTAAGCTAAACAAAACATGATGTCCCTAAACTAACCATCATAAGCTAGTAAATAAAAGGGAGAAAGACATGAGGTTGGAAGATATAAACATTATTACAAGTTTGCGCCCTCACGAAGGACGGTCCGAATAAACTAACTAGCCAACTAATCAAAGATAAGCTAATTAAGCTAACTATTACAAACCAAAATGAATAATTAGATAAACTACTTAATTAATTATTACAACAAATTAATTAACTATGCTAGCTAATTAAAATAATTACAACACTTTTACAAAATCAACTAGCTACAACTACTTAATTACAATAAATATCTAAGTATTTAAACTTAAACAGGCTCAGTACGCGAGGAATGCTCATGCACATGCTCGGTTTCCACTCGAAAAGGCCATTGTTTTGCTTCTAGAAAGCTTCTGTTACACAGCAGAGAACTTACACCTTTGTCCACTTCCAGAATGTCTCTGTTCTGCCCCAAAAACACACTGTTGGATTTTGAAAAGGTGGCCGGCTGGCCGGCCAGGAGTGATGGCCTGCCGGCCACTACTACACAGTTCATCTAGTTGCAAAAGAGAACAAACAGAGCATGCACAGGATATTCTCAAGGGTTTGTTTGCACAATTCACCCCTCCTTATCATGAACAGATCAAAGGAGAGACAAAACTTGGTCCACAAACCATTAACTCAAACAATTTCATTGCATGATGGCTTATAAACCAAAGTGTGCAAGTTCAATAAATTTAACAAAATAAGACTCTAACCTCCTCCATTTCATGAATTGATCAAAGGAAGTGGTGACCTTGGAAACTTGAATCATCTCATCACTAATGAGTATGAAATGCCTCAAACTTCCATGTGTTCAATTAATATCCGATTGAACACAAAACCAAATTCTTATCTTGCATCATTTTTAGTCCCATTTTAATTACTTCATTGAGTCCAATAATGAGTTTAAATCCTCTAATGGAAAGAGGGCTCAAATTAAGTGCTTCTTTGGACATGAAAAAGACATCATACAGTTGGTAATGAACCCCCAAAGGAATTAAACCATCAAGCATGACATCTCAATCCCATACTTAAACAAACGAGTAATTTGAAACCACTTTCAAAGCAAAACAAAAGCCAAGAAATGAGGGAGGTTGCAGAGATGATTAAGAGTGATCACAAGTATGGAAAGCCATAAATAAATGCAATCAACTCAAATAAGATGGTGTCTAAGGCCTAAAACATCAAACTCATGAGGACAATTACACTACAAGCATGCAATACAAAGCTCAAATGCAACTATCAACCAAAAAAAGTGCAAAAAACAGTCCTAAAACATGTTGAAATTAAGAAGAAGAAAAAAGCTAGATTAATAAGCTAAAACATAGCACAAACTAGGCCAGTAAGCAAGACACAAGGAGGGAAGGCTAACCCCTCCAAATTTGGACTTTAAAACATGATTTTAGCCACTGAAATAACTCTGAAAATCAATGTTTAAAAGCTCAAAAAAAATAGTAAAAGGATGGGAAACACAAGGGTAAAGGCCTTCAAAACAATGTGCAAAGAATGATAGGCCACCCCTCAACCTTTAATGGCCTTAAAACCCAAGTTTCAGCCCAAAAATACAGAGTTTTTATAGCCCAAAAATAGTTGAAAAATTATAGAAAAAAGAGTAGTTAAAGCAAGTAAAAAGGCAAAGCCTTATACCTCTAGAAGAGAAAATCAATTCCAAGCAATAAAGCCACACAAACACACCCTCAAGAACTCCAACTAAGCTCAAAGATACCTCATCTCAAATATGGAGAGGTTTGGTTAAGAGTGTATAGGCAAAGGTTAACGGTATGTAGGCAAGAGTGTAGAAATTTGCAAGAGAGTGAGAGAATTGTAGAGAGAGAGGAAAAATTTTGCTCCAAAATTTTTCTAACCTTAAAACAAGAGAGGGAGGTCTCCTATATATAGAAAACATGAATTTCCCTCAAGAACATCCAACCATACACGTGGGAGCAGATGCAAGCATCTGTGTAAATAACTGGCATAGCTATCACAAAATATTTGCAAAAGACACTGGTGGCCGACAACCAAGAGTGATGGCCGGCAGCCCAAAGAGGTGGCCAGTAGGCCACCAGCGGTTGCAGGCTTGAAGATCCAAGATTTGGTCCAAGAATGAGGCAACAGGGGTATAGGGTTTGAAGGGCTCAAAACTATAGCGTCCGCTGAGGACTCCGAGCGCTTGACAAGCAGATACACTCATCATTGGGTGTGCATGCGATGACGTCCAAGTCGTAAGGGCCGTAAAAAATGGGGTGTCTACAGCTACCCCTCTATGATAGAACTTGGAGTCATGAAATGACGTAAGTGAATGTCAAAGCCTGAAGACGACTCATTTTAATAAGGCCATAAGACTTGGGCAAACAAACAAAATGCAGATGCAGTTGGTTGAACCCGATGGTTGCCTACGTATCCCTTTGCAAGGAATCAAACCACCGTAGTTCAGGGGCAGAATGCGAAATGATACACAACAAAACAATACAGTGTAAATGATATACAATGTAACGAAATCATGCAAACCACAAGTAGTGCAAAACACACGAATACCATAAAGGAATGAAGATGCAAATCAAACTACGTTTTATATAGAAAAGAAGTGGGCACAACCAAATGACGCTTAACACAGGCTAGGTGCCTACTATAGACCGCCCGAACTCTCTCCGCGCGCCTCCCTTTTCAGAGAGGGCGCGGATTTGGGTTCATAGTTACTACAGTTCGGACTCCTGTCACGGTTCTGAATCTAATCTCACAAAGTGCAATGTAAGACTGATAAATCACCAAAGAGTCCAAATCCGGCAAATCGTTTTGGAAAATCGATTTTAATCAAAAAGCGCCAAACATGGACTGCTTTGCTAGATTTCAGAGTCGTCACCTAAATATTTTATTTTGGGAAAATTTAGGAAACCCTGACTCGTGCCTAAGGCCACGTGTCCGTCATCACCAAAGTTGCCTCGGCTCGGGAACTCGGGTACGAGAGGGGAAGGTCCTAAAATGAGCACCCCCGCTCGCCCGATCAAAGGATCAGCCTCTACTAACATGATATGTTGTTTTGAAAACACATGTGTTCTTATTCTAGTTTATTAACCTAACTTACTATGTGATGCGCACAACACACAAGTATAGACTCAATCACTCAAGTTTGAACAAAACATCTCATGTTTGTTTTTTGAAAAGGGGTTTGAAGTTGCTACCCTCAAGTAGGCTAAAGTGCGGATTTGCCACCAAACAATGTGGGCTTAAAACATGATGATTTGCCACTTCAAGTGGGCTTAGAACTCACATTTCGATGAATTGTTCCAATTCAAGCAATGAAGCCTTTATCCACAGGCATTCATGCAGTTATAGCAGTTAAGCAAATAGCCTCATGGCAAGCATGCTAACATGGCAACACTTACACTCATACAATATGCTAAAGTGTAAACACTCACAGTGTACTCCGAGCCAAAACAGAAAACTACTTAGAAATCAATGCATGATTCTAGCTATGTTAAGATGCCTAATGCAACGCATGCAAAAAAATGCAACTAAAATAGGCTCGGCTGTCTACGATGGCATATGAATGCAACAATTGATAACATGCTGTTAAACACGTATTCAAGAGAGTGTATTGAAATACGATGCAGTTTGTATGATGCGCCGAGCCCGGTGCATGCAATACAAATAAATGATGCACGCATGCAGATCATAACGTATGCTAATTAAAATATGCCCTAATCTAACCACCGAAAGCGGATAGATAAAAGAAAGAAAAACGTGAGGTTGGAAGACATTCACACACACACGCACACTTATTACAACATTTGCCCTCTCGACGGAGGGTCCGAATAAATAAGCTAACTAGCTACACTAATTAAACTAACTATTACAAAACAAAACTAATTAACTAACTAGTTAACTAATTACAAACACAAATGAATAGCTAAACACATTAACTATTTAAGTACAGAACCAACGAATTAACCATCTAAGAAAAACAGTTAAAAGGGCCTCGAGGGTGAAGGATGCGTGCATGCTCGATCGGCTTCTTCCCGAAATCCCGTCGCCTTGCCAACGGTTACCTCTGTTTGCATTCGCCTTGATCCCGAACACCAGACCAATCTCCAGGTTGTTTCTGCTCCAGAACCAGAACAACTTTGAACCACCTTCAAGCTGGTGGGCTGTCGGCCACCAGGGAAAGCTGTAGGCCACTTAAAGTGGTCGGCCAGCCACTTCCTCTGGCTAGTCGGCTAGTTCCTCTAGCCGGTCGGCCACTTGCTCCTGCACACTCCAGTTTTGCTACAAATAGAGTACAAAAGGGGCAAGGCAAGGCAAGGCATTTGCAGGGTATATGTGTACAACCACCCTCCTTATCATTTCTCAAGCTCAAAGGAATGCGGTACTCGACTCTCGGGCCACCAACCGAGCATCGCAATGCACGATGGCTAAAAAGCCAAGTTTGTACAAGTCAATGAATGCACAAATAGACTCGATGAACCTCCACCCTATCATGCACAACTAAAAAATGAGGCACGTTTGTATGAAATGCCCCTCGTTTCTCGTGTTTGGATTAACGTCTGATCCAAACACATGCAATACAACTCAAACATGCTATCTTGGCATGTTTTACTTTGATTCATTTTGTTTACTCGTTTTAGATTACCGATTAATCCTTTAACCGGTTAAGTCCAAAAGTGAGAGTCCTCTAATTTTGAAAGAAGATCTAAGCCACAAGCACCTTGAGCATGGAAGAAGCTTCATGCCATTGGTTAGTAGAAACCCTCAAGAGAAGGCTAAAACCATTAGGCATGAGCCTCAATTCCATGTTCAAGCCGACAAGGGGCTTAAGATTACTTTCAAAGCGAATAAGAGAGTGAAATAATGGGATGCAATGGCACATATTCCAGCACTGCAATAGCATGCTAAAGACACTAAATCATGTAGACAATGCACGCAAGACATGTTTAGAGCTAAGAACGCCAAAGCTAGTGAAGTGCATTACACTAGAAGCATGCCATACAATGCTCAAATGATTAAACCAGCCCAAAACAGAGCTATAGCAGGCCAAAACAGTGGCTAAAATGAACTGAGAAGATAGCATGAAAAGCAAGAAAATGATGTTCAATCATTGGCTCATAAACGAGGCATAAGGCTCAACTCTTAAAAGCACTTAAAGAGTGATATATAGGAGTGTATGATGGAAGTATATGCTCTGAAATTACATGCCAAATGATGCCATATCATGCAAATATAGCTCAAATAAAGCATGTCAAGAGGCTTGAAACACAAAGCTAGTCAAGGGCTTTTATACTACAACTATGCAAGGCAAGGCATATTTCATCAAGACCACTCAAATCAGACCTAAAGCATGCTAAAACATAGCAAAAAAAAAATGCTAGAACAGAGCATACTCATGCTAGAACAATAGACCAAAACACCAACTATGCTAGGCTAGTGAGTGAGATTGTACTACAAGTGCAATAGGCATGCAAGAGGTGACCAAACCAGCCAAAAACACTAAAAAGTCACAAAAATATGCTTGAACAAAGCCACAAAGAAGTAGAAACACATGCTCATTTGGTGGGCCATCAACACATGCAAACAAGACAAGAGGAGGGGGGACCACCCCCTCCTATGTTGGACCTCAAAACCACCTTTCCACCACTGAAATTCCTCTGGAATTTAGTGGTTTAAAGGCCAAGAAAAGATGGTTTCAAAAGCTTAGGAAGTTGGCTCAAAAGGCTTTACAAGCCAAAGAGCAAAGGGAGAGACAACCCCCTAACACAAAAGGGGCTTAAACTATCATTTTAGAACCTCAAAATTAGAGTTTTTTATGGTTCAAAACCAGACCCAAAATAGTCCAAAACAATGGGAAAAGGGGGATAAAGCAAGTGTGTAAAAACAAGCTTGAAAGGGGGAAGTGCTTATCCTTGAAGCACAGCAGCAAAATGGCCAAAATTCTGAGCTTAAACCAGCTTTGAGAGCTCAAAATAGGCTCCAAGGGACCTCAGCCCAAAGATATACAACTTTGATGAAGGATGCCTAGGCAAAGGAGAGGTGTATCTCCAAGTGTATCTCTTGTATACACACAAGGGCAAGAGAGAGAGCAAACTAGAGAGAAAGACTGAAATTTAGCTCTGAAATTTCTAGAGAGAGAGAGGAATTTTTAGAGAGAGAGGCTCCCAAAATTGCTTTTTTTTCAATCTATGAGGTATGGCTCAATATATAGCAATATATGAGCATTTGGTCGAAATATCTGATTTGGAAATATCTGAAGCAGTGTACAACAGGTGGAGAGAAAATATCTACAGATTATGGGCTTTCTAGAAATTTCTGGCCGACCAGCCACTTTAAGTGGCCGACAAGAACCATTTTTGGATGACACGTGGCCGGCATCCGCCATAAGTGGCCGACACACTCCCATAGGGGCCAGCAACAAAAATTAGTCCTGGTCCCCGACTTGAAGCAAGCATAACTCCTTCATCTGGATGCCTTTTCAAGTCATTCTTGTGTGCAAATTGAAGCCCCGAAAGTAAGATTTCCAATGGTGGCAGCCTCACATCAAAATCCCAACTCTACTAAGAGATATCCCTCTTTTAGTGAAGACTGCTCAATTTCAGTCCAACCGGATTGATGCCCTACTTCAACCAACCATATCTCTCTCATCTGGCCTCGGCTTAAGAAGATTCTTGAGTGCAAAATGAAGTCCCGGAAGTCTTATTTCCAACGGTGGTGGCCTCATAGCTGAACTCTAAGTGTACAAATGGATAGGCCCGATTTAGCGAGGGCTGCTCGACTCTCTCTTAATGGTTCATGCCCATCTTCTCCTCCAACTAGTTTTCTTCTCTCCTCTCCTCTTTTCTTCAACTTCAAACCCCTAAATAAGGTGTTTTGAAAGATTTTTTAGAGAGTTCACCTCTCTTTCATTCATTTCTACTTTGTCCTTGCTCGATTTACCGAAAAGCGCATCATTTAACAAAATGCGAGCCTCAGAGCATCGTAGAAACTTTATTTCAAAAATATTTTGAAAGAAAGGGTTTCAAGGTCTAAAATCTTTTGATCAAGATCGTTTTAGTCCAAAAGGGGTATGAAGTTGGGATTTGGAGCTCCTCTTGCCAAAGAAATCAAACCCTTGCACTGCACAACTTTCATCACCAAGTAAACCATCAATAGCACCTAAGTCTTAAGGGCGGTCAAAAATGGGGTGTCTATACCTACATCCTCAATACTGGCCTCAGCGCAACATGGATGCTTACACATAACAAAACCATGTCTCAACATGAAAGGGGTGCATGCACATGCAAAACTATGTTTTCCGTAGAAATAGAAAGAGTACAAGTAATTGGGTGGTATAAGTGAGGAATGATCTGCTCGAGAAAGATGATGATCCTAAATGTTGAAAGCAACAAGACAAAGTACAATGTAATGGATGCAATGAATGCAGTGAATAAGGCGTAGGTCAAACCACATTTTACCTATGGACACAAAACAGACCACACCTAACACAGAAAAGGTGTTGACACCCTCAATACTAGCCTCAGCGTAGCATGGGTACTTACACTAGACAGAACCATGTTTCAATGAGGGAAAGGTATAAGCACATGCCGAACTAAGCTTAACATAGAAAGGATGCATGATGTAATGGATGTAATGGATAATGTAGTAAATGAATAAGAGTGACATACTCCAACCACGCTAGAATCGTGAGAGGAGGATAAACAAACCCCAAACACGCTGAAATCGCGTGAGGAAGAAAACACTCTAACCATGCTGAAATCGTGAAAAGAGAAAAAATAAATCCTAAACACGCTAAAATCGTGTGAGGAAAGGAACACTCTAACCACGCTAAAATCATGAGAAGAGGTTCTGAGAAAAAAAATTCCAAACACGCTGAAATCATGTAAGGAAAAAGAACACTCTAACCACGCTGAAATTGTGAGAAGAGGTCCTGAAAACCGCTCAGGGTCGCATTCCACGCATCCTGAGATAAATTCCAAACACGCTGAAATCGTGTGAGGAAAAGAACACTCCAACCACGCTGAAATCGTGAGAAGAGGTCCTAAGAAAACCACTCAAGGTCACGTTCCACGCGTCCTAAGATAAATTCCAAACACGCTGAAATCGTGTGAGGAAAAGAACACTCCAACCACACTAAAATTGTGAGAAGAGGTCCTAAGAAAACCACTCGAGGGCGCATTCTACGCATCTTGAGAAAAATTCCAAACACGCTGAAATCGTGTAAAGAAGGGAGCACTCTAACCACGCCGAAATCATGAGAAGAGGTCCTAAGAAAACCACTTAGAGGGCGCATTCCACGCGTCCTGAGATAAATTCCAAACACGTTGAAATCGTGTGAGGAAAAGAACACTCCAACCACGCTGAAATCGTGAGAAGAGGTCCTAAGAAAACCACTCAAGGTCACGTTCCACGCATCCTGAGATAAATTCCAAACACGCTAAAATCGTGTGAGGAAAAAAAACTCCAACCACGCTAAAATCATGAGAAGAGGTCCTAAGAAAACCCTGGGGGACAACGATCCTAAACGCTGCTCAGCGTGAAAGGATAAATGATACAAGATAACACAAGATGCAAATAAATACAAAAAGTGCAATGATATGATACATGTTACAAGCAATATAGTGCATGATGTTTAGGGAATGCAATAAACAAGCAAAGTAGCGCTTACACCTCATGGGGCAAGTGGCGATGAACCACTTTACTCTGACAGGGATCTCCCTCTTGTGTTCTTCGAACTCTTACCTTCAACTCATAGTTCAAAGGCCCTCAAATGCTGACAAGAGGTAACCTCTGCATGTAGAAGCCACGGATGCCGATTTTCTTCCTGATCATATTCACAACTTTCCCTATTCTCCAATAGGGTGACGGACTGGGTTCGTTCAGTATCAAGAATTGAGGCACACACATGCTATCTCAATCTATGGGACTGCTATACAGATTTCAAGCCGGGTATACACCCCTGGGTATTTAAACTAGACTTTAGTCTTGGAAATTCCAAACCTTTGTATTCTAGGCATCACCATTCGAACTCTAGTTTCCATCGTCGCAATTGGTCTCCTAGGAACTCATTGGAAACACAGCCAAGATACCTCTGATGGGGAATGGTGTTTAGGGAGAGCATTTTAATCCCCATTCTGACTTGAAACAGGCTTGAGCTTGAGGTTGAGATACATTCATACTCCGGAGAAAAGACAAGGCCTGAGAAGGTGCATCCAGAATGCAATCTCGGAATTTTCTGAAGTTGAAATACACTAAAATGCTCCAAATTTTCTCTTTTTTCTCTTTTGCTTTCGCAGTTCGGAACCTATGTAGCTTCAGATAGGTCCTTGTTTGGTTGCTCTCTCTTTTGATCAAGGGTGGACCCTGCAGTTTATAAAAGAAGGAATTATGTTTTGTACATCATGGTGGGAATGGCACGACACTCTGAGCACAAAACGATTTATTTTTGCAATTGGAACTGAGAAATGAGTTCTTAACTAGGTATTGAGCCTACGACTGACCACAGTACCCCACAACTCAATAAAGAAGAAGAAAAAAGGAAAAAAAAAAAAAAACAACAACAACCTAAACACAAATATTTACACTCGAAACAACTCAAAACAAGAATCGAGACAAACAAAAACAACAAACACAACACTTGGATGTTTGTCATTGGTGAGAGACCTCTCGGTTCACGAGGAGCCCATAGCTTCTCCAGGTATTGTTTCCTACCCTTTCTTATTTGTGATTCTCACGTCACTTTGGCACTCAATCTCTATTTTCTCTGAAAATCCCTTTCCTTACTTTTTCTCTCAACGCATATCTCTCTATTCTTTAATTTCTCTTATTTTTTATCCCTTCCCAGGTGTGGTTGATGGATAAGCTGGAAGTTGTGGACCTTATGAGGGGGATCGAATATCCAGCATTCGTGCTTCGCACTTAGTTTGATACCTCACTACTTGAGAGAGTTTTTGGCCTCTGCTGCTAGCTTCAGCTGTGCCCTTTCTGGCGAGTACGTTGATAACGGGGAAAAAATAGAAAATTTTACTCGACTGTGCCCCTAGTTCATCATTTTGACCATTTTTTTGTTTTTTTTTTTTTTTGGCTTTCTGTTAAAATAATTTTGACCAACATGAGAGTTAGATTAACATGCTTGTTCGACTTTCTGCTTTGAAATCATGCAAGTCAGGTTGTGAGCACCGAAAATTTTCTTTTTTTGAGTCCAAGAAATGGTTCAGTTTTGAAAAAAAAAATGGAATAATTTTTGAGAAAATTAGTCAACTTCATTAAAAATCCTCAAAAATTGTTTTTACAAATGGCCATTGCTCAACCAATGTGGAATTAACTCCTGAGACACGCAGCCTTAGATCTGAACTTGATTTGCCTTGCAGCTGAATCTTCTAATAGAATAGGACAATCGATTTTGAACAAAGATAAGCACGAAGATGAGCCAATCTGCGCATGGATAGGATAGCCAAGTTTGAATAAGGATAAGCCAACCAACATGGATGAGACAAGCAGGTTGAAAATGGTTGGGACCGAATTTCAGGATGAAGTTGCCTACGTATCCCAAAGATGGGAATCAGGCCATACGTAGTTCCAAGGGTTAAAATGGACTTGGGTATTAACACTCTCCTTTTACGCTCTAACTTTTGCCAAAGTCGCCCTTCCGGGTTTTCAACCTTACGAGCTATTTTTCTTTTTTCATTTTTCTTCTCTTTTCAGTTTTCTTCTCTTTTTCATTTTTCATTTCATTTTTTTTTTCATCATTTTTTCTTATTCTTATTTCTTGTTTTTTTTTTCTTTGTTATTTTTTGTCTTGCTCTAACTTTTGCCTGGGTCGCCCTTCCGGGTTTTCGGCCCAGCGAGCCTCTCAAGGATAGAAAAGTTTAACTTGTCCATGTTGATTGGCCTTAGTATCTCTAAGCCATTTGGATCCACGAGAATAGTTGTTGTTCCTGACTAAATAGTCTTGATGATGTAATAGCCCATCCAATTGGGTTTGTATTTGCCCTTAGTGTTGTGGATAGGAACTCGATTTTCCTTTCAGTAATAAATTTTCCTCTCTTAGATTCTAGGATTTGGTTTTCTTGCTGATCTCCATTGGCTTGAGAAATGACCCAGTTTTGAATCTTTGAGCATAGCTGACGCTTTTTGCCCCTAGTTCAAGGGCTGCTTCTCATCCAGCTATGCAAGCTTCCTTTGATCACATCTGACCTGATTGCCCCTAGCTTAAGGGCTGCTTCGAATCTGGCCATGCAAGCCTCACATTGTGGTTGATTGTTGAACATTCTGAATCAAAGCTTGAAAGCAAAGGGGTTGAGTCTTGAGGCCGAGAGTGATCCCATGTTGTGCAATCTCAAGATCAATTCCAGGCATGTCTTCGTAGGACCACAAAAAAAAAAATTTTGAAATCTTTTAATAAAGCGACTAGTCGCTTGTGCTCTTCTGAAAACAATATAGAACCAATCTGGATCAAGCCAGGATCCTTCTCAGTGCTCACATTAACAGACATGATTTCACTCATTAAGGGCTTAGCAGGCCTCTCTTTCTCTTAGTTGATTAATTTTTTACAAATCCCGAGGAATTCCTTCCTCTTTGTTTTCATCATAGTTTTAGAAACAATTTTGAAAAACTTTGGTCAATACAATGATTTAAAGGCACAGAGAAGTAAGTGGAAAAGTACTGTCACTTCATTCAGATCTTCTGGCTCAACTAGCTCCATGATAGAAACAGACGCAAAAGAAAAAGTGAAAAAACAAACACAAAACAAGAAAGTGATGTTCAAGTTAACACCCCTGAAATCACCAAAACAAAACTGACTCAATAAGACTGACTAAATACAACGAGACTGGCTCTATTTAACAAGACTAACTCAATACCTAAGTCCGAAAGTACAATGAACAACATTTTTCAAAGTACTAAAACAGTGCGTGCCATCCACCACATCTAGAGTAAAATGAGCGCCATCAGCAGGTGGTTCATCCCCAATCACATAGTCACATTATCCCCCCCAGTTCATCGATCCAGTGCCAATAGACTTTGTAGGACCTGACGAAGTGATGACCTTATTGTCAATTAGATCTTGAACTTCATGGCAAAGACAAAAGCAACCATCAGTGTCATAACTGATTTGTTGATGGAAGGCACAGTACTTGGCAGCATTATGCTTGGCTGGAAGGGGATCAAGAAGAGATTGAGGGTCAAGGGGTTGGAGATAGCCTTGTTCTATGAGGATTTGGAGAGCTTTGGACAAGGTCATGTAAAAGGGATTGAAGGTGCCGTTTCCAGTCTTGCTAGGGTTGACAGAGGGGTCGGCAGGTGTTGACTGGGTTTGATGACCTCTTATGAGTGTAGGATTGGAGCTGATATGGGTGTTTCTGGTACAGTAGCCCTTTTCACGGTTTATCCCTGAATTCAAAATGCTCCCAACCTGAGTGACAAAAGTGTCATCCACAATCTTTACAACAATGGCAAGCACTTGTTGTTTGTTCAGCCTTTTGACCTTCAACTCCTTACTGAAGTTGTTCATAAGCATCAATACTTGCCCCTTGCCTCCACTTTACCAAGGGATTGGGTCGCTATATTGGAGCAGAGCCTAGTTGTTGACATGTCATCACCCAGACTTGAGATAGCTTCAGGTTGGCCACTTTCAATTGTAGCTCTCCCCAAGATTGGGGAGCCTTTTGGCATGAAATTTCTGGCATGTGATGTAGTCGATGATGGAGCCAAAATCCCAAAGGCTAAATCTATCACAATTCTCTAAAGATCTTCAATCATGCTCGTTAGCTCAGAAGTAGTGGGTTCATGGGTTTGAGATGATTGGGGTTCAAATGCATCCATCATACACAAGTCCGTACTTTCTGGAATGAACACCTCAGGCTTGGGTAAATGGGCTGGGGTGATATATATGCTAGGGTTATAGGTGGATGGTAGTGTATGGATTAGGTTGAGGTGTGGAGGTGATGGGTTAGTGGTGGCCTAAGGTCCTTTTGGTGGAGCTATGCTCTCTTCGTCAATAAGATCCTGAATCTTATGACGGAGGCGGATGCAAAAGTTTGTATCATGACTGTGCTGCTAATGATAGGCACAGTATTTAGCTGGGTCATATCTTGGCGCAAAAGGATTTGTGAGGGGTCGGGGTTCTAGGAGCTTTAGGTGCCTTTTTTCTCGCAGCATTTTCAAAGCTTGAGAGAGATTCATGAAACGAGAGTGGAAAGTTCGGGCTTGGGGCCGAGTTGAAGTTGTTGGTCTTTGGCTATTATCAAGAAAAGGATTTTTGATAGGCATGGTGGCAGTGATTACTTCTGAGCATTTCGCAATTGTGCTACCACTGGTAGTAGCATTGGAATTGCAAACAACATTCTTCCTCATAGGTTCATTACCCTCCACAATGATCTCTTGCCTAATGGCATCCTCGATTTGAACCCCAATTTCATGGAGGTTCTTAAAGTTGAATAATGGGAGGACTATCATTTTCTGCAATAGCCTTTCGTGCAGATTTCTAACAATTATATGAACTTTCTCTTTCTCTAGAGGCCTGCTTGCCATCATAGTCGCCTTTGCCCTCCATCGAATAACAAACTCTGAAAAGCCCTCATTCAGTTCCTGATGCGTTGCCTCAAGATCACGAGTTGTGACCTCGATTTGTGTGTTGTAAGAATATTGGGCAACGAAGGATTCGGCCAACTCCTACTAGCTCTATTTCACAGAGTCCTCCAATTTAGCATACGAAATGGCAGCTATTCCGAACATGGTTCAGCTGAATAGTGACAACTTCTGTACTCGGGTCAAACCCATTGGTCATAGGATATCAGAAAAGAGATACAAATGCACCATTGGACCTCCAGAGCCATCGAAGCGGTCAATATGCGGCATCTTAAACCGCTCCGGGAAAGTAACTGTCGATTCGGTGCGCCCATCCTCTATGTCTGGAATAGAGTTGACCCCCTGTGCCTTTTTGAACAGCTTTTCCAGCTTGTTGACTTTGAGCGCGGTTGGATCAACCTTGAATTCGAACGGTGCCTCGGTTTGATACACCGGAGCTCTGGAAGTTTGTGCTAGGATGGGTTCTGCTTGGACTGGGAAAATCGGAACATCCTCGGTTTGTGGATCTTGAGCAGTGGCAGCATTATCTATGATACCAGGCATAGGGATAGCCGCGGTGGGTACAGTAGACACCCCATTTTTTACCACCCTTAAGACTTGGGCACTACTGATGGTTTACTTGGTGGTGAAAGATGTGCAATGCAAAGATTCGATTTCTTCGGCAAGAGGAGCTTCAAATCCCAACTTCACACCCCATTGTGGACCAAAACTATTTTGAATGGTTTTTAAACCTTAAAACCCTCTCTTTCAAAACATTTTTGAAACAATGTTCCTACAATGTTCTAAAGCTCGCATTTCGTTAAATGTTGCACTTTTTGGTAAACCGAGTAAGGACAAAGTGGAAATGAATGAAAGAGAGGTGAACTTTTTGAAAAATATTTCAAAACACCTTATTTATGGGTTTGGAGTTGAAGAAAATAAGAGAGGAGAGAAGAAACCAAGTTTGGGAGAAGTTTGGCATGAATCCGGGTAGGATCGAAACTAAGCAGTTTTCACTCAAATGGGCATAACTTTTTGCACAGTTAGAATTTTGATGTGAGGCTTCAACCATTGGAAACAAGACTTCAAGGAATTCAATTTAGGCTCAAGAATGACCTAAAAAGGAGTCCAGATGAAGGAGTTATGTCCGGTTGAAGTCGGGCCCAAAAAGTAGATTTTTCTGTCCAACCAGAGGTGGAGAATGCTAGCCATAAATGGGGTTTTTTGGCCATGTGCCGGCCATGAATGGCCAATGCTGGCCCCCTTCCATCCAAGAGTGTCCCATGCCGGCCAACAATGATCAAGTGCCGGCCATCAGTGATCCAATGCCGGCCATTGATGTCAGAAAGCAGATTTTTGCAGATATTTTATCTCCAGCTGTTACAGCTGTCTCTTTTGAGATATTTTCGACCAAAGCTTGTATTTTGCTATATATAGAGAGGCTTCTCTATGGTTTTGGAGGTTATATACATTTTAGGAAGAGTTTTGGGAGCCTCTCTCTCTACACCTCTCTCTCTACATTCCTCTCTCTCAAGAACCTTTGTGCATAAGTGCATACAAGTGTAGATACACTATCCTTTTGCCTATAGATCCTTGATCAAAGTTGTTGATATTTGAGCTGAGGTTCTAAAAGGCCTTCTGGGAGCTCCTTAAGGTGGTTTTTGACTTGGTTTTGTGCTTCAAAGTGTGCTTGGCTTCAAGAGGTATAACTATCACCCTTTAAGCTTGTTTTCATACTTGTTTTTTCCACCTTTGCAAACTGTTTTTGGCTTGGTTTTGAACTGAAGAAAACTCTATTTTTCAGTCCTAAAATTGGTGGTTTAAGCCCCTTTTTGAGTTTGAGGGTGGTCCACCATTTTTGTCTCTTTGCTTATTAAGCTTTTGTGCCATCTTTCATCACCTTTCAAACCATCTTTTTGTGGCCTTTTAACCACTGAAATCCAAAGGAATTTTAGTGGTAGAAAGTTTGTTTTGAGGTCACAAAATAGGAGGGGTTGGCCTCCCCTCCTTGTGTCTCGTTTGCATGAGTAGATAGCCTAACATGTGAGCATGTTTTTCTAGCTTATCTTAGCATTATTTCCAGCATATTTTTGCCTCTAATTTGGCATGTTTTAGGACTGTTTTGGGCTGGTTTTGGTCCTTTGATGCTTGCTTCTTACACTTATAGTATAATCTTGCTCACTAGCCTTGCATGTCTAATGAGTTAGCTTATTATTCTAGCATGTGTTGGCGCCACTCCAGCATGTTTTTTGGCCTTGCTTTGACATGCTTAAACTCTATTTTGAATGGTCTTGATCATATGAGGCTTGCTTTGTATAGCTATAGTGTAAATGCCCTTAACTAGCTTTGAGTTTCAAGGTCTTTGAGCATGCTTTGCTTGGGTTGTTTGCATGTCATAGGCATCATTTTACATATGATTTCAGAGCATATATCATTGTCACACTCTCACAAATTCCACTCTTTCATTGTGTTTGAGAGTTGTGCCTTATGCCTTGTTTGTGAGCCAACATGCGAGCATGTTTTTCTTGCCTTTTGTGCCTAAGTTTCAGCATGCTTTAGGCCACTATTTTGGCATGTTTGAGCTCTATCTAGTGCTGGTTTGGTCCTTTGAGTATTGTATTGCATGCCTCTAGTGTTGTGTCATTCACTAGCTCTAATGCTTTTAGCCCTTAACATGTTGTGCATGTGTTGCTTGCATGTTGTAGCACTACTTTTCATGCCATTTCAGCACAGAAAATTTTGCACCTTCTCTTTGTTCTTCACTTTTGAATTTGCTTTTGAAAGTGGTCTTGAGCCCCTTGTTGGCTTGAGCATGGAATTGAGGCTCTCATGCCTAATGGTTTTAGCCTTCTCTTGAGGGTTTCTACTAACCAAAAGCATGAGTCTTCTTTCATGCTCAAGGTGATTGTGGCTGAGGCCATCTTTCCCATTAGAGGACTTTCACATTGAACTAAACTGGTTAATGAATGGCATGGTAAATGTTAAAATGTGTAAACAAGAATTGAATCAAGTAAAACATGACTACATAAGCATGTTATGTATGCATTGCATTGTGTTCAATCGGACGTTATATTGAACACAAAGAAGATTGGTCCATTTCATACTCACAGTGATGAAAATGAGCCAATCTCCTTTGTCTCCATTGCCTTTGATCATCCATGATAAGGTAGGGGGTCCTTGTGTCTTGTTTGTTGTGCATTCATTGAATTTGTACAAGTTGGATCCTTGGCCATCATGCATTGAAAATGCTTGGTTGGTGGTCTTAGACGCAATAGCTCCCCTCCTTTGATGTTTTGAGATGATAAGGAGAGGGTGCAGTACAAACATGTCCTAGAAAACCCTCCATTTTTCTCTGTGTGTGCTCTGTTGCAGTTTGGTGTTGCAGCACACCAGTGGCCGGCAATGCCCCATCAGTGGCTGGAAAGGCTTCATCCTTGGCCGGCAGTTCACACACCCTTGGCTGGCAGGTGGCACAGCACAGCAACTCCTCATGGCCGACAGGCCACTGGTGCACTCCCCCAGCATTGGTTTGGTAAGTTTCAGCAGCAAAGTTCTTGAAAAACACCCTGCAAACAAGAGCCCTCTAAAGAGCAAACCAGAAGAGCTTTTTCAGAGCGAGAAACTGAATGCATACTTGCATGTTCAACATCTTCAAACAGAGTTGGGGCAGCTTAGTTTAAAACTTTATTTATTAATTAGCTTGAATTTGTGATTTAATTAATTAATTTGTTAATTAGTTAATTGTTGTAATAATTAGTAAGTAGTTTGCTAGTTATTCGTTTCATTGTGTAATAATTAGTCTAATTAGCCTAATTATATTAGTTGATTAGCTTAGCTTAGATTAGCTTAGCTTACTTATTCAGACCCTCCGTCGAGAGGGCACAATAATGTAATAAGCTTGCGTGTGTGTGTGGTGCATGTCTTCCAAACCCCACTTCTTTCTCCTTTTACTTAACCACTTTCGATGGTTAGTTTTAGGGCAACGTTTTGATTAGCATACCTTATGCTTGGCATGTTTGCAATCATTCATTTGTATTGCATGCACGGGCTCTGCGCATCATTCAAACTGCATCGTATTTCAATACCTCTTTGAATACATGTATCAAATTGTTGCATTCGTATGCCATGTTAGATAGCCGAGCCTATTTAATTACATTACTGCGTGTGTTGCATTAGGCATTTAGGATAGCTAGGATCATGCATTGATTTCTAACTAGTTTTTATTTTTGGCTTGGAGTACACTGTAAGTGTTTACGTTTTAGCATCCTTGCATGAGTGTGAGTGTTGCCATGATAGCATGCTTGCCATGAGGCTATTTGCTTAAATGATTAACTGGCATGAATTCCTGTGGATGGAGGCTTGATTTGCCTGAATTGGAACAATTCGATGATTGTGAGTTTTAAGCCCACTATTGCGAAGTGGCAAAATCATGTTTTAAGCCCACTTGAGGGTGGCAAATCCGCGCTTTAGCCTACTTGCGAGTAGCACTTTCAAAGACCATTTTCGAAAATAAACAAGAGTTGTTTTGTTCCAATTCTCGTGATTGAGTCTATACTTGTATGTTGCGCGCATCACGTAGTAAAGTTAGATAATAACCGGATAAGAACACATGTGTTTTTAAAACAACATATCATGCTTAGTAAAGGCCGATCCTTTGATCGGGCGAGCGGTGAGTGCTCATTTCAGGACCTTTTCCTCTCATACCCAAGTTCCCAAGCCGAGGCAACTTTGGTGATGACGAACACGTGGCCTTTGGCACGAGTCAGGGCTTCCTAAATTTCCCAAAATAAAATATTTAGGTGGCGACTCTATAATCTGGCAAAGCAGTCCATGTTTGGCGCTTTTGATTCAAAATTGATTTCCCAAAACGATTTGCCGGATTTGGACTCTTTGGTGTTTATTAATCTCACATTTGCACTTTGTGAGATTAGATTCAGAATCGTGACAGGAGTCTGAAACTGTAGTAAGACCAAATTCGCACCCTCTCCGAAAGGGGGGCGCGCGAAGGGAAGTCGGGTGCTACAGGTACATGTGATGCCGAGGCACCACTACTGGATGCGGTTGCTGTTGTTGTAGCCTAGTTATAACCTCGCCTGACGGGTCGTAAACCTCGGCCTGACAGGTCGCGTCATGCTGGAGGGAGTCAACTGTTTGCTGTGGATGGAGTAATAATTTCTCCAAATTCGTTGGAGGCTGAGCCATGATAGGGGTAGATGCCCGGGATGAGCTGAACAAAGGTAATCTAGACTGGTGAATGTCGGAACAGTGGAACTGGTGAACCCTATATGGCCCTCTTTCGTCTTGCCCAACAGTGAAAGTGAAGTAAACACTAGTTGTCTCTGAACTAAATTTCTGACCTGACAAAGTCTATCGGCACGAGTCCAGAGTACCCAGGGGATATCGGAGCCTTCTGAAGCTATGGTTCCATGACTACCTAGCAAAAGAGAAAACAGACAGCACCTCAGCCCAATTTCACTAAAATAGATATGATCACAGCTGAATGAATGTACTCCCCACTACATTCTGCCCCAAAATAGATACTAACTTTGCAACTGATATGCACATTCTTGTACAGTTTCACTGTAAAGAACATACCAGTTAAAGAGAGCCAAAACATCCCTATGAGGGGGTAGGGTTACCCTGTCCTAGTTTCGTCAGGAACTAGGGTTCACTATTGAAACAAAGCGATTTCACGCAATCCTGCATTTCGGGTAAGCATCATGTCCTAGTTTGGAATAGTCACTAAGGCTTTTCGATATGCAACTAGGCCGAATGGTCAAAAAATGTACCTCAGCAAGACTACCTAATATATCTTTCACACCTAACACCGAGAAGTGAAAGGAGGATCAAGTGGTACAGTGATAGTCCAGATCCAAGGGTTGTGTTCCCATCATAGCAGAACTCATGACCGGTCAGCCTTTTGGCAAGCTTTTCAAGCAAGCCTCCGACAAACCGTCCAGGAATAGTAGATGGCAAACACAGTGACTTAAGCGCACCAATACAAATGCAATGCACAGAAACATATAAGTGTAGATAAAATTTTACATCATGAATTTCAAGTCAAGTTCTCTAAATCCCTAGCGGAGTTATCAGAAACTGTAGCTCGACTTTTCGTGCCTCCTTTCGGAAGACGAATAAGCCCTACAGTATCAGACTCCTACGATTCTAAATCTAATTCTACAAGCGCAATGTGAAATAGATAAACACCAAAGAGTCCCAATCCGGCAAATCTTTTGGAAAATCGACTTGGAATCAAATTGCCAAAAATGGACTGTTTTACCAGATATAGAGTCGCCACCTAAATATTTTTGAAAAATCTAGGAAACCCATAACTCGTGCCAAAGGCCACATGTCCGTCATCACCAAGATTGTCTCAGCTCAGGAACTTAGGTATGAGAGAGGAAGGTCATGAATTGAGCACCCCTGCTCGCCCGATCAAAGATCGGCCACTACTAATCATGATGTGAATCTTATCTACATTATATACTCTTGTTCCGATTTATTAGGCTAGCATTACTATGTGATACACACACACACAAGTATTGACTAATTTACAAGAATTGGAACACTTGATTCATGTACGTTTTGAAAATTGTTTCGAATATGTACCACTTGAAAAAGTGATCGCATATGAACATTACTCAAATTATTCCAATTCAAGCAATTAGTCTTCATCCACGGGCATTCAAGCAATTATAGCACTTAAGCAATTACCCTCATGGCAAGCATGCTAAACATGGCAACAATCACACACATGCGATATGCTAAAGTGAGTAAAGGCTCACCTAGTACTCCAAGCCAAAAGAGAAATGAGTTAGAAAGATACATGATTCCTAGCTATGCAATATGACTAATGCAACACATGCAATATGCAACTAATAGGCTCGGGTACTAATATGGCATATGGATCAATTAAATAGCATGCGGTCTAAGCATGTATTCAAAGAAGTATTAAACTAACGATGCAGTTAGAATGATGAACCGAGCCTCAGTGCATGCAATAAAAGTGGATACAAACATGAAGTATGCTAAACAAAGCATGATGTGCCTAAACTAACCATCATAAACTAGTAAATAAAAGGGAGAAAGACGTGGGGTTGGAAGACATACACATTATAACAAGTTTGCGCCCTCACGAAGGACGGTCCAAATAAACTAACTAGTTAACTAATTAAAGATAAGCTAATTAAGCTAACTATTATAATCCAAAATGAATAATTAGCTAAACTACTTAACTAATTATTACAACAAATTAATTAACTATTCTAGCTAATTAAAATAATTACAACACTTCTACAAAATCAACTAGCTACAACTACTTAATTACAATAAATATCTAAGTTAAGTATTTAAACTTAAATAGGCTCGGTACGCAAGGAATGCTCATGCACATGCTCGGTTTCTACCCGAAAAGGCCACTGTTTTGCTTCCAGAAAGCTTCTATTACACAGTAGAACACTTACACCTTTGTCCACTTCCAGAATGTCTTTGTTCTGCCCTAAAAATACACTGTTGGATTTTGCAGAAGTGGCCGACCAGCCAAGAGTGATGGCCTGCCGTCCACCAGTGATAGCCTGTCAGCCACCAAAGGTGGCCTACCGGCCACTGTTGCACAATTCATCTAACTGCAACAGAGAATAAACAGAGCATACACAAGGTATTCTCAAGGGTTTATTTGCATAATTCACCTCTCCTTATCATGAACAGATCAAAGAAGAGACAAAACTTGGTCTACAAACCATTAACTCAAGCAATTTCATTACATGATGGCTTATGAACCAAAGTGTGCAAGTTCAATAAATGCAACAAAATAAGACTCTAACCTCCTCCCTTTTATGAATTGATCAAGGGAAATGGTGACCTTGGAAACTTGAATCATCTCATCACTAATGAGTATGAAATGCCTCAAGCTTCCATGTGTTCAATTAATGAAACACAAAACCAAATTCTTATCTTGCATCATTTTAGTCTCATTTTAATTATTTCATTTTAAATTACCAACCATCCTTTAATTCATTGAGTCCAAATGTGAGTTTAACTCCTCTAATGGAAAGAGGGCTCAAATCAAGTGTTTCTTTGGGCATGAAAGAGACATCACACTGTTGGTAATGAACCCCCAAGGGGATTAAACCATTAAGTATGACATCTCAATCCCATGCTTAAACAAACAAGTAATTTGAAACCACTTTCAAAGCAAAACAAAAGCCAAGAAAGGAGGGAGGTTGTAGAGATGATTAAGAGTGATCACAAGTATGGAAAGCCATAAATAAATGCAATCAACTCAAATAAGATAGTGTCTAAGGCCTAAAACACCAAACTCATGAGGACAATTACACTATAAGCATGCAATACAAAGCTCAAATGCAACTATCAACCAAAAAAAGTGCTAAAAAAGTTTTAAAAAAATCCTAAAATATGCTGGAATTAAGATGGAAAAAAAGCTAGATTAATAAGCTAAAACATAACACAAGCTAGGCCAGTAAGCAAGACACAAGGAGGGGAGGCTAACCCCTCCAAATTTGGACTTCACAACATGATTTTAGCCACTAAAATAACTCTAAAAATGAGTGTTTAAAATCTCAAAAAAAGATACTAAAATGATGGGAAACACAAGGGTAAAGGCCTTCAAAATAAGGTGCAAAGAAGGGTGGACCACCCCTCAACCTTTACTGGCCTTAAAACCCAAGTTTCAGCCCAAAAATACAGAGCTTTTACAACCCAAAAACAATTGGAAAATTGTAGAAAAAAGAGTAGTTAAAGCAAGTAAAGAGGCAAAGCCTTATACCTCTTGAAGAGGAAATCAATTCGAAGCAATAAAACCAAGCAAACACACCCTCAAGAGCTCCAACTAAGCTCAAAGATACCTCATCTCAAATATGGAGAGGTTTGGTTAAGAGTGTATAGGTAAAGGTTAAGGGTATGTAGGCAAGAGTGTAGAAATTTACAAGAGAGTGAGAAAATTGTAGAGAGAGGAAAAATTTTGCTTCAAAATTTTCCTAACCTTAAAACAAGAGAGGGAGGTCTCCTATATATAGAAAACATGAATTTCCCTCAAGAACATCCAACCATACACGTGGGAGCAGATACAAGCATTTGTGCAAACAGCTGGCATAGCTGTCACAGCTGTGACAATATATTTGCAAAAGACACTGGTGGCCGACAGGCCATCACTGGTGGCCGGCAACCAAGAGTGATAGCCAACAACCCAAAGAGGTGGCCAGCAGGCCACTAGGGGTTGCAGGCTTGAAGTTCCAAGGTTTGGTCCAAGAATGAGGCAACAGGGGTGTAGGGTTTGAAGGGCTCAAAGCTATGGCGTTCCGTTGAAGACTCTGAGCACTTGACAAGCAAATACATTCATCATTGGGTGTGCATGCAATATCGTCCAAGTCATAAGGGCCGTCAAAAATGCGGTGTCTACAGGTGTCGTCTTCAGTAAAATGTGTGTGTGTTGAATAAACTGGTTTACTAATTTGAGATGAAGAGGAATTATCTATTCCTTTTAACTTACTATCAGTAGTGTTTGAGGGTTGACCAATAAGAAGTTTTCGATCTTTTCAAGTAAATAAAGGAGTACTAAAGATTTCATTGTCATCAGTAGGGATACTAGATGTACTATGTCTGGAAAATTGACTAAAACTTGGGTGATATCATCATGTTGTTGGATTTGTCAGACATCATTAGTATTAGATTGGTGTGGGTGTGAATAATTTTCATTGACTATAACCGAAGTATCGGGAAGGGTTATGCCGTTCCAACAAATTGTGGTAGGGACATCAATATTGGACTCATTAGTACTACTTTGAATAAGGAAAGTTTTATCTTTCAGGCTTTTAACTAAAGCATGGACATTAAGATTAGTTTTGATGCATTTATAATAAATTAGATATATTAAAGCAATAGAATGAACACCATCAAGTATTTTAGTAAATTTTCCAGAGATTTGTATATTTAATGTTAAAGCTTTTAATATGTGAGGATCACATAAACTTAGTGTGAAATCAGGAAAACAATTAAAATGGACAGGTCCTTTATGAAAACCAGATTCCATCATTCCCATTAGACTAGCATGGTAATTAATAAATCGAGCATCTCTTAAACATAACAAAACGGAAGAATTAAGTCCTTGAGTAGTTAATGGTTTTACTACTACTTGAATTAAGCCTATATGAATAAAATTATGACCGGTAGATAAATATTTTTCAATTGATTCTTTAGTCAATAAGTGATAGGTTTCTTGGGTTTTTGTTAATGCATAAACTTGTTCAACAGTTTTGACATGTAAATCAATATTAAAAGATAACTTTAAAAAACTGGTTTTATAGATTTCTTTAATAGGGACTTTTGGGATATTCCAACTTAAATCTATTTTTAAATCTTGAAATTCATGCTCTTCTTCGTTTATGACTATATCAGGTATAGGAGCTAATATTGTAGATCTAGAGCTAACTAAAGAGTTACTTCGGAACAGTGTTGTGAAAAGCACGCCTAGGTGCAAGGTGCAGCGAGGCGCACCCATTGTGCCTGAAGGGGACCCAGGCAAGGCGCGTTGAAGAGTCGCGTGCCTTGGACACAACTTTGACCAGGCGCAGCAAGGCTCAAGGTGCGAGCCTAAAAGGGCTTTATTTTTTTCTTCTTGAATCTAATCTAATGGTTGTGATCTGTGTGGGAGAGGCTCCAACCACATAGAATTACAACTCATGTAACACAACACAACCCAATCCAAATCAATATACGACTCACTCAAAGCCCTAATCTATCGAAGAAGAAATCTGTCGACTTCAACTTCGACTGAGCTCCTCTCTCGACTTCGACTTCGACTGGGCTCCTCTCCTCTCTCGACGTCGACTTCAGCTCATCAAGTCAGTTCTTCTTCTTCTTCTCTTCTGCTTTTTCTTCTTCGCTGCTTCGCTGGTCAGCAAAAAAGAAATCTGTTGCCTTTTTTTTTTTTTCCTTCTTCTTCTTCTTCTTCTTCTTCTTCGCTGCTTGCTTCTTCTTCGACTTGCTCTGTTTTTTTTTTGGTTTGCTTCTTCGACCTCGACTTCAACTCTCTCTCTCTCTCTCTCTCTCTCTCTCTCTTCTTCTTCTTCTTCTTCTTCTTCTTCTTCTTCTTATCCTTTTGCTTTTTCTTCTCATTAAATTCAGTTCAGTCTTTGTTGAAAAAAATAAAAATAAAAAATACAAATAAGGCTTATATTACACTGAAATTAAAAATTATTTTACACTGAAATTACAAATTATTTTACATTGTTGGTAAAATACAAATTATTTGTAATTATTTTACACTGAAATTACAAATTATTTTACACTGTTTGTAAAATACAAATTATTCGTAATTATTTTACATTGAAATTACAAATTATATTACACTGCTGGTCTGTTTTTTTCCTCTCTGTTAGGGGAAAAAAAATTTACAAATAATTAATTAATCACACATTACATTACACTGAAATTGTTTTCCATTTTTCTAACCCTTTTTCTTGTCTCTCTTATCTCTCTTATTCTCTCGCTTCACTTATTTTATTAATTCTTTTCATTTATGTTATGAATTCAAATTTTTAAATATCAAAATTTAATTCAAAAAACAATTAAAAGTAATTACATTCAATTCAAATAAACAACTACATAAATAACTATTGAAAATAATTTTAAAAGTTATACACAATTTTATTGTCATGAAACTAATATGAAATTTGTTTCCAACTTCAAATATATGAAAACAAAAAACTAATATGAAAAAAAATCAACTAATTGCGTTTAATAATATTCTGTTATTTGTATAGTTTAAACAAAGTTGCTACATAATTAAAGTGTATGTAAAGTGAAGAGAAAGAATTGATGAACAAATTAAAGTTCGTGCATAATTATTCTATAATTTGTCTTGATTACTTTTCATTTTTTAAAAAAAATTCTCTTAGTACTATGAATAATTAATCTATGTTAATTTATCTATTTTTTACTAAGACTGTACGCCTTACTTCAATAAAGCTCGCATCTCGCCTTGCGCTTAGGTCTCGAGAGACCTTCAGTGCCTTTGTGCACCTTGAGCCTTTAAAAACACTGCTTTGAAATAATCGACTCATTGTGGTTTTGTAGAGTAATTCAAAATTCTAAATTCTTGGATAACTTATCATGTTTTCACATACTATGTGTTCGCTCATACCCTCTCTGGGAACCCCTATATCTGTCAACTGCCTATCCTGAGGACTTACACAAGATGTGGAACGAAAGTTGGGTGGCTACAAGCAGAGTGGAAAACAACGAGAAGTTAGAAAGAATAAAGAAGGCTTGAATTAAATTACAGAGAAAGAAATGAGAAGAATTAAACAGATGCATCTAAAAAGTAAATAAATAAATGAGTAAGGCAATGTTTGGCATACTCTAAAATAGTACAAAAAGTCAAAAAATTATTAAAAAAAAGAGTCATAAAGTACTTCATATGAGGGGTAGTGTACGACGGAAGCCCTAACTGATGAAATTACCAAAATACCCTTGTTTGGCCCGTTGTGGACACAGCCTCCATAAATATATGTATACATTGAGAATCCCAACTTGCACAAATCCTGTCTAAGAGCAACACTTTCCTAATCTGTGAGCTTTTACAACGACGAGAAGATGACCAAAGCCAGCCTTGCACAACGCACGTTGCCTCCAACCACAACTCTTCCAAACACCAGATCGGCTCCGAATAGTACTCGTCCCATCAGAGCTTTTTGACTGACTTTGGCTCGTATAGGCTCTATTTGCCCCCTTTTTTTTCACCAATTAGCTTATATTTATAGGCTTGTTGGGGTTGCATAATTTTGGATTTCCCCAATTACATCTTTGATTGTCTATAGTGAATGCTCATATTTTTAAAATAAAAATAAAAAATTAGAAGAAAGAAGATATGTTTGGTTCAAGAAAATGATCGACCCATTTTGAAGAGAGTGTTTCATATTCTACTGTGCCTAGCCAATTTTCCTATTCTAAAGTAATATGTTTAATGGAAATTTATTGACAAGTAATTTTCTTTTCTTTTTTAATAACTTGGTATTTGACCTAATGGATCAATTAATTTGAAAGATAAATCCTACCGTATATTAGTGGGATTCCAATTAAAGCTGGTGCAAAGTCCCATATAGATTGACTCCAAGAAATTATTTGCACTTCAGAGATTTTAAACTTGAAACCATTGATGAAGGAAGTACACCCTCGCACTTTGACTACTAGACCAACCCTTTTGGAGTAGCCTTTTTCTCTTCCCTAACCCACTTTTGTCATCTTATTTCCCTTCCCAACGAGTTGATATTAGATGTATATCGCCATTCAATGAGTAATATAATTTGTGATAAAAATTACAACATTATTGGATTAATGAAAGATAAAACTTATCTAATTAATTTATTTACAATTTTTTATTACAATAATGTCATTGTTACAAAATAAAAAATAAAAAAATTCCTTTCGCACCAACTCTGTAACAACTCCGATCTGTAATTAACCGTTACGATGCTAAACCTATACTTGCAGGTTTAGGTCATGACAAACTCCCATTGGCTTCTCCCTCTCCCAATACCTCATGGCTTCTAGTCTCCCCTATTTTTGTGTATATATTATGGGCAATGATTGGTTGAGCTTTGATTATTTAGTTGTATTTTAATTTTCTAAGAAAATATATATATAGAAAAATAGAAAAGTGATATGATAACTTGTAACAAATAAACTGCTTATTTAGCAACTTTCCAAACTCAAATTTGCCTTGAAGAGATGACATGTGCAGTTCACATTGTTAGTTTTCATACGAATATTAACAAAGATAATCAAGTTGACCACAAAAACACTAAATAAAAATATAGGTACAAATAAATACAAAATGACATAGAAGACAAATTATAAATATTACTAATATAATTATCCTTAAAAATGTTATAGTAAATTACAATAAATCTCTTTAAGTTATGACTCATTTGCATTTTGCTCCTTGAACTTTAAAACTTAACAGTTAATCTCTTGAACTATTATCTTGTTACAATTAATACTTTTCATTGAAATTTTGTTAGGGATATGTGTGAGTGATTTTCTGATCACACTGCCCGTTTAGTAATCAGCTAGAGAGCACCGGTAGAATAGATGGCTTCAGCTAACCTGTAACAGAAAGAGAAGGCTCCGGCGGTGGTTCTTCCATCCGGGGGCACTCCGACGATCAAGTCAGTATATCTCTCAAACATAATCAAGTGCTAAATTCACTGCTCAAAGCATAAATTGCATACCTTAGACCCACGGGGGTGCCTCTCTTTTATAGTTTAACTCAATCCTAGTCCCGATAGAATCCTGACTTCTATGGACTCTCATTCAGTGCTTACTTTGGACTCCTCAAGAGATAAGGATAGACTCCCTAAGAACATTATCCTTATTCATCTTGAAGTCTTTCCTCATTCTAGGACTCTTGTCCCTTATCCGCTTATCTCGGATTCTGATATCATCGCAGATAACCTCGGCCTTGCCAAGATCACCTCGGCGTTATGACCAAGACACGTGGCACCTCGGCTGACAGGTCGGCGTCACCTTGCCACGTGTTGGTACTCAGAAAATATATCCCCACAACTGCCCCCTAGGTTCTATTACCTCGACTTTCTGAGGTGACAGAACCTATATCGGTACCTCCTTCCAATACGTCGGCGTAAATCATTTTAGCCGAGATCATTGTTTAAGGCCGAAATGTCTCCCTTAAAGAACAAGAATTCCAGTGAATTCCTTCACTCGTATGAGCTGTCATGCATCATTTATTCAATCGCTTCATTCACGCGTCTTATCCTTATTGGATCGTGCCTGTGACGCGCCTGTAAGCCGTCTTATTTTTTACGTGCGCCGTCTAACGTATACGTTCTTCTAGGTTTCATTAATGACCTGTTTGCCACCGTTTCAAGTTTTAACAAAAATCAATTCCCCCTCTTCCATTTTTCACTTTTCATTCGATATTCTTGCTTTTTCTCTCTCTTACTCTTTCCTCTCGAATCCGCCATTGTTCCTGATTTCAAGCTCTACAACTGCCTTCGTTCTTTCCTCTTGGTGAAGCTTTCGCCATTCTGCTACTTCTGTAACCGTCGTCAGACTTCGGCGATCATCATACCGGCTTCACTTTTTCTAGTAAGCCACAGTTCTCTTCGTTTTCAATTCTCTGATGTTCTTTACTATTTGTTGCCATTACTGCCTTGTTGAATCATTCAATTTGTGAATCTTCATATCTGAGTGCGTTTATTCCACGATTTTGCCTTTGCCCATGTCTTGAATACACGCATTTGTTCACCATTTTCTTGCACTTTTGCCACTATTCTTGACCTTGTACCACTTGTACTCAATGGTTTCTTGATAGTCCATCTTTGTTCTTGATTCTGAAACTTGTTCTTGTTTTCTGTTTTTTTGTGTCTTTGCCAGATTTGTGCCTTCAATCTTCCTTCCCATAGACTTAGGTTTGGGATTTGTCTGTAGAACCCACAATTCAGGAAAAAAACTGAAAACCTGTTTTTACCTAAGTGTTTGCCGAGGTCCCAATAACCCTTTCAAAAACATCTTCTAAAACCCAACTTCTTTGATTAAGCCGATATCATGGGTACGTGGAAACATAGGGTAAATACCCCATCCAAACTAGAATACTTTAGACAGGAGTTTGAAATCCCAGCCGACGTCCATCTGAGGTTGGCTGGGGATGATGACTCCATCATGCCCACTGACGATTCCATGCCTTTCCCTGTGGTGGCTTTCATCGAGTATAGGCTTCGGCTCCCACTCAACATTCTTTTTCGCGAGATTATCCATTATTACAAGTTAAACCCAATGCAGCTCGCCATCAACTCCTACCGAGTTATTAATGGCATCATAGCCTTAGCAAAACAAGAAAACGTTAGGGCCACTTTAGCCGATATTCAGTACTGTTATACCATGTGTGGCCTAAAAAAGGACACAGGCTATGTCTACTAGCTCAAGCCGAGGTCAACGGAGTATAAAATCGTTGCCAACCTCCCAGACTCCAACAAGGGAGCTGGAGATGATTACTTTATTATTTCGGGGAACTGGAAATTTGCTCCAGATGAGGACCTCCACCTCTACCCTCTTCCTCGAATAGTTTTCGTAGAGGGCAATGGTAAGAGCCCTGTGTTTCACATTTACTTGTTTTCAAAATCTTTGATACTTCAAATATTCTGATGTTTTGTCTTTCCTTGCAGTTCTTCCAAAGCCAGGAAAAGACTTCCGCAAGTCCTTTTACCCAAGTCCAAGTTTAAAGAAACTTCTGAACCTTCCTCTTCATAAGCGAAAGGCCCCACTGGTGCTCAATTTCATCCCGACGTACAGATCAGCTCTCCATGACGTTCCTAAGAGGAAAAAGAAGAAGAGCATATCTCCTCCCTCTGCCACAACCCCTTCAGTTGCTACCGAATCTCGGCCAGATCAAGGATTAACTTCTGATCCAGCAGAACAGCCGTCTACTTCAGGTCAATACCTGATCCCACCATCTCAACGCAAACGTCGTCGTCGACTTGTTCTTGCAGCCGAGATGGGCCGCCCAAAACCAATTGCAAAAGACCTCTTAGCCAATATTTCAACTGATGTTGATGCTCAATCAACACAAGCCCCGCCTCCACCGAAGCTGAAAAGAGTTAAAAAGGCTCAACCAAAGGCCAAGGTGACTCAGGCTGAGACTGAAGACACTTTGCCAATTTCCAAGCTGGCTCCGAGTGAGAAAACTGCCTCTGTCCCTGCGAAGAGGTCAGCTGAAACACTTCCCTCCGAATCCACCAAGTCCAAAAGGCCGAGGTCATCCTCTGCAACGACCTCGAGGTCTAAAAAACCTGATGCCCCCGAGATTACCCTGGAAGATAAGCCTGTTATGGCCAGTGATAGCGCCGACGATATCAATGTCGGCGTTGCCCTCAGTACTGCTCTGCTTCTTCCAGGCGATCTGGAGCGGAACGTCGGGTTCAGTGAGTACGAGAACTACGCCCTAATGCTCCAACGTTCTGTTCAGGTAAGTGTTTTTGCTTAGTACTTTTTCTTTCTTTCTCTTCATTTCACACTTAGAATATTTTCTAATACTTCTGTTTCCTTTCAGGCCATCCAGCATGCCTATTCTTTCTCAATTCAATCTTTTGAGAACCGTGAGAAGCTTGCCGAGAAGAAGAGGGAGGTCTCTACACTTCAGAAAACCAATAAAAACTTGCAATCAAAAATGAAGATGCTGGAGGATCAGGCCGACGTCGCCATCAAAGAAAAGGACGATGCCGAGGAAAAAGTCAATGCCGCTGAGGCAATAAACAAAGTTCTTCAGGCCCAGCTGAAAGAGGCAGAGGACAAAGTGGCACAGGCCCAAAAGGAGCTCCAAGATGCCTTGGCCACCAAAGAGGCCGAAAACAAAGATGCCGATGAGAAGGCGTATGCTCAGGGCATGGCCGATGTTACGGAGGCCTACGAAAAGCAAGTCAGGCAAGCATGCAACAAGGGTTTCTCCCTTGCTTGGATGACTTTGCTGAAAAAACTTGATGTCCCTGAGGACTCCTCCCTGAGGAACGCTGATGCCATTCCCCTGCCATTTCCTCCAACTCCACCTCCTAGTCAATCTGACAACGAATCTGATTCTGAGGATGAGGCCGAGGAGGAAGTTTTGGTAAGGAAACCAAAAGATGTTGCTGGGACCAAGTCTTCTCCTCAAAATGAGCAAGTCCTAGACTTGACTCAAGATAAGGATGGTGAGGAGGTTCTTAAAGATGCTGTGGCTGAGAAGACATCGGTCGTCGTTCCTCTTGCCGACAAGAGCGTAGATGGAACTGTTGCAGAAATTGACGCCGAGCTCGCGGCAAAGAAGGTGGCCGAGGTTGCTTCTCAACAGTCTTCCGAGGTCTTAACCCAAGTTGCTGCTGATGCTGAGGAACCATAATTTTCATGTTTTTTCTTTCCCTTCTTGTACTTTGTTTTTTGAAACAATGTAAGCTTTTCATATGGTCGATGTGCCCTCCTTTGTATACAAATGCCTCTGCTTTCCCTGAATGCTTGAATCTTTATCTTCTCTTTATTGCTTTTGCATGATTCTAGACTTAGAATATTCTGCATGTCTTTAATATACTCTTCCTTCTTTGTGCAACCTTTTCGGGGTGACTTACCTCAATTAAAAATGATCTCGGTTTAACTTCAACTTGTAAATTGCTACAAATTTCAACATGTGTTAAACAATAATCTTGGTTTAACTTTAACTTGTAAATTGCTACAAATTTCAACAAGGGTTAAATAATAATCTTGGTTTAACTTTAACTTGTAAATTGCTACAAATTTCAACAAGTGTTTAAACAAGAATCTCGGTTTAACTTCAACTTGTAAATTGCTACAAATTTCAACAAGTGTTAAACAATCATCTTGGTTTAACTTCAACTTGTAAATTGCTACAAATTTCAACAAGTGTTTAAACAAGAATCTCGATTTAACTTCAACTTGTAAATTGTTACAAATTTCAACAAGTGTTAAACAGTCATCTCGGTTTAACTTCAACTTGTAAATTGCTACAAATTTCAACAAGTGTTAAACAATAATCTCGGCTTAACTTCAACTTGTAAATTGTTACAAATTTCAACAAGTGTTAAACAATCATCTCGGTTTAACTTCAACTTGTAAATTGCTACAAATTTCAACAAGTGTTAAACAATAATCTTGGTTTAACTTCAACTTGTAAATTACTACAAATTTTAACAAGTGTTAAACAATAATCTCGGTTTAACTTCAACTTATAAATTGCTACAACTTTCAACAAGTGTTAAACAACTCTGTCTTCTCTCTGCCCCCTAATGTGAACCTGAGTTCCACTTGGGTTCTCATTATTCATGTCTTCCAAAAACCATATTATGCATTTTTATCGGTCATAAGTGTTGAAGAATTCTGCTAAGATTTTATTAATGTCATTGGTAAAAAACAAGTAACATCTAATGATAGAAAAATTTCAAATTACAAGTGTTCCAGGGTCTTGGCAATGCTTTGCCCTCATTATCTTCAAGCCGTTATGCCCCATTTCCCAATACCGAAGTGATTCTGTAGGGTCCTTCCCAGTTTGGGCCAAGCTTGCCCTCCCTGGGATCCTTCTTGTTGCCGACGACTTTTCTCAGGATTAGGTCGCCGACTTGAAATTCCCTTGGATTAACCTTCTTGTTATAAGCTCTGGCAAGCTGTTGCTGGTATGCTGCAAGTTGTATTGCAGCATTCTCTCTTCTTTCTTCTAGAAGATCCAGATCTCAGGCTAAGAGTACATCATTAGTTCCGTTCTCAACTCCCTGGGTTCTGATCCCTGGGATGCCGACCTCCAGTGGAATGACTGCTTCTATGCCATAAGCCATGGCAAAAGGGAATTCCCCTGTTGATCTTCTCGGCGTAGTCCGATATGCCCAGAGTACATTGGGCAATTCGTCTACCCACTTTCCTTTGCTGCATGCAGCCTTTTCTTTATCCCATCTAGAATTACTTTGTTGGATGCTTCTACTTGTCCATTGCTTTGTGGAAAGCTTGGGGTTGAAAAGTAGTTCTTGATCTTGAACTTTGCACAGAAGTTCTTAATTAGCTTACTGTCAAACTGTGTTCCATTGTCGGCAACTATTGCTCTTGGAATCCCAAATCTGGTGATGATGTTTCTCCAGATAAAGTTCTGGACATCTACATCTCGGATCTTGGCAAGAGGTTCTGCTTCTATCCACTTCGTGAAGTAATCTGTTGCTACCAGCAGGTACTTCCTTTGCCCAGTTACTTGGGGCAATTGCCCAACGAGATCCAAGCCGCATTGGGCAAATGGCCAAGGACTGGATATGGGGTTCAGGTCAGCAGCTGGCTGGTGTATCAAAAGTGCAAACCTTTGGCATTGTTCACAATTCTTTACGTAGGCTTCTGCATCTTTTTGCATGTAGGGCCACCAATAGCTCTGGGTAATGGCCCTATGAGCTAGTGATCTGCCCCCAGCGTGGCTTCCACAAATTCCTTCATGAATTTCATATAAAAAATCTTCAACCTGTAGAGGGTGTACACACCTTAAAAGGGGTCCAGTGAAGGACCTTCTGTAGATGTCCTTCTGCTGTCAGACTGAATCTTGCCGACTTCAATCTGATCTTGTGTGCCTCCTTGTGGTCATCTGGTAGCTTCCCTTCTTTTAGGAATGCAACAATTGTGTCCATCCAGCTTGGTCCCATGTCTACGCACATTGCTTCATACTCTGTGGTTACTGGTTCAATACTCGGGCCTGACAAGTAGTCAATCATTATCGTCCTTGCTTTTCCAGGTTGTACTGCACTAGCTAGGTTGGCCAACGCATCGGCGTGGCTGTTATCATCTCGGTTTACCTGGAGTAGTCGGCAGTTCTGGAATAAGGCTGTCAACCTGATGACCTCCTTTGCATATGCCGACATTCTTTCATCTTAGGCTGCATATTCTCCTGTTGCTTGATTGACTATCAGTTGTGAATCACAAAAAACTATTACCTCATCTGCTTGTATTGCTGCTGCCAGTTTTAGTCCTGCGATGAGTGCTTCGTATTTTGTTTCATTGTTTAAGGCCTTGAACCCCAAATGAATTGATTGTTCTAGTACCTGCCCATCCGGGGATATCAGTACTACTCCTGCCCCCGCTCCTTGTCAGTTTAAACTCCCATCAACAAACAGTCGAAAAGAGTCACCGATGTAAATGCTGCAAGGCCTGATTTTGTCCTCTTTCCTTTGTTCTTTTGCCTTTGGCTGGGCTTCTCCTTGCTTGTTTGGACATCGTTTATCTTGGCTCAACGGAGCCCGATGTTCGATGGATTCTGGCGTGAACTCGGCCACGAAGTCGGCTAAAACCTAGCCTTTGATTGCTGTTCTGGGCCTGAATTCCATATCATACTGGCCTAGGGCGACTGCCCATCTGGCTATTCTTCCTGTTAAGTCTCCCTGCTGTAATAGGGACTTCAATGGATACTCTGTCAGTACCACAATTTTATGGGCCTGGAAGTAATGGTTCAATTTCTTTGAAGCCATTACTAAAGCCAGTGCCAATTTCTCTAAGGGTAGATACCTCGTTTCTGTGTCGGCTAGGGTTTTGCTTACATAGTAAACAGCCCTTGGCTCCCCTTTTTCTTCTCGGATTAGTACTGCACTTATCGCATGTTCTGAAACTGCCAAGTACAGGAACAGCTCCTCCCCGGGCTCTGGATTCGAAAGAACTAGAGTTGTGGTCAAGTATTTCTTCAAATCAGCTAATGCTTCTTCGCACTCCTCTGTCCAAAGAAAGTCTGTGGCTTTCTTTACTAAGTTGAAGAAAGGTTTGCACTTGTCTGAGCTTCTGCTTATGAACCTGTTCAGGGCTGCGGCCCTTCCAGTTAGCATCTGCACCTGTTTTGCCGACGTCGGGCTCTTCAACTCTAGGATGGCCTTGATCTGGTCTGGGTTGGCCTCAATGCCCCTTCTGGTCACCAGGTATCCTAAAAACTTACCAGATCCAACTCCAAATGCACACTTCGATGCATTGAGTCGGAGCCGATATGTTTTAAGGATTTCAAAGACTGCTTTTAGATCGGCGAGATGACCCTCAGGCTCCTTGGTTTTAACAACCATGTCGTCGATGTAGACTTCTACTGTTCGGCCAATCAGGTGCTTGAACATCTTGGTTTCCAATCTTTGGTAAGTGGCTCCAGCGTTTTTCAACCCGAAGGGCATCACTCTGTAGCAGTATAGCCCTTTGGGGGTGATAAATGCAGTCTTCTCTTCATCCGCAGGGTCCATAGCTATCTGGTGATACCCCCTGTAGGCATCCAGGAAGCTCATCTTTCCATGCCCCGAAGTGGCATCCACTAGCTGGTCAATCTTGGGTAGAGGGAAGCTGTCTTTGGGACAGGCCTTGTTTAAACTGGTAAAGTCTACGCAGACCCTCCATTTACCGTTCTTCTTCTTTACCACCACTGTATTGGATAGCCATGTCGGGTAGTGAACTTCTCCAATGGCCCTAGCCTCCAGAAGTCTGTCTACTTCTTCCTCTACTGCTTCGACGTGCATCAACGTCGGTCTTCTGGCTCGTTGAATTACAGGTTTGGCCGACCTGTCAACATTCAGTTTGTGGCAAGTGACCTCGGGGTCAATGCCAAGCATTTCGTAAGGTGTCCAAGCAAACACCTCAATATTTGCTCTCAGAAAAGCTTCCAACTCTCTTTCCTCTTCTTCGGCTAAGCCCGAGCCGAGAAGAAAGAAGCGTTCTTCATCCCCATCCTGGACGAGGATTTTCTTCAGTGCCTCTTCGCTCTTCTCGGCTGGCTCCTTGCCGACGTCTTCTAGGACTTCCACGTCCTCATCTTCAATTTCTGCCTTTTCTGGCTCTCGTATGCTGCAGGTAGGTTTCATTGCTGCCATGGAGCAATTCTTCGCCTACAGCTGATCGCCCCTAATTTCCTCTATCCCATGCTCTGTTGGAAATCGAAATAGTTGATGCAATGTTAAAGGAACTGCCCCTATCGCATGCAACCATGGCTTTCCCAAGATGATGTTGTAAGGGGAGGGTGTGTCGATGATGGTGAATTCTGTCTTGATCTTCCTGGTGCCAGCCTGCACCTCCAAGTTTACTGCTCCCAGTGGCCATGTCGACATTCCATTGAACCAAACCATTGGGCCATTGGATTGTTCCATATCATTTGGGTGAAGGCCGAGCTCCTTGTAACATTGGACGTACATAATGTCACAGGAGCTGCCTTGGTCAATCAGGATGCGTTTCACTTGGCACTCCCCAACCTGGAGGGATACTACCAAGGCATCATTATGCAGATGCTGGACCATCTCTAGGTCGGCTTCAGTAAAGGCTATTATCGGTCCCTGGCACTCTACAGGCCGAGGTCTTTTCTGTCCAACATGGTTCACGTGCTGTAGGTGTTTCACCCTTTGGGTCTCCCCCCGTATGTCGTTTTCGTTCACCTTCGAGTGAATTACATTAATCACCCGAGGTCCTCCTTCCTGTGGTTGTTGCGCTGGGGGAGGCGGAGCTGCTGGTGCTTAAGGCAATCTTGCCTGTTCTTCTCTTGTTCTGGCCTCGTCGACCAGATCTCTTAGATGGCCTTGCCTCACCAAGTCTTCCAAGTGTGCTTTCAGGGGTCTACAACCCTGAGTCATGTGCCCCTCTTCATTGTGGTAGGCACAACACCTGCCGACGTTCCTCCCCATGAATTCCCCTAGTGCCCTTGCTGGTGCTCTGAAATAGGGCCGATTCCGAATTTGATCCAGGACTTTGTGAATTGGAATTCGGAACATAGTTGTTACCCGCCTATGCAGCCCTCAATCCGGCTTCTTGTTTGATGGATCCATTGTTATCTTGGCCTCGCTTTGGCAAGCCATTTCCCTTTTCTTGCTTCGTCTCCTTGGTTCCCGATGTGTCTTCTTCGGCTCTGGCATATTTTTCTATTCTTGCCATGAGCTCTTCCATTCTTTTTGGCAATGTCTTTGCCAAAGATTTTCGCAGTGGACAGTTGTCTTTTAGGCCGTTCTTGAAAGACACGACCGCCACTTCTTGATTACATTCTGGTATTCGGTTGAATACCTGTATCTTTTTGCATAAGCCCTAAGGCCTTCATCCTTGCTGATCTTCAGAGCCAACAATGCGTCCACCCTTAATGGCTGTAGCTTGTTTGTGACGAACCTGGCCACAAACATCTCGGCCAGGCCTTCCCAAGTCTTCACTCTTCCCTTTGGTAGTTTGTGGAACCAATCTGATGCAATCTCCCCGAAGGATGAGGGGAACACTTTGCAGAGCAACGGCTCGTTCCCACTATACAATGCCATTGAGTTTAAGTATAATCCAACGTGGAAATTGGGGTCTGACTTACCATCATAGATCTGGAACCTCGGCATACTGAATCTCTTCGGTGCCTCAAAGTTGTCTAACTCTACCGAGAATGGAGTTCTTGGCTTTACAATGGATGTTACTTTGGCATGATCTTGCCTCCTCTTGAAGTAATCTCTCAAGTCCTCTTTTGTCCGACCAGGAGCTCGGCTGTCTCCTGACTTCAGTCTCTTCGGAGCACTGCTTTCAGCTTCGTTGCGAGCCCTTTTTGACCCTTTTCCGTTAGGTGTGTTGAAGCATAGTACCTGCCCCTGAACATGCCGATGTTCTTTGGGGTCTGCCTCATTGGTGCGGTGTGTCTTTCATGACTCTTCCTTTCTTGACTCTCCTCGCCCGACCTCCCTTGAAGGCCGGTGAGAGTGTCTTTCACTCCTGGTGTGCTGAGGGGCTATAAGGATTGTTTTATGCCCTCCCTTCTGGGTATTAGCCGCTGGAATCAGCATGTCTTGCAGTGGGAACGGTGGCTGCATGACATTGTTTTGCATCATAAAATTGACGACCGATTGCAGGTCTACCAATTTGTTTGCCATCTCTTTCACCTCTTCGTCCCTTCGTAGGCACCTGTCCTTCCATACCTGGAGGTCGCCTTCGTTGTAGTACCCGCTTTGATCAGGTTTCTTTGGTACGTCGCCAGTCTGGCCGACATCTTTTACTCCGTGAGTTTGTTCATGAGTTTCTGTGTTGGACCTATCTCCTTCGACATCAAGGTCAATAGGTCTCCCACTCCCAGCAGGATTGTCATCCCCAATCTTTTCTTGTTGTCCGTTACTAGCCATCTATCCTTCTTTTCTTCCCACAGACGGTGCCAAATTGTGTGAGTGATTTTCTGATCACACTGCCTGTTTAGTAATCAGCTAGAGAGCACGGGCAAAATATATGGCATCAGCTAACCTGCAACAGAAAAAGAAGGCTCCGGCGGTGGTTCTTCCACCCGGGGGCACTCCGACGATCAAGTCAGTATATCTCTCAAACATAATCAAGTGCTAAATTCACTGCTCAAAGCATAAATTGCGTACCTTAGACCCACGGGGGTGCCTCTCTTTTATAGTTTAACTCAATTCTAATCCCGATAGAATCCTGACTTCTATGGACTCCCATTCAGTGCTTACTTTGGACTCCTCAAGAGATAAGGATAGACTCCCTAAGAACATTATCCTTATTCATCTTGAAGTCTTTTCTCATTCTAGGACTCTTGTCCCTTATCCACTTATCTCGGATTCCGATATCATCGTAAATAACCTCGGCCTTACCGAGATCACCTTGGCATTATGACCAAGACACGTGGCACCTCGGCTAACACGTCAACGTCACCTTGCCACGTGTTGGTACTCAGAAAATATATCCCCACAGGATATAAACAGAATCAAGTCATGTGTAAAACACATGACACATTTATTGATTTTTTAGGATAATAATACCCATTATTAATTTTTTTTTTGGAATAATAATACCTTATTTGGTGATCTCATTTGAACTGTATCTCCATTATCTTAGACAAAATGCAAATGGAATCATCAGATAAGAGTATTATTACACTAAAAATTCAGCAAATGTGTCATTGTGCTTTACACATGATCTGATTTTCTATAAATTCTTAACATAATGCTAACAAAAAATATTAATTGTAACAAGATAATATTCTAGATGGTAAACTGTGAGTTTTAAAGTTTAGAGAAACAAAATACAAATAAATCATAATTTAAGAAAATTTACTATAACTTATCCAAAATTTTATACCAATTGTCACGTCAGACCAAGTTTAGACTCGGTTTTTTTACATGGCTCAACCCAATAAGATTTATGGCCAACCCACCCTTTGGATAGCTTTGCATGAAGGATTTTTGTAAAAAAAGAGAGCCGCTATTTATTTTTACCTTTCTTTTTAGAACCCATTTTTTTTTTAATTCCAATTTTGTCCCAACATAAAATTTCACTTTGACCCTCATCCCTAATATTCTAACCTTAATTTCCCAAACCCTAACCCTAACCCCTTTCAACTCCGGCTACCACCGCCACCCACCACTAGCTAGCTCATCACTGCTAGCCTTAACGACCCAACCCTTCTCCGTGACCCCTATCTGCTGCTATAGAGCCCCTCTCCGCCTCACCCTACCACCATCAACCCTTCTTCATCACCCACATCTCCCGTTGCCTCCCTATTCTATCTCCATCTTCTTGTTCTAAAAACCCTAGGTTTTCATCTCTCTCTCTCTCTCTCTCTCTCTCTCTCTCTCTCTCTCTCTCTCTCTCACAATAAATAGGGAGGTCACGATGGAGTAATGGATTCGGCAACACGGTGTTGAACAAATCCTTTTGGTTTAGTAACACAGTGTTGAACATAAAGGATTTGTTCGACTGTTAGGATTTTGGGAGAAGAAGAAGATGAGAGAAAGAGAGAGAGAGAATGGTGAAGCAGAATGGGGAAGAACGAAGAAGGAGGTCAACGAGACTAGATGGAGAAGACTCTCTCACTCCTCGTTAGGGTGAAGGAAAGTGATGATAATAGAGGTTAGTATAGAATGGTGGATGAAGGAGAGGTCATGGTGGTCGGTCTAGTCTAGGAGTGAACCTATGATGACAGGAAAGCTGCCAGCAGAGGCTATGATGGCGAAGGAGGTCATCTGCCAGAGTGGGTTACAGTTGGGGGACTGGTGAAGTGAGAGAAAAGAGACAAACTATTGGAGTGAGGGTATATGTGGGATTATGGTAGGGGGTACAAAGAAAAATGAAGAAGGGAACAATTTTGGTGATAAGGGTTCAAAGAAGTAGGGAGTCCAAAGTAAAAAAGTAGGGGCATTTAGCAACTCTCTTGCTAAAAACCTAATAAAGACCAAAAAAAGACTAAAATAGACAATAAGATAAAATGTCACATCTTAGGCCATCTCCAACCGTATACCAAATCCATCACCAAATTCAAATTTGATGAAAAGTTCCTTTTTTTCTTGCTCCAACGATTTCACCAAATACGTATCAAATTGAGAATATCAAAAATGTTGCACCAAATTGAGAACGTTTGGGACCTTTCAACATTTCACTATTCAGGACCGTTATTTTTGGGCACCGGACGTCTGGCCGGATGTCCACCTGGTCATCCGTTTACTTGTGAGTGAGTGCTAATGGCTACCAAATAATGAACTTTAACAAGTTGTTTTTCTTTTCTTGTGTCGTAGTAACTCAATTTTTGTTGGACAGGTACATTTCCAAAAGACGTTGAAGCAGTTTTTAGATGACATCTGAACTAGGAGATCAATTTCTGGGTTTGCAAGATCGGAATCGAATATGAATCCCGACGATTCAAATGTTCTCAATTTCTTAGAAATCAGCATATCAATTTGAATATTATAATCTCAAGATCCAAAAAATCGAAGATTCCTTTGAATTCACTTTTTAAATCTACTATCAAACAGAGATTATCTTTTTCTTCAAGCAAGTTGAAGCTTTCAGGTAATACGAAAATGGTCTGTAGTGTCACATATGTCGTTGATTTTGCATCTTGTTTTTCCATTTCAGGTATAGCTGTTTCAAAATTTAATCTTCATTTTGTAATGTTTTTGGGTTCATTGTTGGGTTAATTTTTTTGGATTTCTATCTATGTTATTGGGAATTGTAAATTTCTCACTTTCCTCCCTTGACTGAGAATCTGAGATCCTCTTCCCCAATCTTCTTCTCCTCCTCCTTTGTTTGGCAACCGAGAAAATAATGCTTACCGAAGATAAGAGATTGTGATTTGAATTTATTTCAAAAATGGAAATGAACAAATGAAATTTTTGTTTCTTTCTCATTTTTGACACTAGAGTTTTCTTAATCTCAACGCTGAAGAATAAATTAGAATTATCTCTAGATCTTCTACGAACAAACCCATATTTAGAACCTAAGACCATTCCTAAAATTGAATATTTCTATCATCTTTTGTTTGAATTGGAGAGAGACAGAGAGAGACAGAGAGAGAGATACTGATGAAATGGAAGAGGTGCTTTCATTTGGGAAGAAAAAGAAAAGAAATCTTCCTTTAGTTATATCGCCTAAATCTCACTAGGAGATAAGGAGCTTCAGTGTCAGTGGTGGCGGTGGTCTGGACCTTCTCTCTCATCTTGTTCTTATTGTTCTTCTTCTTCTGTAACTCCTAAGTTCCCAACCAAATAATGCTTATCTTCTTTCATAATTATTATGATAAACAATTCAATTGTTGTTTTTTTTATTTTTTGCAGTGACTAGTCGATCGGCCGATCGACCGGTCAGTTATCCGCTCGATCGACCGGTGATTTGATGAAAAGTCATATCCATCCGTTGGAGCAGTTGATATCAAATAGAAGAATTTGTCATTTTTTTACTCAGATTTGATGAAAATATTTGGTGAACCGTTGGAAATTCCCTTATATATCAATTAATCATTTTTCCTCTCACAATCATCTATTCAACTATTAAAAAAAAATTATAAATTATCTCAAATATAATTTTTTTTCATCTTATAAAATAGTCAAAAATAAATAAATAAATAATAAAACAAAAACAAAAAAACCAACTAAAATAGTCGGGTTTGGGGGCAGAATTGCCCTTCTTCAGGTTCAAATTATAGAATGAATAAAGACCCGTAGCTCGAAAATAGGAGCTCGAAAATGGCTCGAAAAAACCAGAGGAAGGGAGGGAGAGGAAAGAGGAGAGGAGGAAGGGAGGGAGAGAAGAGAAGGGAGGGAGAGGGTCGTCTGCCTCGCCGCCCAGCCGCCGTGGGTCGTCTGCCTCTCCGGCGTCGTCGCAGCTCCCCGCCCCGGCCTCCGCCTCTGCTTCCTCCTCCGTCGTTCGTCGCCTCACCACCGCCACCCGCCTCCCCCCGCCTCCTCCTCCAGCCGATTTATGGCCCCCTCCCCTCCCCTCCCTCCTCCTCCCCTCCCCCTCCTCCTCCCTCCCTCCCTCCCTCCCTCCCTCCCTCCTCTGCAAAAAAAAAAAATTGGAGAAGATGAAGTCGAAAAGAAAGAAAAAGAAAAGAAAAAAAAAAAAAAAAAAAAACAGGGTCAAAACGATGTCGTTTTGACCCTCGAGGCAAAGTTTCGAGCTACCAATCACGGTTGTTATAGAATTTGCAATTTAATCCGTACTCACGCACAGAGGGAGGGAGGGGGAGAGAGAGAGAGAGAATGGAAGCTCTAGCTGTGTATGGAGGAAGTCCATCATGTGCTTCATCATCTTCCCTCTTTCGCTCATCAGCAGCTGATAGAAGAAGAAGCAAAAACAGCTTACCTCACAATCTCAACCTACGCTTCAACCACCACAACCTCGCCGCATTTCACTCTCCGTCCCATCTCTTCTCTCATTCCCCACCTCGTCCCCATACCCTCAAGAAAACCCACATCTTCCTCCCCCACTTGATTGCTTCAATGGTCTCTCTCTCTCTCTCTCTCTCTCTCGATTTCTGCAAAAATTACTCAAAACCCAATTGAATTCACCTCTCATTTTTGTCTTGATTTTTCAGGAACAAGTGGAAGAGACGTACGTCATGGTTAAGCCCGATGGGGTTCAACGTGGTCTCGTAAGCTCAATCTGATTCAATTTTGAGACATTTTTAGCAGAATTAGCACTACAATTGAGTTTTGCTGGTGTGTTTGCAATTTTCTTTTTGTGGGTTTGAATTTTTGTAGGTTGGAGAGGTGATTTCTAGGTTTGAGAAGAAGGGGTTTAAGCTAACAGCCTTGAAGCTCTTCCAATGCCCTAAAGAATTGGCTGAGGTCTGTGCTCTGAAAATCCTTACTTTTATTTGTGCTTTTTGATATTGACAAAGACAACCCATGTCTGGATTTTTTTTATATCTAGTTTGAATTACATTGATTCTGTTGTGTGTTTGTAGTAATCTTCATTTGGGTCTGAGAAAAAATTCATGTGTTTTTGGGAAATTGAAGTATGTAAGTGTGTAAGTTGTTCTATGGGAATTAGAGCATGATATAATTCAAGTCATTGTGTTTGTTCTTTAACTGGATATGCAGAGCATGTAATATGCCCTATGTATGCATTGTTGCTTACCTCGAAGTGGTTGCTTTGGCTCCATTCAATTGACTTTTTTCTTGATAAGTAAAAAATTTGGACATTTCTCAATTTGTGTGTTATCCTTGTGTAGGGGCCATGCTAATCTTCTCTGTATTGTTCCAATTTTATTGGACGTCCCGAAGGGACTTTTTTATACAATCAAAACTTATCCCATATTGCCGATTGCATTATTAAACCAAGAAGAAGAAGAAGAAAAATGGACATAACAAAGGACACCGAACGGACTAAAAGAGTTATACTTATACCCTTGATACAATAGTATAGCCGTATCTTGTAATAAAAAGAGTATAGCTATTGTATCCTCTTTGAGCTAATTATTGTACTTTTGTTTAAATTTAATGGGTTCTAGGAGCATTACAAGGATCTCAAGTCCAAGTCATTCTTCCCCAAACTGATCAATTACATTACCTCTGGTCCCGTTGTGTGTATGGTATAATTCTCCTCGATTTTTTCATGGGAATAGATCAATCCAAGATACTCCTATTGATTTATGATTTTCTAAGGAACTTTGGGTTATTGTGTTTTGGCAAAGGCTTGGGAGGGCGTTGGTGTTGTTGCATCAGCTCGTAAGCTAATAGGGGCAACAAATCCTCTTCAAGCTGAGCCAGGCACAATCAGAGGGGATCTTGCTGTTCAAATGGGAAGGTGGGGCCTCTTGATTGTACTTTGAAATTATGTTTTTCAATATTTCTATATCTTCTATGTTGCATTGAATCATGAAGTATCAAATTTGTTTCCGAGAGCAATTAAACTGTAGAGACATGAGGTCTTATGAAGCTCCTTTGGCAGGAATGTGGTTCATGGAAGTGACAGCCCTGAGAACGGCAAGCGTGAAATAGGTGAAGTCTTTGATGCTTTGATGTCAATTATTGAATTAAATTCAGCACAAAATGTTCTGATCTCGGAATGATCTCATGATGGTTATCTCCTTGGTTTGAGCTTGAATTGAATTTAAGTATTTCTCATTTGTCCACTATTTTTTTAACTTGTCTTTTTATTAATTAAAAATAAAAAATAAAACTTTTCCTGTACTTTGAGCTTGAACACGCCCTCATAACCAAAGCCTCAGTCTCGCCACATGTTCTTTCATTTCATTGTTTTTATTCAAATTTTGCGAAAATGCACTTTCCCTATGTTATTCTTTTTCATCTTAGTCTATAGTAGTGAAAGTTGTGACACAATAATAATAAAATAAAAAACTGTCTATGACACTTCATTAACCCTTGTTATTATAAACATAATCAAGACCACCACTCATGCCCTTTCACCCTCTGTCATTACTACTCCTAACAGAGCACCAAAATGAAATGTGAAAATTCCCAGTAAGTTCTATTTTTTCCATAGAATTTTCATTGAAGTCCTATTCACACATGGATTAGCTCTTTGAACATAGTGTTAATAGGACTTGTTAGCAGCCTACATCGGTTGTGAAAGCTGACCAGGATGGACTTATAAGACAATGCAAGACACCTCCATTGTGGAGGTGCCTTTTAGGTTGGAACCCAAAGGCACAAACCAGTGAGGCAAGTTACCTGTGAGGATGAAAAATTTATGGGAAAAGTAAGACTTGTTTGATATTTTTCCAAATGAAATCCCTAACACCACCATAGGATGAAAATTTCTGAAATACTAGCAGGATGTTATATAACTTTTCCTTACAATTTTGCACGACTGTTGGATTAAGACAATAAGTTCCCTTACACTAACTTTCAATTTTGACTTTATAAAATTCACTGCAGATCTCTGGTTTAAGGAAGGTGAATTGTGTGAATGGACACCGGCTCAAGCACCATGGCTGGTGGAGTGATCTGTTTGTTAACCATCTTGTAGATTTAATCAGTTTTGGAGATTTTCAACCATATGTACAATGAGATCAATTCATTCCGTGTGATTCAAAGCATTATGATTGATAACAGTTCATGAAGTTGGCATACCACTAATTTCCTTGGAGAAGTTGTTGGATAACTCTAGTACTCCATGCCTTTTGTCTGTCATTTGAACTGCAACTTTTGAACTCGTTAAACTTCCATTGGTCTTTAAACTTCCATCGGAAAGACCAACGGTTGGTCCAGTGGATGACATGTTTAATGTGATGTCCTAGTAACGTTTGGGTTCGAGTTTTACTTGTTGTCTGATGCAGTTTTCCTTTTTCCTATTTCCCTCCTACCGATTGACGGAGTTGCATAAAAATTCCATCGGAAACGTGTTGGCAGCGATGGGGGGTCGGTGTTGTTCGGGTTCATGATATGGGGCTTAGGGTGAGTTTGTTTAGGATGAAAGAGAGAGACTGCGTTTTATTATTTTTGCATTTGTTTAGCACATAAAAATGGTGAAAAGTGCAAAAAAGTAAAATTTTCAATATTACACATTAACATCGTAACTTGGCTTCATTTTTTCTTAGAAAAATACTCTCTTTGTTTTTTTGGTTTACTCGTGAAATGCCAACTGTTTATCTTGCTTCTCCATCTTCTTGCAACCTTTTCACAAAAAAATTCATCCCAAGTAAATGTATACAAAGAAAATAATTTTCCCTTTGTCAAAAATAAATAAATGAATAAATTTCACTTTTCTTTCGTTTACTTTTTATAATATTTTTAACTCTGATTAAATGACTCTTTTATTAGTTAGAGTAATGTTAGAAATTTTAAATGTTTTATCAAATGTTTTACATGAGTGTGGAACTCACATACACCTATGTGAGACATTTAATAGAATATTTGGTAAAACATTTGAGATTCTAACATTTTTCTATTAGTTAAAGGCCCGGTTTGGAAAAGTAATTATAAATTATAACTTAACGGATTATAATTTATAGTTGTGAACATAAGTTTTTAACCTGTTGGTGCAACTATAGGATTATGGCAGTGGAGTAGTGTTTGGTTGATAAACTGTAAAATAATTTTTTGCTGTGTAATTGTCCTTTTTGTTTTTATATGATATAAAAATGATTATTTTGTCATTTTTTTTTCAATTTTAATTTTAAAAAGTTATTTCATTTATAAAAATTAATATAATTATAATTATAATTAGTATTACAAAAATTATTATTTTCATTAATAGTATCAATTAGTATAAAATTATTTTATTTTTCCATTATAAATTAATTAATGTCAATTAATGGCTTAATTAGCATCAATTAATACTAAAATTATTAATTAATATCAATTAATATAAAATTTATTTCATTAATGGCTAAAATGCTTAATTATTATTTTTTTTTTTATTAAAAAACACTGAAAACCTCCTTATTTCATTGATTATTTCATTTTTTTATTATTAGTATCAATTTTTCTTTTTCTTTTTCTTCATTTTTTTTTCTTTTTCTCCTTATTTTCTTCTCTTCTTTCTTTTTTTTTTTTTTTTTTCCTTCTCTTCTTTCTTTTTGTTAATTTTGTTTAATTTATTAATTCATTACAATTAATATCAATTAATATCCATGTATTTATATTAATGTTGTGATGTCATTACATATTATTTTTCTATATATTAATTTCAATTAGTTATTTAATAGAAGTTATAATATTCATTTTTTTATTTCATTTAATATAAGTTATTTCATTTTGTATTTCATTTTTTTCTTCAATTTTGAATTTTTTTTTTTTAAATTGTGATTCTGTTTTTATTAAAAAAAATTCATTACAATTAATAATATAACAATTGTTATTTTTTTAATTTATTATTTTTTTTCCATTACAAACCCTAGCGCCGGTGGCTAGGGTTTCACATCGCAGATTGCGATTGCGACAGCGGTGGTGAACTTTGGTTCATCACCGTCAGGCTATCTCACAAAGCTGGCAAGATCACGAAAGGTAAATTGCGAAGAGAAAAGGAGGGGGCAAGCGATGGCAAAGAAAAAGAGAGGAGACGGCGATCGTGGTTAGATTTTCAAATCGCAATCACGCTGTCGATGGATGTAGTGATGGAAGGCGGCAATAGAGCAAATCGTTCCCTAGCCACCGCCTCTAGTTCATGAGTGGGAGAGAGAGAGAGCTCTAGTTTGTTTGCCGAAAATCTCTTGTCGGAAATTGCCTCTCCTCTCTCTCTAGTGAACAATATTTGAGAATATAAGATTTATATAGTTGGGTTTGTGGTAATAGTTGAGATTGACAAGGGGCATTTAAGTAATTTTGTCCCTCAATTTTTAGCTTTCTACTTAAGCTGAATCCGAAAAGCACCCCTTCTACCACTCAATCAAAAATCACTTTTTTGGCTTAATTTAAGCTACAAAAAGTGATTTTAAGCTCTACCAAACACACCAAAACAGCTCAAAATAATCTAAAAGATGAGATAAGCTAAAATTAAACTCTACCAAACAGGGTCAAAGTGTCGGGTATGATTAATAACCTTAAAAACTTTTCAAACTCAACTTTGTTAGACTTCTGTTTGGTTGAATTTTCAAATCTATTTTTTAAAAGATATTCAAAAATTAGGTTGGTAGGAAAAAAAATTGAAAAACATCAATTATTCTCTTATACATTTTTTTTTTTTTTTTGAGACAAGTAATCTTTAAAAAAATTAAAAATGAAAAAAAAAAAGTTCAAAAAAATCACTTTAAAAAGTCAAAAAAAAAAAAAACACTAAAACAGTCAAACATCTCAATAATTCACAAATTTCAACACAACTAAAAAAAAGTCATTATCAAGCCCATTAATTTGTCTCTACCTCAAAAAACAACACATAAGCCCCTTTAGAGATAGGAGCAGTAAGAGGCACTGTCACCAAAATGTCAAATAAATCACACACACAAACAAAAAACAAAAAAAAAACACCAATTCCCCAAAGAATGGTGGGAAATCAGAATAAAACTAGACTGACCTAAGAACTTGTCATAAACAATTAACATAAGTTACAATTCTCTTGGTGTTCAAGTTCTATATTGATATTTCAACATCAATCTACAGAAAGTTCATATCACAACTTGACCAAAAGTATAAAAAATTGTCAAAATTGAAAGTTGAAGGACTAAAGTAAGATTTAGCTAGTGTAAGGTGAAAAGTCTAATTTACCCTTGAACTAAAATCAAATTTCAATTCTGTACAACATCCAAAAAATCAAAACCTAATTTGCATACTGTTCTGTTGAAAATCAATCAGTGTATCTTGCAGAGAATTGAACAATTGTCAAAAGAATGAAGATATACTTTGAGATCAAAATGCTAAAAAAATGAATGGTTGTATTTTACAAATCCATGCCAAATGTTTTAATATTTGCATAATAAAAGCACAAAGCTACAAGAATAGCTTGTGATAATGAATTAGAATGTCATTCTTCTGATATACATAAAAGCACAATCTCCAAACCAACTTGTGTTAATTGCAAATGAAGGACGAAAATGACTCTCCAATTACTTTGCAAATTTTCGTATCAAACAATTACCAAAGGACCGATCTGTACTTTACCAGAGAACGAACAACAGAATTGGAACACCATAAGACTTCCAGGTCAATGCGTACTTGCATATATTCAGTCTTCACAATCCCACCACTCTCCCAAATATTCTTTTGAAGAGACCACGACTATGTTTTACAGTCTTGAGATCAATACCTGAAACAATAGCATTTTTGAAAATATTATCAATATGTTGGGTAATTGAAGATGGATTTATAGAATAGGGGATCATTCAAATGTCCCATGGAAGTATGATTCTATTTACATACCACTAATACTCCTAGTACACACCATTACTTAGTACACACACAAAATAATTTTTAGGATTTAAAAATATCTTAGTTCACACTTTAACTTTCCATTACTAACCCTATATTAACACACCACTAACTATTTGAATACACACTATTACGCACACCAAAAGATATTCATCTTCACCACTATATACCACAAAACCCCCATAATCCTCAGAACAGAAACCATCTTCATCGGTCTTGATCTCCATCGCCGACGGAGGTCTCATTCGGCCTCCATCTTCGCGGTGTTGATCTCCACAGTTGGGGTTGAACTCTCGTCATGTCTCATCTCGTCATCTTGTCGTTTCAGATCACAAGAAGAGTGTTTCATTTGGCCTCCATCTTCGCCGGTGTTAGATCTTCATTGTCAGTCTTGAACTCTCATCTCTCATTGTCGTCTCAAATTTATCAAATTAGTCATATTCATAAATACAGAGTTGAATAAACTTGATGTGTTCAAAAATTTATATTTGAACAATGAATAAAAGTTTAATTTATTTTAACCGAACTAACTTAACATGTTCAATTTTTTATGTATGAACATTTAATATTTGGTCAATCTTAATAATTTGAACAAAATTGTTTTGTTCAAATATAAATAATCGAACATTGTGTAAAAGTTCAACTCTAGTCATCCGAATATGACAAACAAACTCATCTCCCAACATATGAACAACACAAATAAAAAACCAAAAAACTAAGTCATAACTAACATTTTCAATGTTCAAATCAATGTTTTCAACGTTTATATTGGAACCAACCATCTTAGTGTCATCCATGGTGTGCAAATCTTCAAATCTAATTGATTTTAATGTTCTTAAACCCTAAATCTTCAAAGGTAATAATGTTTTGAATTTGAAAAATAAGTATAATGGAGAACATAATGAAGTAAGCTAATTGATAATGAATGATATCAGAAGTATATGTTAATGGTGAAGATGATGAAGAAATATAATATTTATATGTCAAAACCTTAAACCCTATAGGAATGATGGTGTGTGAAGAGTATTTTGTATTGTTAAATATAAAATTTTTGAATAGGTAGAATACACCTGTTGTTGACCTTAATGGTCATTTCATTGGAGGATATTATTGAAATACAAATTTAATCTATTAATGGTGTGTAGTAAGAGTATTAGTGGTATGTAAATAGAATCACCCCCCATGGAATTGGAGTCCTTGCAGAACAAAGATAAAAGAGTAGTGCAGCAAACTCAAGTCATCGTTGTTAATTAGGAAAATAAATAAATTGCACAAAAAATAATATTGATAAAGAGTACTGCTAATAGCACCCCAAGAATTTCTTTGGAACCCCCACTATTTGGAGACAAAAAAAAAAAAATTATCAAAATTTTACCCTAAAATAAAATTCCAATTTTGCCCTCATCTCTACCCCTACCTCCACCACCCACCTCCATCAACTCCAGCCACCTTCCCCCGCCCTTGCACACACCACCCCTCCTCTCTAAGCCGTTCATGAAGGCTCCCCACCACCGAAAACCTCCATACTTGCAACCCCCTCCCCCCCTTTTCACAATTTCTCTCTCTCTCTCTCTCTTCTCTTCTCTCTCTCTACCAAAAGGTGGGGGCCGGGAGGTGACGCCGAAGGATGGGAAGGGGGAGGGGAAGGGTGGCTAAAGCTGAGGGTGGTGGTGGCAGAGGCGGCGGCTAGGGTTTGAGAGTGTGGATCCAAAGAAACTTTATAGAGTTCGAAATTAAGTGGATGGGGTCCAAAGAAATTGTATAAGGCCTCGTTTGGGGACTGACTATTTTAGCCAAAAAGCCAAAAAGCCAACTAAAACTAGTCACATCACCTCTCTACTTTTCTGCACATCTTTTCGTAAAAAGCCAAAAAGTTACTAAAATAGCCTGTTCCCAAACGAGGCCTAAGAGCTATTAGCAGCACCCCAAGCTAAAAAATTTCTCAAATTCATAATAATGTACCACACCCCACACAATTGCTTGCACACGCATTCACAAGAATACACATTTTTAAGAAAATGGCGCATGGGTAGCTTAGTGGTATCAGCTACTCTCTTTCATAAGGAGATGTCAGGGTAATTGATCATGGTAGTAGGAATCCATAGGCAGCATATCAGAGGAGCAATAATAGGCTAGCCTTGTAATTTGTAAGCAACATATCCAACACACATATGAAGAGAAGGGAGGAAAAAAAACAACAAAAAATTGGACAAATTTCAACAGCCATGTCAACAACAGCACAGATGAATAATTTTAATATCAGACAACATATTGGCCTCTCAATGATTCAATATCAAGAGTTAACGAGAGCTACCTTTTAGTCTGCCAGCAAGATACAATGTTTCTTCTGCAATCGGTCTCCACTGCTCAGCACATGAGTAGTTGATTCCTAGACCAACACCTCAGGTCCTCTCAAAAGATGCACCGTGCGAAGAACGGAAAACAGTTCCTCTGGAAAAGCCTAACATTTCCATAACAAAATAAGGAAATTAGTTTCATTACACAAGGAATATAGTGGCATGAAGAATTCGTGTCTAAATTTCTCACCAAGTTCAACCCAGTCATCAAATTTTTACTGTCTTGTAACAAACATGTTTCTTGCTATAAGCATATAAAAACAGTTTCAAAGATGCACAACCACATTACTAGAACAAATGTCATTCACCTTAAATATGGCTGAATATATTTCCTAAGAAGTCTTAAGCAATAACGCACATGTTTGGCTGTGGGTTCTTTTGGGGGAAAGGAAAGAAAAAAGAAAAAGAAAAAAGAAAAAAAGCAATGAAAAATTCAAAAAAAACCCCATCATTTTCATTGTGTGAAAATAATTTTTGAAAAGTAAAAAACAACTTTTGGTGTTACCAAAAAATGGGTAGTTTTTCAAAAAATAATTTTACAAAACAATTCCACCAAACAAGTTTTTGTGTTGTTCAGGAAATAAAAATAGAAAATCAAACAAAACCAAACAACCATACCCATCTTTACAAATGAAAATACTCATTTCTAATATAGCAACAACACAAACTAGTTTTCAATAATTTCCTTTTTACGTGATGTACCCATATACCCATAAAATGGCATAGAAATGTTAACCATTGATGTTGTGTACTAACAAACAATCTATTAGATTTGCTGTAAAAAAGAAATAACGAAGAGAGAGAACAAGATAAGAGAATACACAATGTACGGCTAATATAGAGACCCTTTCTGAATTAGGGTTCTCTTAGACACTTATATTTATATTAGTAAGACCCAAAGTACACAAATACCCCTTGGACTAAGATAACACATGACAGGACATAAAACCTAACACAATCATAAAAGCAAATGATGATACCTTAATGTGCTTCTGGTGGAATGCCGAAAGTACAGGCAAAGGGGAGATATCACATACCTCGTGGCTAATGAATACAAGGAATATAATGCATACCTGAACAGCAATTTTTTTTATTGAAGATCTCTTCGGAGAAAGGTTGCAACATCTGCACACCAGCCGGTAGCTTTGTATCAAACATTGTCTGTGCCAACCTAAGCATTTCCTTTTGTCCATCCTCACAATTGATTAAGGTATGTATGCCCAGCTCCCTAATAATTGAATACAATCCCAAACACCACTCAAACCCAATATAATTAATAGTGATTTAAAAAAAAATAAGGGTAAATTACACCTACACCCCCTGAGGTTTGGCTTTAATACAAATACCTCCCTGATGTTCTAGAAATTACATTTTCCTCCCTAAAATTTATAATCTCATTACAGTTTGCCCGCTCCGTTAACTAACTGTTAGGTGCTAACACCAATTGCTGACATCATCAATTAATTTGTTGATGAATCGCGACAGTGGCACCAACAAGCAAGGGCATTAAAGACATTTTAATTTTTCTATTAAGGGGGTCATTGTAATTTCCAAAATGTCGGGGAGGTATCTCTATTAAAGCCAAACCTCAGGTGAAAAAAAATCAACCCATTTCAGTCAATTGAATAGCTACAAAACATGCATATAATAGTCAGGATTAATAGAACTCGCCCCCCTCCCCCACCCCCATTTTTCTTTCGTTCTCTTTCTTTTCTTCTTCCTTTTTTGTTTCTTTTTGTTTTTGTTTTATTTTCTGTGTGTGTATGACTACCGCATACAATCCTCAAAATAGTAGCTTATCATCACAATTCCACTGGCATTAGATTTTAGTAATTAAACAAGGAATTTATGGGAAAACTTAAGTACCTGTAGCTCTCTGATGCCCTTATAGGATCATTGTCAGCAATAGCAATAACCAGATTAGCATATCCAAGCCTTAAATTGTCTGGAAGGTCCTTCACTTGCCCGTAGTCAAGCAAGGCAACCTGATTAGGGATGACAGGAAGATGCATATTTAAGATATTAGAATACAAACATGGCGATAAATGATATTGAAATGTGAAGCAACCAAGTATTTGTTCAAATTTTCTTGCTAAATCATCTTATAGTGTTATTTGTTTGGGTTAGTTTTTGAAAAATGATTTTGAGTTTTTTTTTTTCGAGTTTGTCTTTAGTGAACTTGTTTTATATTTTAGTCAAAAAAAATTTAGTTGCATCTAAAAATACTTATGAAAAAAAGTTCAACACACAACAACAAAAAAAGGAGGGGGGGGGGGGGGGGGAATAGAGCAGATTTTTTTTTTTTTTTTTTTTGTCTTTAGTTGAACGTTTTTAAAATTTCTGTCACAAATATTTTACTTTTTAGGTGCATCTGAAAACATGTAAAAACTGACTAAAATATGGAAAAAGTTTGCCTAAAGACAGCAAAGGAATCACAAAAAACTCAAAAACAGTTTTTTTAGTTGGAAATCAAACAACTATAATCACTAATTTCGACGAATAGAACTAAGACTATTACCCATT